>OY856412.1:915354239-915696739 GCA_963693085.1 Alisma plantago-aquatica
ACCATATGAAGATCTGTTGTGTTTTATTTATACTTCTCCATAATCCACCTTATCAGAAAAATAGCATATGTTTTTTATCTTCCTGGTGTAAAACCAAATTGTATGTCGGATATTTGTGTTATCGATCTTAGCATTTGCTCAATAATCCTCTCCCAATGAATGATATACAAATATTCAACTAATTATTTTCTCTAATTCACTACCAATATAGTGAAAAAGATCTCCATATCCAACTTATAGTTGTGTTGGTACATAAATAAAAGTATATAATTTATATTTACATCATTATTAAACATACTACTTCTACTCTTCAGTGTCATCCTATTATGAATTATATGTCCATCATATTATCATATCTGATTATTGGTTATGTGGAATTGTCTTTTTAATTGATGGATCATATATGCATATTTTTATTTTTCATAGCTTTCAAGATGACTAACAAGACGATGATTTTAAATGGTAATGTATGGTGATTATACCATATGTTTCATTATGAAAACAAACTAATAAATAGACTCAAAATTGGAAGGACACAATTAAATGTTCTTCCTACGCCACAAGATCATTTTACATGCTAGTAAGGATAGCACTTCCACACTAATTTTTGGGGAATATTTCAATATTAGGATTCATGTAGAAAAAAATCACTATATTACATATATTTGATCTAAAAAATAGCATGAGGTAGAAAGTCTGAATATATCAAATTATAGTTGGATTGTCTCACACACAACGAAAGCAATGCTTCTATCAATATAAATATAGGTTATTTTAATGGTTGAAAGCCTAATATGGCCAATCGGATTAGTATAGATAATTATTAGAACCAATTTTGGTTTGCATATCCATGAATTACAAATATTCTAAATATAGACCATGTATCTTTGGTAACGTAATTAATGATTGAAAATTCTAAAATAATGTGGCAAAAATAAGATAGTAATTTTGTATAAAGAATGAATATATCAATGAAATTCAAATTCTCAAAAGATGAGGTGGCTCTTGGATACATCGAGTTGATGTGGACTCAATAATAAGGAGATTTTGTTCCCCACAACTTTAATATACAAATTACTTTAAACTTAGAACACAGATGTCAAGAAACACCAAGGAAAGCCCATATACTCCTAACTTGACTAAATGGATCAGTGGTTGTTTCATTTTACAAAAATTACATTATTGGGAAAGCATAAATTTAGACATGAAAATGTAGATATTAAAAAATAGATGATATAATTTTTTTGTAAACTAAAATATTTCTCTAAATTTGACAGTTCCATCATATTTTAAGTGTTTGCTTTTGTCTTAGTTATATAAGCATAAAAACATAATCCACACACATTTTGATAAGTAGAAATCTTCTTACTTAAGTTTACCATATATATCTTACGACATAGATTCAAATATTTGTGAAAAGCATTTACTAAATGAACATGGTGGTTCTAATTAATAATGATGATAGAAATAGTATGATGGTGCTCTAGTTCATAGACATTACCTTCTCTTCTAAGAATAAATCACATAATATTATTTTACTTAAATCTAAAGAATGTGTGGACATGACATGTAGTTGAAAAAAGGTCAGCAATCAAAAACTTGTTCATCTAGAAACATTCAATGATTTTTTTTTAAAAAGGAGATAAATAAGATGGCCATCAGAACAATATGAACAAACAATAAACATTTCAAGAAACAAAAATGTTGGATATCATATTTATAAACATACCTTACACCTATTGCACATAAGTGTGAAACGATAAAAGGAAAGGGACAAATATGTATAACTAAATGTAATTTATTTTTGACATACTTTTAAAAGGCACCCATCACCTATCATTTATGTTTAATAAAAGAATAAAAATATGTCAGAGTTTAGGTATTCTATTGAAATAAGTGATCGTATACTTGGGCTTTTAACTTTTATTTCATCTAAATAAATGAGTATAAATTATACTTAGGTAGTTCATACAAATGTATAGATCTATTTTAATCCAATTTACAACATGTAATCTTCAAAGAACAACAACCATTTTGTGATAGAAATTTCAAAATTTTACGAGAGTTTAGTTACTATTTGATATTGCTGAATTTTCATGATAAAAAATTACTCATATCACAACTTACAATGTAGAAAATTCCACTTAAATTTCAAAGTGGCTAGGTTTGTAGATCTTATTTTAAGAAAGCCAATTGTACAATATGTATTGATGATTCATTGAAACAAACACAACTAATATAAAATATAGACATAAAAAAGAAGAAGGATAATCATAAAGGTCAAGAAACCCAATACATCCTATATCATGTTCTTAGAAACTCAAAACAAAGATTGGTATTAGCAAATATTGCACCATAAGATTGTCAATAATGTTAAAGACAATCAATGTAACCTTACATCCATAGGAAATGATTTATATTTGTGTGGATAGGTTTTTCATGAAAATAAATGTTTAGTGAACATCTAGTCATGAGTGGATGTAGAAAAATTAAAAGACTAAAAGGTGATGAACATATATACCCCTAGAAATCCAAACATCTAAAAAGATATTTTTTATGAACTACATGCAATAAGAAATGTATTTTTTATATGTTAATCCACTCCAAAAAAATACATTTATTTATTTTTGGTTATGTACTTTATCCATCATATTGCTCTGTCTATGTTCAGATTGTGCAAATGTATCTAGTTCCATGTCAAAATAAAAAAATAAGGGCTCACAATTTGTTGACAACCAATTATAAAAGTTTGTCACTTTTGAAATAAGATAGATCCTTTTTTCAAATGAGCCTTATAGAGAAGAAAAAATAAAACAATAGATATCTTGACATGGTTTTCATTTTATTAGAGAATACATATGATCAAGTAGCTATGACGGTATAACAGAGGGTTTTGGAGAAAAATGGTGTGCCAGTTTAAACAAATATATGAACAACATCTCGTTGCGAATTTGAAAAAAAAGTTGAACAAAGAGATCTCAAACAAATAAAAGTATCGTAGTATAATATTACATCAGATTAATGATATACCAGACATGATTGCCAAATTTAAACAAAAATTACATGGTTTTAATTACTAAATTTGTTTGTTAAAACCTTTTAGCACCTCTCTTTAAATTAGGTATTGTGAAAAAAATCTTAGTCCACGAGACATTGCCATTGGTTTTATCTTGTAGTACCTATCTACTATTATAAATCTAAATATATGTCTGCGGTGTGTGTGGGCTACTCCTTGTATATCAAGAAATAACATATCAGTAGTAAAATCATCTAGTACTACGACGAAGTAGATTTACCTTTTTGTTTCTTGGTGTGACTGCTCTTGTAATGGTAGATCTCGTCGGGGTGCCCAAGTTACATATAATCTTTCTGTATTTGTGATGGTGGGACTCAGCGTACAAGATTATCACGAACAATAGATCCATATTCTATTCGTTTATCTCCCACTAACGGCTAATGCTGTTATCAGGGTCGCATAACTTCTTCAGGCCTGTACAGTAGTGGCCTTGGGGCAATGATCATTTCTATAGGTCCTGGCATGATTAAAAGTGTCTTACCAAACACGATGACAACTTTTACGTAGCAATTTTTAGAGGACGGTGAAAACTTACAGTTGATCCTCGTGACCGTAAAGGGCATGCACCTGCTCGCTGTGCTCTTGTGGGCTCCAGTTTGCGATTCTGGCCAACTTAGCGAGTGCCTGATGGGAACCGAGAAGGTAGATGGAAACAAATCAGAAGAGAAAAAAAGGACGCGAGGACCAAATACTACGGTCTGATTAATTATCTAACCAACGATTATTATTTGCGTGAATTACACTCCATTGAGGTTAACCAGGCAAAGAGTCCAGTGAATCGATGGAAACTGATGGACCAAAATGAGTTTAGCGGGTAGGAGTCCAACGAATTCAGGGAAAGTGGGGACGGAAACGAGTTTGACCAGTAAAGTGGAGGACGGAGACGACTCCTCATGTTTAGACTGATAAGATAGTAGATATATATATATATATATATATATATATATATATATATATATATATACATTCGAGTGTACTCGAGATGCCATACATCTCAATTGTTTTCCATCTTAAACCAGATACTATAAAAATCCGAACGATTGTTCTTCTTAAATATCTTAAGGACATCCTACATAATAACTTTCAACTGATTTGGACACTTACATGTCATGCATCTAAATGGGGCAAAAATTATGCCTTTCAAATTAATTTTGTGTGTCAATTTCATTATTCTTAGATGAGCGACTTACACTCATCTTAATGTGATCAAACTTTGTATGTGGTCTATCAATATTATAATAATGAAGATCAATTGAATAGATTTCACAAAAGTATGGGGGTAGATAGGCAAACACCATTGAGGTGTACGGTGCAATCTTTACACTCGAGTGTTTTCTAGCATGACTCATACATAATGAAGCTGGAATATACTCGAGTGTACCGGAGACGCTATACAACCCAATTGTTTTTCATCATAAAGTAGTTATTATAAAAATCTGAACAATTGATTTTCTTATATACACATACTTAGGTATGTATATATATGTATGCATATATATACACTACATATTTATATGTATATATATGTAAATATACATGTATATATATGTATATACACATAAACATGCATATATATGCATATATATGTAGAGGCTAATTATAATACCTGTGAGGGTAGTGACCCTCTCCAAGAAACAATTATTTTCTAGATTTTTTTTGCAATACATGTGAACATGGTTATATTACCTTCCAAACGGTTACATTAAATGGAAATTAGTTGAAGTTGTTACATATGTACAGTTACATATTTTCTTTTCCAATTTGCCAAACTTTTATTGTCAAATTTGATCATTTTACCTTTTTCAGTAGAATAGTTACTTGTTTGACAAAATAATTACACTATTGTCCATATACTTATTTTATCTGACCAAATAGTTACTTTTTAGGATGCACATGTAACTCATCCTTAGTTACCTGTATGAACATTATAAAAATCCCATATATATGTTTATACACACACACACACACATATATATATATATATATATATATATATATACATGTCGACAAATAGTGGTTCAAGTGGTCAAGCACAATGTCTCCTAACAAAGGGATTCAGGTTCGAATCCCAACTTCCGCCTTGGTTTACCACCATCTGGAAGTTCAACCTCTATCACGGATATGGGGTAGGGGGAGAGAATGCCTCTCTTAATCCCATATATACATACGTACACATATATATACATACATATATATACATACATACATATATATATATATATATATATATATATATATAGAGAGAGAGAGAGAGAGAGAGAGAGACAGAGAGACAGAGAGAGTCAGGCTAGAATACACCCGAGTGTACAGATCACGCTGTACACCGCAATGATGTTTGCCTATCTAGACCATGTTTTTTCAAAAATTGATCTTCATGGTTACAATAATAATAGCCCACATGCAAAATTTGAGCTCATTTGGATGAGTGTAAGTTACTCATTTAAGGACAACAAAATCGACACACAAAACTAATTTGAAATGCATGATTTTTGCCTCCTTTAGATGCATGACCTGTACGTGTCCAAATGAGCTAAAATTTATTTTATAGTATGTTATTAAGATATTTAAAAGATCAACGGTTTAGATTTTTCAAAAAATTATTGCATCTTTAAAAATGACTGAGGTGTACGGTGCCTCTGATACACTTGAGTGTACACTAGACTAACTCTCTCTCTCTCTCTCTCTCTCTCTATATATATATATATATATATATATATATATATATTCATACATACATACATACATACATACATACATCCCAGGTGCTGCCTTGGTTAACCACCCTCCCGGACGTTCGGCCTCCGTCACGGGCGTGGGAGAGGGGGAGAGCATGCCTCTCTTTATCCCATACATACATACATACACACATGCCCTATCTATCTCTTAGGGTTTTTTGGTGATCGCCAGGCGATCCGGAGGAGGACCGACGGCCATGGAGGCCACCTCTGGCCAGACCAACACCCCCAACCCACCCCTACCCAACCACAACAAAACCCTAACACAGACAAGGAAGGAGAAAACTCAAGGAGAGATCGAGCAACAATAGCCAAAAAATCATGGACACAAATTGTTAAAAGAACTCCCGCTTAGATGAAAAAAAGCACTGAGGTGATACTCCAAAAATCTATGAAGGAGAACATGAAGATCGTCACAAACCTAGAAGAACATGATTACATCCAGATGAAGGATGTGTAGGAATTCTCGATATCAATCTACTTCATGGGAAAACTCTTGTTCTACCTCCACCTTATGTCTTGGATTCGAAGAGTCTGGCGGCCTAAAGGTGAGTTCGATCTAGTATCAAAAGAAGAAGGCTTATTTATCATATGCTTCTCTAATGCATATGATAAAAATAACGGTCTTACTGGAGGTCCTAGGTGGTTTGACAGTCATCTAGTTATCACCAAAGATTACAGATTTGGTGATAAACTAGAAAAGGACACTCTGTCCTCAGTCCTAGTCTGGATTCAGATCCCCTCCAATGGTAAGACCTGGACTAAGAAGGCTGCAGACACCATCACTGCGGGAGTAGGAAAGGTCTTACACGTTGAGACGAGACCAATGGAAGATGCAGGCACTAACGAGGCTAGGGTTTTGGTCTAATTGGAGGCAGAAGATGAAGCACCGAATGCAATATGGATGAAAGTTCCTAAAGAGAAGAAATACCATTTTAGGTTGTCTGCAAACATGTACCTAAGAAATATTCTGATTGTTATGCATTTGGACATAGCAATGATGGATGTCCACTGGAAACAACTAAAAGTAAGGAGAAACATGATGATGGTTTCCATATCCCAAAGAAAGTCTGGAAGGAGAAAAAGAAGGCTACAACAATTGGTTAAGGGTAGAAGGAGAAACATAAAGAATACAAAATTGAGGAAGGGGAAATTCTTGAGAAAAGGGATTCACCCAATCCATTTGATCTGCCGAGTGAAACTGATAAGGAGAAAGAGAAGATCTTAGAAGTCAAGAAATCTAAAAAACACTGGGAAAAAAATCCAAGGAGAAGGGAAAGGACAAGGATCTTAGCAAGCATAAAAGCAACAAGAAACAATGATCCATGTCTATAGTAACATGGAATGTAAAAGGGATCTACAAAGCTACAAAGAGGAAGGAAGTAAGGAACTATAAAAAATCTAGTGAAGTTTCTATGGGTGCTATTTCAGAGATAAAGATAAAAAAACAACAAAAAATGCATAGCTTCTATCTTTCAAAATGCCTGGGAATACTCAACAAAACTTGAAGAGGTGGATTTGGGAAGAACACATATGGGTTGGAATCCAAATATATGGGATGTTTAGATTTATAAGAAAAAGTCAAATGGTGATGGCAATCTGCACTCATAGAAGAGGACTGAAGATCTTGGCTATATATGCTTTCAATTTACACTCTCAGTGACAAGAACTATGGAGAGATCTTCTAACACTATATAGTACCACTAATGAGCCCAAGCTATTAATGGGAGAATTCAATACTGTAAGACTTTAGGAGGAAAATAAAGGTGGATGGATGGTCCAAGAGTTGGTGATTAAATCTTTCAATCATATGATTAACTCTACTGATCTATTTTAACTGCCTATTACTGGAGAAGGTAATTTCACTTGGAACAACGAAGGCAAACCAGATAGAATAATTGCAAGCAAACTTAATCGAGCCTTGGTTAATAATGACTAGTTAGAAAGTCTCACCAATGCTAGAGTCAAAGACGAAGGAGCTGATATCACCGACCATGCCCCCATCCTCATGCACCTACAAGAAAAGGAAAAGAAGAATAGGCCCTTCCGCTTCATTAACTTCTGGACTAAATGTGATGGTTATAAGGAAGTCTTAGAAAGATTGTGGAAGGAGGACATTTAGGGTAATCCTTTGTTCATCTTCACCGAGAAACTAATGAGGCTCAAACAACACCTGAAATCCTAGTTAAAGGAGAATGTAAATCTACCCAAATGTTGGATTCTGCTAAGAAAGAACTGATCAATATTAAAGCTTCACTGATGAAGGACCCACTAAATCCTGAACTAATAGAAAAGGAATAGAAGATGAAATATGTGCTTAAAGACCTCAAAACTATTGAATAAAACTTTGCATGGCATAAGAGCAGACAAAAATGGATCCAAGATGAAGATCACAATACCAAATTTTATCATAATGATATTCGAAAAAGAGAGAGGCCTCAAATGCTTTATCTAAACTAGTAAATGAAGCAGGTGTCATCATCAACAACAAAAAATTTTTGGAGAAGCAAGAAACAAGTTTCTACAGACAACTATACAAAAAAGAAGAAGCTGCCGAACTACAGAAGGAGGAAGGTCTTCAATGGTGGTACAAACTTAGTAGCACTCATAATAATATTTTATTGATAGCTATTAACAAAGATGAAATCAAGCAAGCACTATGGAGCATAGGAACAAACAAATCTCTTGGACCAGACCGATTCAACTCACATTTCTACAGAGATGCTTGGAACATCATCAAAGTTGATCTTTGTAAAGGAATCAAATGGTTTATGGATGGAGGGTGTATGCTTAGGAAAGTGAATGACTCCTTCATGGTCTTAGTTCTGAAGAAGAAGACCACACCTTCCCTATATGACTATAGACCCATCGTTGTAATGTGCAGTACAAAGTCATAGCAGAGTTACTAGTAGAATGATTGAATATGGTCCTCCCTCTACTAATATCAGAGAACCAAGGATCTTTCATCTTAGAATAAAGTATATGTGATTGTGCATTATGAGATGGGGAATTCATGCTTGATTTCAATGTGAATAAAGGCCATAAAAAGATCTACATGAAACTTGATGTCTCTAAAGGCTTTGACGGTGTATGGTGGGACAATCTTTGGTGGATGATGGAGGATATGGGTTTCCAAAACAAATGGATCTCTCTAATGAAATAATGTGTGAGAAAAATAAGTTACTAAGTCATACTAAATGTCTCACCACATGGTATCTTCCAAGGGTCGAACAACTTAAGGCAAGGGGATCCCCTATACCCCTTGTTGTTCACCATCATCATGGAATACTACACTCAACTGATGCTAAAGGTAGAAGCTCAACGCGAGATAAAAAGTTGCATAGTTCATGGAACACAAGTTCTGAACCACCTCATCTTCACAGATGATGTACTGGGCTTTGTGGAGGCAAAGCCAGTATATCTACATAACATCAAAAACCTAATGACAACTTTTGGTGATCAAACGAGCCTGCACATCAAAGAAAAAAAACCAACTCTTCCTATCATCCAATTGTGAAAGCACTAGGAGTAACATAGAGGAAGATCTTGAAATCAAATCTATCACACTTTCGACTAAGTACTTGGGATTCCCTCTTGTGGGAGGAAATCTTAAAGTTTGTGACTTTGTTGATTGCACAAATAAGCTAGAAGAGATGATCAGTAGGTGGTCGTTAACCAAAACATCACTAGCAGGGAGGATTGCACTCACAAGATTGGCGATTGAAGGGCTGATGATATTTTGGGTTCAACAAGCTGAAATCCCAAAAGTTTTACTAGACATAATGGAAATGACCATGTCTAATTTCATCTGGGCTGGAGGCACCCACCAAATAAGGTATAACAGACTTACAATCAAGAGAGAAGAAGGAGGTGTGGGTTTGAAATCCACCATGGAGATCGCCAACTGGGGGACCATCAAAAGGGTGATTAAATTTCAAATCAAAGATTCAGTCTGGACCAGATGGATGAGAAGGTGATATCAGAAGGGTCTTGAATTTATCCCTGCAATGAGAGAAGGTTATTCAAGAGTCATTAACATGATGACTACAATGTGTCATGATATATGAAGAGCATTCACTACAACTCGCCAGGTCAGTTAGAGACTACTAAATGAAGACTTGGTCCTTTAGGAGATGGCTCACCCTAAGGGAGACAAAAATTGCTGCAAAAAATTCATATGGATAGAGTTTTATGCACCTAAATGGAGCATTTTCCTATTTCGAGCTGCTCATGAATCTCGACCAACTCTAGAAAAGGTTAAAGATTGGTATGAGCACGCCTCTTTCACTTGCTATCTATGTAAAGCAGAAGATGATTCTCAACTTCATCTCTTCAAAGACTTCAAATACACAAAGAAGACTTGGGACCTTGTCTGCAAAGAACAATGAATGATGGCAGCCAGATTACTAAAGACCAATAATAGGTTTCTGAAATGGGGAAATAAATCAGAGAAGGAGAAGAGGAAGCTAATAATGACTCTATCGACTCTATACTTTTATATTTCAAGAGAGAAATAACATGAAGCACACCCATAAGAAGTTACTATAGTCAAGAAAATTTACAAAGTCCTAAAGTATAGATTACATATATAGATATCATATAGTATCATATCATATAGTATAAATATGATAAGATAGGATTTCTCTAAAAGGTAGTCTTGAACTACTTTGTAATTTTGACCAGGGACTTTTCAAGGATTGGAATAAATTTACCAAATTCATATATATATGTGTGTGTGTGTGTGTGTGTGTGTGTGTGTGTCTGTGTGTGTGTGTGTGTGTAAGGGTTTATTTGTTTCCCGTGTGGGTAACTAATGTTTCTCTACATGTGCAACTCAAAAAGTAACTCTTTGGCCAAAAACGTAACTATATGGATAGTATTTGTTCCACTCAGCATCAGGAAGCCTAAAGATACGTGGATGTGGTGGCTGTCTAAGAATGGGGAGTTCTCGATCCGCTCATCTTACTGGTTGGGGATGCTTGGAAAGGAGGAAGCCAGGCGATACAGTGCCCAACAAGGGGATGGGTTATGGAGGAGAATCTGGCACACAGGATGGAACCCCAAAACAGCTCATTTCTTATGGAGAATATGTACGGGGGGGGGGGGGGGCTAGCTACGAGAGGATGCCTCTTTGATAGACACTGCGTAGAGGATGACACATGTTCACTCTGCATGTCGGAGAAGGAAACTATACCCCACATGTTGTTCTGGTGTCCTAATGCAACAAAAGTATGGGAGCAAACGGCAGGGGAGATTCAAGAGTGGGTGGAGGACAACAAAGATGCAGACGTTCACTCATCCATGTCGATTGCTTTAGAGAGGAAAGATCTGCTAGAGACTGAGGTCATAGTGGAGGCTATGTGGGCGATATGGAGAGGGAGATGCATAAGAGTTTTCCAGAGCGGGGATGTGCATAGCAGCTTCCTTTTCCGAGGCGCCATTGCTATGATTAGCACTGGCAGAGGGGAAAACTGCATGGGAGGGGGCAAGGGTGCGTCCTCGTACACTGACCAGAAGCGACATGCATGAGGAGACGATGTGGAGGTGGAGAGAAGAAAGGGTACGGGATGGAGGGTACCGAGAGAAGGGAGGGTCAAACTGAACGTTGATGGCTCATGTGGTGATACAGGAGGGGCAGCGGTGGGCATGGTGGCAAGGGATGACAGAGGCAGGTTGGTGGGAATTATGGGTGAGAAGGTGGTTATGGCGGAGGACGTCGCCTTGACAGAAGCTCTGGCTGCGCTGGTATGGACAAGGAACGCAGGTCTGGAAGAAGTGGAGGTGGAGTCAGACTCGTTGGAGGTTTTCCATGCATGCAACAATAGAAACCCGAGAAGGGACTATCTAGGAGCTGTAGCTGAAGATATTATTTCTTTGAAGTAGTCTTTTTCTTTCTGTAGCTTGAGTCATGTGAGTCGTAGAAGTAATTTGGTTGCCCATGAGGTTGCCAACTTTGTCCGGAGGGGCCATGTAGCTAGTTTCTTTATTTCACAGTCTTTCCCTTTGAACATTTTGAGGTTTGTAAACTTTGATTTAGCAAGTTAATAGATGGAGGGGAGTCCATTTAGGGCTTCATGTCCCTTATTCAAAATAAAAAGTATCTTTTCCACTAAAAAAGTAAAAATGAACAAAATACACAGTAAAAATTTGGAATAAATATGTAACTAGAATTTTTATCGTGTATTCAACCTGTTTTATTTTTCTAGTTGTATAGTTACTTTTTTGATAATATAGTTATTTTTTTGTCTAGATAGTTACTTTTCTGACCAAATAGTAAGTATGAAGGATAAACCATATACATACACACACACACACACACACACACACACACACACACACACACACACACATATATATATATATATATATATATATATATATATATATATATATATATATATATATATATATATATATATATATATATATATATATATATACGCACACATAAAACATTAGTTTGAAATGGAAGTGATATTCATAGAAGAGTCCTCCAACATCCATATTATTCTTGTTGAATACCTCATAGGAGATATCCAAACCTATGAGGTAAGGGTTAGTACAAGAGAAGTAGAGGAAGAGAGGAGCGTTCCCACAAGAAGAAGGACAAGTTGAGAGTTTCCTCAAGGGAATATGTCACATGTTAGACTGCTAACCCAAGACCTCATTTTGACCCATAAATGCAGATTAATGGCTTAATATACATATATATGTACAATGTAGTAATTAACAAACATTTTCATGAATAAACTAAAGAGTTTATATTCATGCCTGATGGTAGCACGAAAGAAAGACACATGTTCTTACTGGTGAGAGTCAAATCTAACTATATACTAATTCTCAATTATTAATAAAGCCCTCATGGACATGTGCTTGCAGAGACTGCTTGAGCTGGGATATCCCCATCATTTTCATCACTGGTGATGATGATGTCATCAACATAGACAACAACAACCCAACCTTTGGAGGACTTGGATAAAAACAAGGAGTAGTATGTGTTGGTGTGTCATAGTTAAGTCGTATAAGGACATCACTTAACTTGTTAAACCAGGACCGTGGAGACTTCTTGAGGCCATAGAGATATTGATGGATATGACACACATTGTGAGAAAATATCCCCTCAGCAACAAACCCAAGAAGTTGCTGCATGCAGACTTCCTCTAGTAGATCTCTGTGAAGAAATGCATTATTGATGTCGAGCTGATAAAGAGTTCAGTCAAGATGAGATACAAGGGATATAAGGATGCAAATAGAGCAATCGTTATCACTCAAGAGAATGTCTCAATGTAATCCATGCTAAAGGTTTGGGTGAATCCTTTGGCAACCAGGCACGTCTTGATTCATTCAACAGATCCAACCAACTTATGATTTACATAGAAAACCCACCTACAAACTATAATATTTTTTCCTATTGGGGGGACACAAAATCTCATGTCTTGTTGTCATGGACAACCCACATTTCTTCCATCATGGAAACTTGCCATTCAGGATGACACATAGAATATGTTGAACACTTAGGGACATATGTTGTGTCTAGGACAATAGCAAAGGATGAGACAGAAGAAGAAAGATGTGCTAGACAACAAGTTTTGAAAATAGTATGCTTGATAGTAAATGAGTGTATACCTTTTCATAGTGCCACCAGTAGATTGGATTGATCTGAAATTGAAGATGATGATGCAGATGCAGCCGGTGACTCATATCCCATGCGCTGGTTTGGTGATGTTGATTGGTGGAGATGGTAGTGATGTTGGAGGGATAAATGGATCCAACAATTAGACCACAATATTAGTGTGATCTATGAGGGGTTAGGATGATGAAAAGAACATTTCATCCTTATGAAAGGAGGTATCCACATAGATATAGATTCTACCAGAACTAGGTTCAATATATTTGTACCCTTTTTGAGGAAAAGTATAACCAAGAAACATTGTTTGAATATATCAAGAGGAAAGCATGTTGGCCTCAGGATCAAAATTGTAAAAAAGACAACACAATAAAAAACCTGAGGTGGTATTAGAAACAATGTCGATTGAGAGTACACAATGGAAAAAAGAGAGTGCTTCCTAATAAAAAAGGAAGGATGTCGATTTATAAGAAAGCAATCAGTGATGATTGCATGAAACCAAAAATGCTTAGGCGAGTTGGAATGATAAGAGAGTATGTTATTTTGAGGAAAATATTATTTTATGCTCATATATATTGTTTTGTTGTGGTGAGTATGTACATGAGCATTGATGAATCATCCCTACATCATGAAAAAAGAGGTAAAATCCTTTTGGGTATACTCGAGGGCATTGCCAGTTTGAAGACTCTAAATAGATGTTGGAAATTGTCAAAACCAACTTGTAAAAATTGTGAACTAATGTAAAAACTTCATAATGAGTTTGAAGTCAAAGTCATTTCATTCTATAAAATCATCCACAAATGTAAGAAGGTATCTATAGCCATTCTAACTAGTAATCCTTAATGGACCACACATATCACTATAAACTAAATCAAACATACGAGATGATTGTTTACAAATATGGGCAGGGATGGAATATGATGGTGTTTTGATATCTGATAGGCATTACAAGGAATAGAAGAAAAAGATAAAGAACTATCTAATAGCTTAAGATTGTTCAAAGGTAAATGGCCATGGCATAGATGCAGTTGAAGTTGCATGGTGGCAAGACGGGCTTGTGGTAGGATGAAGGGTGGGGCAGAGAAGTAGTAGAGATCACTAGAAGGTACTCCCTGTTGAATCATCGCCAATTTCCTCCAATCTAGTGAAATAGAACTAGATGGACCAAAAGTTGCAAAACATTAGATAGAATCAATAATTTTTTCTACATACATTTAATTGTATAGGAAGTTTGGAACATAGTGGGCAACATTTAACTTAATTTTAGAAGAGAGAGGAATAATGTCACACTAAGTTACTTGTTTAACTGACCCATCCGCCATGGTGACAAAGGAGTGAGGCATAAACAATGCAGACGTAGTTAGAAGATGTGGCATACTAGTCATATGTCATGACACACCCAATCGATAATCCAGTTAGAACTGGAAGCAAGCATGGACACCCCAAAGTTACCTTGAGAATTGGTGTCTAGGTGGGAAGAAGAACTGACAATAGGTAAATTCCTGACTTTCTAATAAGAAGAGGCAGATGCAGTCATGTTGCTATAGAGGGAGAATCCCCATAAAATTGTGCAACTTGTAAAAGGCATTCATACTCCTCCTTTGACAATGATACATGAGAAGTTTGAGAAGATCCTATGGTGGGGGAGATGCACAACTAGTTGATGGGGGTAGAGCAGTAATCAATGATAAATTTTGGGTATTTATCTAAATTGCTAATTAATGATGGAACTAGAAATTCTATACTGGTTAATTTGAACTCCCACACACCCTATTTAAGTGTCTGCAAAATGCATATGTACATTTTAATATTTAAGAAACACAAATCAAAATATATTTTCACATATATAGAATGATGTATTTAGCCATACGATCTCACCTGTGGTACCTTAAAAAGTTCTCTTCTCCTATCTAGACAACGTGGAACAAGCAGGAGGAAAAAATGTTTTCCGATCGCTGCTAACTTTTGTTCTTAATTATTTCCTTATACCTATTTCACGTAGGTTCATTTTGGATTTGATGCCATCTTCTATCTTACCTGCTATATTCAATAGACTACCAATGCCACTATTACACACATTTTTTCCAACATGCATGGCATTGATACAATGCCTAATCGTCAAAGAACTACAATAAGGAAGATCCTATAATATTGACCTCTACTTGAATAAAGATTTGTGACTCCATTTAGAATAGTAAATTGTGATCTCTTACCAAATGTATTGACAAAGTCTTTTACTCTTTCATAAACAACCTCCCCTGATACAGGTTTAGGGGCACTCTTGTTCCTCATTCGATCCATTGAATGTTTTAGAAACCTTCAATAAGGATGAACTTTAGGAAGAAGCCTTTGATGACCAAGACATATAGTATTTTCACCATATTTTAATCACATTGATTCAATGTTCTCACATATAGGGTATGATTCAGATACTTTTATGGTGTACCCAAACAAATTCCCATATCCTGGAAAGTCATTAATAGTACAAAATAACATAGTATGCAAATTGAATTCTGTCTATGTGAAGCATTATAGGTCATCACACCTTTTCCCCACAGTTTCTTTATGTCATCAATTAGAGGTTCAAGAAAAACATGCATGTCATTGTCACGTTGTTTGGGGCCCGATATCAACAAGGACAACATGATGTACTTATTTTTGATACACAAACAAGAAGGAATATTATATATCACAATCATAACATGCCAAGTTCTATGTTATCTGCTTAATGTTATGTATGGATTCATCCCATTAGTACAAAGCCTAAGCCTTAGATCCTTGACTTCTTCACCAAATTTAGGTTATAATAAAATTTCTTCCATTGTGGGGAATCAAACACTTATTGTAGGATCCCATCATTGTTTTTCTTTCCCTATGCATGCCAAGATAAATTTTGAGCATCCATGCTATTGGCAAAAAAACATCAAAACCATAGAATTATAGGTAGATACCACATCACCTTGGTAGGAGAGCCAATTTTAGGCTTACTTGAAGTTGTCATTATGTACCTCAACGTCTCACATTTTGGAAAATCTTTCAAATAAATATAGTCCTTTTGAAATAACACATAATCACTCGGTCATGCATGTATCTTCATAGACACCATGCCCACTAGGCACAACATTTTATTTAACTCACATGTGGAGATTGGAAGATCATTGAATTCATGTAGAATTTCTTTCAACAAAGTCGACATAGTCATGAAGCTTTTTTTGTTCCATCTATTTATAGCCTTTAGAGTATACAATCTTCACAATGCCCAACTTCATAAACTTAGTACAACCTAGGTATAATGGTCTCTAGAATCATGCACAATGTATCTAATTAAGGAAAGTGGATCAATATGATTTACCACACAACTATCTAGCATCACATCAATCATGTTTATCAGAATTAGCTTGTTCACATCTACATTATTATCGGCAATATTTTCTTCAACACAAGTACTACTATTGACATCTACTAATATCATAGTAGAAATATCTACATTCCAATGCCATTCTATATAGCCCTATACCATCCCATTGCACATGACATGACTTTTAGTTTTGTCAACAATGTGGAAATTCAAGTTGTTACCGCAATTTCTATATGGACCATAGAACCTATCTCCATGTTCTTTAGTATGTTCCTCTGCAAATCTAAAAACTAATCAAGACCAATAATAAACTCTAGAGTGTAGTGATTGGAGATGGACATCCATGATTGATCTATTCTATGATCATAAAGAAAATGAGTATTGAATCAGGTATTTGGATATTAGGATATAAATATTAAGGTTTAGTGATTAGGTTTAAAAGATTAGTGCTTATCATTAAAGGTTTAGTATTTACAAAGGAAAGGACTAGGGTTTACAAATTAGGGTTTAGGATTTAGTAATGAATGTGTACCACCTATCCATTCTAGAAAACCTAATCTCACTAGTAAGTGTATAATGTGTAATCCATTTTTAAGAATATTTTTGCAACATTTCCCTACAATTCTCCAAGTATGCCGATATAGATGGGAAAATACCAATGTACATATGTACATAGAGAACATATGGGGAAGTCTTGAATGTAGATGGTCAAATACCCACGTATATATGTGTGTAGAAAATAAATGGGGAAGTGCTGAAGAAACATCTTGAAAATCGAATACACATTATACACTTACATCCTAAGTGATTAAGTGTTCAAGAATAGTCCAAGCCAGGGACACTCCAAGATCTACTTCTAATGAGTAAATCTCAGACAGGTTACTAGGCCAACAAGATATATGTCTAAATTAGGATTTTTAGTTTATACTTAGGTAAATATAAAATTTTGTGCAAATCAAGCTAATTTAGGCATTTCATATCAATTTAGATTAATTAATTCTTGGATGTAATTATTTATCCATACAACATTTGATCTGAACAATACACCAAATCATGCAAGTAGTTATACATGAATTCCAACTATTCAAATATGATTTCTCCAATTTTCAAATTAAAAACATATTTACATTTCATCATTTAGTTGATATGAATTTAGGTAAATTCATATCAATGTGTAATTGATATCAAGTTAATTAAACAATTACACAATAATGCACTCAACAAACAATTATAAAATAATGTACTCAACAAATAATGGAAGTATATAGAGAGAAGAAGGAGAAGTAGGACCTTTTCAGCATGAGCAATAGTTGCAAGAAAGTAGAGGGCATGAGCATTAGTGGCTCGGTGAAAACTTCAAAAAATAAGAAGTAGAACCATGACCAATAGGCTTGGTGAAAACATGGTTGGTGGCTATGATAGAGCAACAGAAATGGAGCACCACTAGATGGCAGTGGCTGGTACCACTAATCGACGATAGTGGCTAGAGCACCATTGGTCAGTGATGGTATCTGGAGCACCACTGGTCGACATAAGAGATGGAGGACAACAATAACAACAATGGTGGAAAATGTTAGCAACCATGATAATAGCTATGGCGGTAGACAACAACTATGGAGGCAAACTGCAACAACTATGACGACAGCTTAGGCAACAACCATGGTGGCAACAACAACAAACCTCATGGTAGAATGATCACAGAGGTAGATAGTTATCAGGGTTGAAATAGAGAATGGGGGAAAAATAAATTTTGAGGGTTCTATTAAGTGGACTTAGGCATCGATGATTAGCAAAAATTGATTCCTAATACTTTAGTTGTCGTATGTAAGACAAAATTGACTTTGTAGTTCAATCTATGATGTCTGTTATCTTCCAAAAACTGACAACATATGTACTTATCCCTATTGAAAAAACCCCAACCTCGCTCAACCATGTATTATCAGTTTCCTGTGAAAAACCAACGCAACACATCAATCTCTGTCGCCGGTTGTGCACCAGAAAATCGATGACACATGTACTTATCCCTAATAAAAAAGGCAATCTCGCTAAGACTTTATGCATCGTTGCCCACCAAGAAACTGACTTCATAAGCCAATGTGGGGGGAAATATTTCTCGTGGGACATGTTGGAGGCAACTCTTTGTCATTGGTTCTTTTAGAAACAACCAACAACAAAGGGTTTTTGGAGGTAAACTTTTCACGACGTACTTAACCTAAGGTATCAATTTAAAATTTAAAAACTAACAACAAAGTCTTTTTGGAGGCAAAATTTATTTTGTAGGAAAGATTTTTTCAATTGGTTTATTACAATCAACACAATATGCCTATATCAAAGTTTTTCAATGAAAAATTAAAATTTACGAGCTATATTAGATGTCGATTTTTCAAAAAGAAATGATGTTGTAGTAGAAGTGGTACCTTTATTTTTCTTAATTAGAAAGAATTGACCAATAGTGATGTTTGTGTTATACCAATAAATTAAATGCTATAATCTTGTAGTGTTGTTTATTTGTAAAAATTGACATTAAGAAAAATGACACCAGAGGTAAAAAAATGTACTAGTTCCTCAAGGTAGATGGTGCACCACGTTCGATGTGCACACACTTAGTCAAACAAGGGTTTCATGTGTATTGCAATTGGAAGGCATATTCACTATTATATATATATATATATATATATTATGTATACAATCACCATTACATACATAATTATATGTATCATATACTACAACAATCACCACATGCGAAAAACATGGTACAAGAACTAGTACAACAACTTGAGACAACAAGCGTTGCATAATTACAACCAAGATATTCACATTTAAATGCAATCCTATTTGCGATTGCCCTATGGGGCAAGTGGTCAGTCGACCTAAAGTCCTAAATTTTGGTAGTGCTTGCATAGTTATTGATTCCTCATCTCTTCTTTATCACATACCCTCCATGTACCATTCTCCTTGGTGTGGGATTATGATACAGACGCAAACTCCACAATGTTCCATTGGTGATGTCATCACATCATCCTATTCTATCTGCATGCTTAAAATTTATACGGATAATGCATAGAGAGAGGCATGGCACACAAGACATATAAATGTTACATAGCTTTTTAACATAATAACAACAATTATATTACATGTTTCATGTTACACCATAATGATTTATTTTCCATATCAACATATAACAAACAAAACAATTTTCAAGGATTTGCATAGGTATTTGTAATACATACGTACATACATATATATCATATCACATATGATATTTGGTAACTGTCACGGATAAACATATGCCCCAAATTCATCTAATGGATCATTTGTGGCTCAAAACCCAAACTAGTGTCAAAGGTATACCACATTGTCTCTGATACCACTGTAAGGTTTTTGGAAGGGAGGGTAGTAGAATAACAAAAAATATATTCCCTTTATACTCTAGCCATTGGATCTATTGTTTATTTAAAATGTTGGTGAGAAAAGACATGGAAAGTATAAATGTTATACCTTTGTGAAAACAAGTTGTCCAACAACTAGTCACATGTTTTTTCAGTGAATAACAAGATCTTTTGGATCTGAATCTGAATGGGTCACCAAGAAACCTAGATAGATCAACAATAGATCTGTATTGGCCACCAAGTATCTACATGGTTGTCTTCATCGCAACACATTATAGTCTCTTGTGGAATAGCTTCTCCAACACTTCACACATGTTCTTTGGTCTGTGATTCATCCAAGCAGATGAGAGGTGAATGTGGTGCTCTACCTTGACCACCAAGTCAAAGAGGAACATGATTTTTGACATGCTAGTCATCTTAGGACTCCCTTTCTTCTCCTATCTCAGACAGTAGTCCTTTGAGTTTCTTCCTCTAGATGGAAAACTTGATATTGGAAGGGCTCACAAGTTGTCTCAAAAGATATATCAGAATTGCTTTCCAATTTGAGATATTTGTAGTTGAATTATGATTAGCTGAATACATTACCTGATCGACCTACCGGTCCACTACAAAAATTTAGTCAAGAAAATGACAATCAATTGACCCATTGACCCAACCAATCCTACCAATAGAACGGAGACTCTAGTTGCCTGATCAGATAGGAAATCATCATGGCATTCTAATCAGTTGTTTGGTTGTGATCAATTCTCTTATGCATCCTTATGTGTACTCAGCAGGTTCCCAATTACATTGGCAGTGATCTCAAAAAATCACAAGAAACAATTGGTGCCTAGACACACATCATTGCCACCCAAGTAATATGAATGAGTTGGAGAACAATTATAACTTGTAAAATGACCAATGTTGTCGTAATCATATAATCCCTTTATCAGAAATATCCATATGGAAACAGAGGCATGGAATGTCATACTCTTAACATTCCATCTATGATCCTTTGACTAAAGTAGACTAGTCGAGATATTGTGAGCTCAATATCATATATTGACTCACATGATCATGGTCATGCATTTCATGGTCTCTCTTATTAAGTAGATGGGATATCACTCTAAAGGAGGGACAAGTTCCATCTACATCACTGGAAATCATCCCCATGAGTCACACTCTACCCAATTGCTACCTTTTTGGCAACCCTTATTCAAAAGACATTGGGATAGTGGTCAATCTCACATACAACATGTGATTACTATAGTGACTTAAGGTCTAAGGATCACAATCTCCACTGACACATTGAGATATGACCCTGACATGTTATTACATGACTTCCATGTGTCAATATCAAGGATCGTCTATCCAGTACAACTTCTTGTCTTACAAGTACCCATGTATCTAATTTTATATTCAATATCATGACTAAAGAGACATGGCCATCACTCACCATACATGATAGTCTTTTGTGTTGTTGTTTTGGAATAATATTCACAATGATAACCATCTATGGACTTAGCAAGAATGAATACTCTTACTATACATATAATGCCATGTTAAGGTCCTTAACTCAAACCTAATGTCATCAAGTTATATCATTCTTAGGACATCATTAGGTTTATTCATTATCTCAATACTAAATCAAACACAATAAGTGGAAATGTATTTTATTTACAATCAAATATCTAACAAAATACCCCTTTTACAATCATCAAAGGATGGCACTCAAGTAATATATCCAGCAATAATTCTATATCATCATCTAGAATGACCTCTATGTTTTCAAAGTATGATAAGACATGCCATTTCTATATAATGTCTAATTGATATTTATAAGAAAATGCCAAAAAATGTTTGATACTATAAATCAAAGAATAGTGTTCATGTATACTTTATTGCATAATGTGTAGAATCATGAAATACATGTTAATGTTCAACACCAAAAATATGATAACTAGGTTCTTAGGTCCTATATTCATGTCAAGGTAGGTCTAGAATCCTATGTTGGGTATAATGATGTAAATATGAGGAGGGAAATTATAATATTTAGGATGTAAAACCCTTGATTTTTATTATTTAATCTCTAACATCTAACTGTGTCGTATAAACTATAGTAAGATCATGTGTATATATCTAAGATTGATTTAACCGAATATGAAAATAAATGGTGATAAATATTGGGAAATATGGCATCAGATATGGCAGCGGAAACAAAAATTACTGCCATATTTGTCTTGGATAGTAAATCGCATAAAAAAATATAATGGGAAAGATGGTTTGTAAGAGATATACTTGGTCCTGGATCAAGTCTAGTGACAACTCTTGCTACAGTGTGCTTCTTTCTCAAGTTGCATATGGATGGCTGTCGACAGTGGCCTCCTTGATGATCACCAAAGAGTGCGATTGACTGCATCCTCCTATAGAGTGGCAAAGGCCTCCTTGCATATATAGTAGTAGTCCACATAGACCACCGAGAATTCCATGTTTTGTTAACAGAGCCAATGGGAAGGAGTTGTCCCTTTGAACGTCAATGTACTAGCGTTTATTCACTCTCCCTTATTGTCTCTCCCTTTTTGTCCCTCCCTTTTATGGGTAGGAATTGCTCAGACTCTCTAGTTACCACAACCAGAGAGGATATTGTTTGGGATGATCTCTGAAAGCCTGGAATACCCCTCTATTTATAGGAGGGTTAGGGGTTTCAAGATCAACTGGGAGTCAAAGAGACAAATTCTTATGAATTTTCTGGAAGCGATGAATGCTGAACCAGTTAGTTCATAGGTGAAGTGGTCGGTTCAACCCTTGAACCAGTTAGCTCAGTTGCATTCGTTTTTCAAATCACATTGGCATTAAATATTGGAATAATGCACAACATGACACCATCATCAATCATTGATCCAATCATATTGGTCATTGAATCTGGCAATCTAGATGATGAACCGGTCATTCCACGCTTGAAGTGGTCATTTCATATCATGAACTGGTTGGTTCATTTGCAAAATAGTCATTTCATTTATAAAATGGTCATTTCATATCATGAAATGGTCGTTTCACTTTTCAAGTTCAGCCAATGTACAACCAACATAGTTTAAATTGAAAACCTAAACACATCAATAATCAAGTTAAACCTTATTCATGAGTGAACTCCTATTCTAGATTCATGCTATTCGTGTGACCCTATAGGTCCCAAGTCACATTGACAGTTAATGTCCCTAACCAACTTATGACATCACAAGAAATGAGCAATATCTAGAAACACATCATTGCTACAAAATTTATCGAAAAGTTAGATAGCAACTTCAACCTACAATATGTGAGCAATATTATTGTGATTGTATAGTTCCTTTGTCTATAATATCCGGATTGAACTCAAGGCATGGAAACGTCATCCTTTCAATGTCCAATGCTTGTTCCTTGAACTAGAGCAGACTATGAGATGCATGTGAGTACACATATTACATATTGAATCATAGGAGTATGTACATACATTTCTCAGACTCACTTATCATGTAGACATGATATCAATCCCATCTACATCACTCACACTCAATCCCCATGTATTATAATGTATTGAGTATCAACTTTATGGCAACCCTTATTCAAGGTCAGTTTTGACGATGTCAAAGTACATCGAACAACATCTGATGATTGTAGTGATTTTAGGTCTAAGAACCAAAATCAAAACTATCAATATGAGATCTATTTCTAACTACCATTCGATGGTCTCCATGTATTAGTCTCAAGGTGGGTCTGTATGATAGATTGTTCTCTAGCAAGTACATGTGTGTTTGGTTTGATATCACATATCATGAGTGATGAGATTCTATCATCAAAAAACACACAATATAGTCTTATCTATTATTGTTTTCTAATTAGCTTCCATAATAATATTCGACTAGGGAGATAATAAGAATGTATGTACTCTTAACATACATATGATCCCATTGTTCTGGTCCTCAACCTAAAGTCATATGTCATCGCGTAACATCATTCTTTAGACATATTATTATGTATGTGTCATCATCTCATGATTGAGACAAAAATAATAAATGGAGTTACCTTTATGATTATCAAATAAGGTATCTAATGCCCATGTCAATCATCGTATTATTGGTTCTATGGGCATACTTACCAACAGACTCCCGTATGCACTTAGAGACAATCACCCATGAATCTTAATCCAAATGATCTTAACATGTCCATCATGTTTTTGCTGCACGAGCACTTTTATAGTGGGTTAGCAAGTTTGCTTCTAGTCAATGTTTTTCTAGTTTCATGTCTCCTTGTTGTACCACCTATCATATGAGATGGAAGTGTTGTAGTATGCTATATGAAATTCCTTGCCTATTCACTAGCTCCATTGTTGTTACAATATCTCTACTATGTCATTAATGATTGGAACCTCCCACAAGTTCATCTATATGAACTTATAAATCCATACAATATCCTCTGTTGTTCTCATGAAACTAAGATACTTGACTTCTAATGTAGAATTGGAAACGTTCTCTTGCTGAGAACACTTCCATCTTACCATTATATTTTAAGGGCAAACACAAATTTCAATTGTGATCTTTGTCATACTGGAAGCTAGCATCAGTGTAAGCCTTCATACCCAACTCTTCCTTATTACCATAACCAATGAATCGATCCTTTTAGTGCTTCCCAAGTACTTAAGGATGTTATTTATGGTAGTCTAGTGATTTTCAATGGGATCTTACATATATCCTCTCATCATATCCTATACATAGAGACAACGGGATGAGTATATTACATTGCACACATGATAGGTCCAATTGTGAATGCATACATCATCTTACTCAGTTTTCCCATTCTTCACATGAACTGGGACACTGGGCTCTTGAGAAACTAATCACATGGAACATTGATAGGTTTTCTCTCATTGATTCATGCATGTTTAACCCCTTCAACATCTTTCCAATGTATGTGCTCTTTCATAGGTCAACAAGCTTTCAATATTTATCTCTATAGATCTCAATTCCTATCACATAGGATGCTTAGCCTAAACCCTTCAAAGAGAAGGTGCTTTCCATGCCATGTTTTTATATTTTTAGTATAAGGATATATTCCCCACCATTATGTGGGATGTAAATGCACTCTCATTAAACTTTTGTAATCACAAATTTCATCTTCATTTTAACTAAATTCAAACTCTTTGACTTATCTTGTCAAATCAAAGATCCCAGTTCTGAGATGCTTGCTTCAATCCATGGATTGACCTTTGTAGCTTAAAGACTTTATTTTCATTAATGAACTTATAAAACCATTAGGTTGTGTCAAACACACATAATCATTATTATTCCCATTAAGAAATTAAGTTTTAACATCCATATGCCAAATCTCACAATCATAATAAGCTATAATAGAAAGCATAATCCTTATGGACCATGGAAACTGGTGAAAAGATTCCATTATGTTCAACACCTTGAACTTGTTTGAAACCCTTTGCAACCAATCTTCTGTTATAGGTTTGTACACTACCATCCATGTCAATCTTCTTCTTGAAGCCCAATTGCATATTTTGGATTTTTACCCCTTCAAGTGGATCCACCAAGGTCATACCTTGTTGGTGTACATGGATTCTATCTTGGATCTTATGGACTCAAGCTAATCCTTAGACTCTAGTCCTCAATAGCATCTAGGTAGGTTGTTGGCTCATCATCTTATGACTGACTCACCGCCTTTATTAGTTAAAAGATATCATAATTGTTCAAGATCAAGGCATGTTCTACTAGATCTACAAGTTTTGTTTTAAATAAGGAACTTGAGATTCCACAACAATTTGTTGTTCTACTTGGTCCTACTGTACCTCTTTAGGTTTAATGTTTTCTTGTTGGGTTCAAACTTTTTGAGTTCTACTTTACTCCCACTAATTCGTTTGGAATTAACTTCCTCTCAAGGAATTCATCCATCCTAACAACAAACACTTTTGTTGTTAGATTGGAATATAAAAGTAGTATTAATAAAGTAACATTTATATTATTTGTAGATAAATCTTTTCAAGAAGCTATTTTCTTATATAATATTTCAATACTAATTATTATAAAAGACATATTAGGATATTTCCCATGTCGTATCTCATTTGGAGTCTTTTGAACCTTTTTAAACAATACTTGCTTTAGTGTAAAACATGTGTAAAAAAGGAAATTGAAAGATTAGCTATATTTATTAATAATCACTAATGAATTAACATGGTGTGATTCCTTCTTTTTGATATATCATTATGTTTTAGGTGAATTTCATTGTGATACACTATCATGGTCTTTCCAGAAGGTCTTCAAACTCTTGGTTTAAAATATTTCAACATTGATCATATTGATGTGTCTTAATACTTTTACCAAGCTGGATACATACTTTATTCATGATCTCCTTGAATTCTTCAAGAGATTCATAAATGTATTTCACTATATAAAAATTACCACATCAATAAATATAATGAGGTACACACAAATACCTCTATTATCTATTCTAAAAAGTCTATGTACATCAGTATGTACTAGCCCTAATACAATACTCACTTTCCCACTACTATTAGTAAAAGAAGATTTTGTCATATTGCACAACAAATAAGGGTCACACACCTCTTATTGGTTTGGTAATAAAAAGAGTCTATATGAACATCATTATGGATTCTAGAAATTCTATTCTCATTTACGTGAGTTAGATGACAATGTTATAGGTATTCATTGTTTGAGTCATCAAGTCATTTAGTATATATGTTATACATATTTGTCTTTAGAACTATCAAGTATATACTATGAGACATAGGGAATTACCTTACAAGATCTTGTATTTTAAAATGAAACATCATCTTATTCATAATATTCTTTTCCATACAAGATACACGATGTTTTCATCAATGGGAGGTACATAATAGCAATTCATTAATTCTATTACATGCACATGAATGACAAATTCCAACTATAGTGGCATCAACCCTTGCTTCTTATAGTTCTAGCTTGCTTCTTATCGTGTCTTGAACTGGAGAAATCTATCTTCTTATTCTTCCTAAGAACCTTTATATAAAGAGGGCAATTCCTTTTCTAGTGTCCAGGCTGGTGATAGTGGTGGCACTTTCCTTCCTTATTCCATCCTCCCTTAGCTTTCAGTGTAGAAGACTTTGGTTTCTGGCTATCTTTAGAACCTTTCTTAGATTTGCCTTTGCCCTTGGACTTTCCTTTGCCTCTATTGATAATCACTACAAGTTTGAGTTTTACCTTCTTCATCTGTGCTTTAGTTGTCCTCAACATACCAAGTAATTCTAACATATGTAACAAAATCATTCATTTTGTAGTTCATGAAAAACTAGTTGTATGATTATGGCAGTGACAAAAGAATCACATATGTGTCCAACTCTTGACCCAAAGGAAATCCCAATCTCACAAGGTTCTTCACATAACCAATCAACTTGAGTACACGAGGACCTACTGGATCTCCTTTAGCCATATTGCATTTGAACAATGCCTTCAAGACATCATATCTCTCTTGTCTTGCCTGATATTGGTATATGTTCTTAAGATGTGTTGCCATCTCAATAACATCCATGTTGTCATGTTGTCTTTGCAACTCATAGTTCATTGAACACAACATTTGGCACTTGACATCCATGACATCTTCATATTGCTTCTTGTAAGAATTCCTGTAAGTGTTAGGTGTGGTGGGAGTGGTTCATCTGGCTCTGGTGTCTTTAGGACATAGAGCTTGTGCTCTTGAGAGAGAATGATTCTCAACATCTGAGCCAGTCATGGAAGTTATTCTCATTCATCTTGTCCTTCTCAAGGACTGATCACAAAGAAAACATGTTTGTGTTTGCCATTAGATTCTACAAAAGAAACATTGAAATTTTGTCAAAACACTTTTAGTTTGATTTGATAAGTTGATGATATGAATTGGGCCTTTAATTAATTATGGATCCCAATATTTTTTTCAAACTGATAACCCTAAAATACCAATTCAGAAGATTGCAGTGTACAACCTTCTAGTGAGCCAAGATCCATTTTTCATCAAATCATGAGTCATCTTTGGCAGATCGCCCACAACTTGACTATTTAGGTAGGCAACTTTTGCCAACTGCATCTAAATGCAACTCTTGGATTGATTGTGTGCACAAATCCTTGTCACTAACCATCTCTTATGCTTCTAGGTACTTAATCTCATTAAGATGACCTAGTTAAGCCTGATGGTACACATTGTTTGTACACCAATTCACTAGAAAAATTATCCTAGAGTTTAATCTTTTTTTACTTTGCAATTAAGGTAGTATAGAAGGGTCGGTCCCATAGGACAATGTTTTTAAGATCTATTTTTTTTAAACCTGAATTATTTTTGAAATTATTTCTTTTGGTATTTTTGAATTATTGACAAAAAATAAAGTTCGATTGAGGGGGGTTGATTTATCTAATTCAAGAAAGGAAATTGCAAGTAGAATAAAATATTACACTAATGCAAGGAAAATAAAAGATTATTCTAAATAAGAGAAAGTAAAAAAAGAAGTTGTTAGTATAAAACATTATCTAAACAAAAGTAAAAGGCTGAAAATTAAAGGAAAATTTTGAAAGCAACGTTCAAAAGCGGTTTGAAATCAAAGAGGAAGGCATCGAGGCTTAGGGGTTTCACCGCCTAGCCCTTATCAAAATAAAATCAAATGATACATGATAAATAAAAGAGGAAGTAGGTATGTGCTTTATTCATAAATAAAACATAAAAGAGGAACTCTATGTGAACCCATTGGTCCTGGTATTCACATATCCTTGTTCTTCATCCTAAAGGGGATTTTTCCACAGTCGCATCCAAATCCCCATGAATTCGGTTTAGACGTTCTAAATTATGGTTTCCACGATCACATCCTTCAGGATTAACAAGCGATAAAAATGATAAATTACGTCATTTAAATATGCAATTTCTAAAAAATACCATCAGTCTAAATAGTTGTGTAAAAACTAGATCCTATCAACACATGGCTAAGGGGATATTCTCCTTGCCTCAATAAAGAAACTACTTGCTACTCATGGTGAGGATGGGAGAAACAAGGAAGGGAAGAAAGAGAGCCATATACCATAAATCTAGATCTCCATAGAGTCAAAGGAGATGATGATTAAATGACTCATTTTCTTTCTCTCCTGCTCCAAGAAAAAGTGAGAAGAAAAGAACTAGAGAAAAGAGATCTAGATTTGAAATAAAATAACTAGTTTTATTAAAGAACTAACTTTATTGCTCTTGAATGAAAGATTACACTAAAATGAAATGACATAATTCCTCTAATTTCGTACAAAAACTTGGGGCCCTTTTCTTTGTGGAGTCCCCCCTTCTTTTACAGGGGAAGGAGGGGTGGAAACCTTGGGGGGGGTGAAGAATATAAGCAACAACTGCTAAATAGTGTTGTCCACGCTCTACGAAATGGCCGTCTCGCCAAGTGAAATAATCATTTACTACTGACTGGATGTTTGTCCAGAATGTTCTATTCAAAATCCTAAAGAGGATAGTGGCGGCGCCCATCTGGAAGATTAATTGGGCTTGAAGTGATGTTTCAAACTGCCATTTGGTGTCTGTGAGCTGCCCATTCCGTGCATGACGGGGCTTGACTTGGAAGCGGTGGATAAACCCTAATGGCGGTGTCCATCTCTCATTTGCTGGTCTCAAAGTAAGACTGTGAAACAGGCATATGTGAGGCTCAGGCAGTCGTCTGGCGTCGCTAAGAATGAATTCAGGACCATGGAAACCTATCCTTTGTGGTATGGGGTTAGGTCTGGGTGACCTAGTTGTCTACCTATGTGAGAGTGCTTGTATGACTACATGAAACAATCACCTCATCCGGTTGAGACGGTCGTCTGGTTTGCTAAGTCAGTTGACTGAGCTAAGGCCAAGGGGGTCGTCTCGCTCTGGAATAAGGGCTTTTGTGCGTGTGAGCCGACCGTCTGGGTCTAGTGAGGCGATCGTCTCCCTGACTCAGAGGGTCAAATCGGACTTTGCAGAAAATCCTTGTAATATTAAGGAAAATTGGGTAAGTATTTGCATAAATAATCAAGAAATGGTAAATTTACAATTCCGTACATAATTTATTAAAAAGAAGAAAAATGTAATGAAAATGAAAAATAAAAATTCGCAAAAAGATGGATGAATATGCATTCATCAAAATACCCCAGACTTCAATCTTTGATTCATCAAAAATGTCATCCTCACCTTAGTAACATCACTATTGTCCTCACCTCCAATTTTTGGCCAAGTGACCCAATATCCTAGAACCAGATAGAATAAATTCTATGTTCCCTATCAAGAGAAAATATCAAATCTTACTTTTAAAATGAGAATTTGTAGAAAAATAGGATCGTCTTACTATTGCTTTGACACTCTCAATTTTTGATTTTATTTATTTGCACAGGAACATGAAGAAGAGGGGTGTGAACAAGTGAAGAAGATATAACAAAATATTTTCTTATATTTGATCCCTCCTCTATTCAACTCGGGATTTTGATTTGCAAAGTTGTGGCTACATTGGTCACACTTTTTTTCTTGTGCTCTTTGGCATCTTTTGATGGTACACTCCTTTTGGGGTATGGTACTTATTTTTAGGAAGCGTGCCACCCCATACTTGATGTTTTTTCTGGTGGTGATTCTTTGCTTCTCTTTTTTAGAACAAAAGTAGAGGGAAGAAAAAAATATGGTCTCGTGCTTTAATTATATAAATATTTTTTTCATAGTTTTTTCTTCAGGGAGTGTCATTGCTCAAGTTAGAGTATTTCTGTAATTTACATCATGCAAGTTTTATAACATGATAATATATTTGTCTAAAAGTATGAAAATATTATGCTTAGTTTTGATCAAATCCATATGACTTGCCAACTATTCTGACGAGTGATGTCCTTAAGTGTCCTAGGCGACATAAAAGTTTCAGACATGTCAATTAACAAATTTTGCAAAAGATTTACTAAATTTAAAGTGGTAAAATGATAGATGATTATGCAAAGGTCGACTAGATAGTGGCCTTAACAACTAAATGAAATAGAAACTGATGGCCGACTAGATTAAAGCCATAACTAAAGCGAATACATGCAGAAAAATAAAGTAAAACAAAGAAAAAGGTAAAAGATAGGAGGGTGGAATAGAATCATACCACCCACCCACCCCTGACTTACATTTTTTCTCGTCTCGAGAAAAAACTAAATCAGAGATGGAGGGAAGAGAATCACTGAGGTGGTGGAAATTGTGAAGATGATGGAGGGTTGTAGTAGTAGTTTCCCCAATAGGGGGAGTTGTAGTAGTAGTTTCCCTGATGAGCCCCATACTCCTCATACTGAGGCCTGTTGGGGTCATAGTGGCCCTAATGCATTGGCCATGACTCGTGGGAGTGTTGCATCAAATACATGTGGTTGAATTGATGACCTTGATGTTACTACTCCCACTGAATCTCCTCCAACTGGTCGTAGACTTTGTAAAAGTCATAAGGCTCCTCGGGGCCTTCCTCGTTGCCTCAACATCTCCTGGTGCAGAGTCGTGAAGGTGGTAATGGCAGATTAGTCTCTTCACCATGTGCCTCCATGGAGACACTCCTCCTATGAGCAATAGGCTCAGGGACATCATTTGGATCCAGATGCTCCTAGAGAAATTGTGCCACTTGGGCGGGTAGATCTGTCAAGTCAAAGACTAGGTTGGCTGCTACAAACCTAGCATGGCTGAGAAGACCGAGGACCACCTGAGAGTCTTTGAAAAGCAAGTGGTAGACTCCATTGGTACTAGGACGGATGAACTTGCACCCTTTCAAGCAGGTTAGGTCAACCAGGTGGTGCTTTAGGGCTAGTGGCTGGAATGGGTTATGAGTGTAGCCCAAGAAAAGAACAATGTATGTGACTACATGACCAAAACAATATGAGGAAGAAGTGGTACAGGTGGCTTGGTAGTGAATATGATCAATCAGGGCACAACCCCAGTTGTAGGGCACACTGCTCAGTAGGCACCATAATGTATATATCTGAGAAAGGGTGATGGCACCATGAGTACCTACCCTACCGAAGAATGTGCGGGCCAAAATACGATGAAGGTAACAGACCACTGGGTTGTGAAGGCTAGAGGCCTTCATGCTACCTGGTAGCTTGGGTGGAAGCCCCGTGATGTCTACCTAAAATTTCTCCACATTGTAGGTGTCGAGATGGATGTCATGGCGATGCTCCATGCATTAGGTGAGCCATTAATCATCAACACCATTGAGTATCACGGAGGTCAGTTGCCTGGTAGAAATATCAAAATCCTCACCAAAGACTCGGGCTTTGCAATTAGATTGGCCCCAAGAATTGTGGTATCAATGATAAGTGTTGATGAACTCCAATGTCAAGTTGCTATATACTGGAGTAACATGATATGGGAAGATAAGAATGTGATTCTTCCTTAAGATGTTGTTGACCGCCTCCCGAATACCAAGCACATCAAGGGTGATGCCCATGCCCAATGAGGAAGAGAGATTCCTATCAAGGTGGTAAGCTTGAATCTTATGTAGTGCTCAATGTTAACAAATTGTGCATAATTTTCCAGAGTAGGAGCTATGTGGGGTGAGTGAGGCACGATAGAGTCGGGGTCGCGACGTAATGCAGAACATCCCTGCACAAACACCATGATGAACTCGAGCTCGTCGATATCACGTTGCATTTCTGACGCCACTTCTGGAGAGGACTCTCTAGATGGCTCCTCAATGTGAATTCCTAACCTTGTAGTGGAACGACTAGTAGGTTCACAGAAAACTGTAGGTTTTGTGGGATGCTTTCCCTTGCCAAAGCGGTCAAGGAAGCTTTGTCTTGACCCACCTTCTGACATGTTGAAGATTTGCTCCTGACGGAAGCAAAATGGTTGGCTGAGTGTTACCAAATGATCATTTCATGGTGTCGAGGTGGGCGTCTGGCCAAATGAGGCAGGCGTCTTGCTAGTGAGGAGGAGAATCCTAGAGCGGCCAGAAGGTTGTCTCCCCCCTGAGAGGGTCATTTGGAGATACTCAAATGGCCATTGGCTTGCCTGGGATGCCTATCTGGGGTAAAAATTGTCGTACGACAAGCAGGACCACCAGTGGTGATGTGGGCGAGGGAGATGGGAGCCTCAGGACCGAGGTGGTCATTTGGTCCTAGAACGTTTGGCTAGCTATTCGGGGGCATGCCATTAAGGGAAGGAGCAAGCGACCGGATGGCCATTGTTGTCCTCCGACAACGGAAGGACGAGGTGGAGAGACAGCCAGTTCTGGAAGAAGGCGGCTGGGTGTTGGGGAAAAAGGGAGTTCGACTGGAGCAGAAGGGTGTGCACGAGCCAATCGTCACTTTGGTGAAGAGCGGCCGGCTGGGCAGGTGGGTTGGGCATCCCGTAGAGTGGCGGTTGTTTGGAAAAGGAGTTGGAGCATGATGATGAAATAATATCCACCGAAGGGGAGATTTAAAGGTGAATTAACACCGAAACGGTCGTTTCATTTGCACGAAATGGTCAATTGGCAGTTTGCAGGTCAAAGCAGACTCCTCACCTTTCAAGGAAGTTTTGAAATTTGATCGGCTAGGATGTCTCCTCGTTGTAGATGAAATGACCGTCTCACTCTTAGGAGATGCCCGTTTGTCTTTGAAATGACGCTGATTCCAAATTTCAAATGACCACAATGTAGTGGTCGATGTATTCTTGAATGAGGTAACCGTCTCATCCTGGCAAAATGCTCGTCTGGCGTGGTATCACAGCTAGCTCTAATCTGACAAACAAGTTGGGTTACCAACTTTTTTATATATAAAATAAGTGAAATTGAAACACAAGTATTAGATATGACAAGTATAGAAAAAAATTTGCAAAAATTAAATGATTAGTTTGCCTCCCAATAAGTGCCTAGTTTTATGTCGAAGGCCCGACATAGCTGGATCATGGAGCCATTTCAGGCTCAGGCGGGGGAGGTGGGGGTGTGCCTCAGAAGATAGGAAACCCTCAATGGTTATGTACCATTTAAGCCTATGGTCGTTGACCTTAAATTCCCCTAAAACCTTGTCCCAATAATAAAAGTGCCATGAGGGTAGGCACACTTGACAAGGTAGGGCCCATACCATCTAGATTTAAGTTTTCTAGGAAAAAGTATTAATATAGAGTTGTATATTAGAACTTGATTGCCCTCCCTAATGTCCTTTTGCGTAATATGAACATCATGTCATAGTTTGGTTTTGTCTTAGTAAATCTTTACATTTTCATAGATAGTCATTCAGAGCTCATCTAACTCTTACATTTGCAAAATATAGTTTTCACCTACAGTAGTTAAGTCAAAATTGAAAGTTTTTATGGCCCAATTGGCCTTATACTCTAATTCTATGGGTAGAAAGCATGATTTCCCATAAATCAATTTGAAGGGAGTGATGTCTATGAGAGTTTTGTAGGCAGTCCAATCTGCCCATGAGGCATCATTGAGTTTTGAAGCCCAATCGGTCCTAGTGTGATTTACCATTTTCTCTAGGATAGACTTGATTTGCCTATTTGACACCTCAACGTGACCACTAGTCTAAGGGTGATAAGGGGTGACAACCTTGTGGTGGACTCCATGCCATTTCAACAAGGACTAAAAGCTCTTCTCTAGGAAATCAGAGTCTCGATCAGATACTATGGTACGAGGTACCCCAAATAGAGGAAAAATGATATCTTTGAAGAGCTTCTTCACATGATTGGAATCACATGTTTTTGTGGGGATGGCTTGAACCCATTTAGAAATGTAGTCAACAACTACTAATATATATTTGCACCCACAAGAAGAAGAGAACATGCCCATGTAGTCTACTCCCCACACATCAAAAAATTCAATCTCTTGCCAAGAAGTCATGGGCATTTGGTGTCTCTTAGATATGTTGTCGGTCCTTTTACATTCATCACAAGTAAGGACAAAATGGTATGAATCTTTGAATAGAGTAGGCCAGAAGAACCCAGATTGTAAGACCTTCCTAGCCATTTTCTGAGAACTCATGTGCCAACTGGTGAGGCCAACGTGGCATTGCTCAAGTATGTCATGAGCCTCTTCCTCAGTAACACACTTGCGGTAAAGTCCATCTGAACATAATCTAAAAAGATATATGGATCGTCCCAATAGTAATGTTTTACATCATCCGTTGGGCTTCATCCAAGGTCTTGGAGGCATAGTAGATCACATGGTGCTTTTAATCAACACATTGTCCTAGAATAGCACCAACATCATAATCACTTGCATCACACATTAAATCAAAGGGTAGGGATCAATCTTGGGCCCTAATGATGGGAGTAGAAATGAGGGCATCCTTCAAACAAACAAAACTGGTCATGCAAGCTTTATCAAAAACAAAAGGAGTGTATTTTTAGAGGAGATTGGTTAGGGGTTTGATGATCTTAGAAAAATCATGGATGAATTGTCTATAAAAACCCACATGCTCAAGGAAGGCATGAACATCCTTGAAAGAAAAAGGTGGTGGGAGTTTTAAGATGACCCCAATCTTGGCTCTGTCCACTTCAATGCCATAGTTGCTCACCCTATGGACTAAAACAATTCCTTCTGTCACCATAAAGTGACACTTCTCCCAATTGAGGATCAAGTGTGATTCTTCACATTTTCCCAAAACTAGAGATAAATGAAGAAGAAAAGATTCAAAACTATTTCCATAGATGGAGAAATCATCCATAAAAACCTCCATGATAGTTTTGGTCAATCCAATTAAGATAGTGGACATGCACCACTGAAAGGTGGTTGGGGAATCGCACAACCTGAATGACATTTTCCTGAATGCATAAGTCCCAAAAGAGAAAATGAAAGTCATTTTCTCTTGGTCATCCAGATGAATGGGAATTTGATAGAAACATGAATAGCCATCAAGATAGAAAAAATATTGTTGATGGGTGAGTCACTCTAGTACTTGATCCAAGAAGGGAAGGGGGAAATGATCTTTCCTAGTGGCCTTATTCAGTTTCCTATAGTCAATACACATCCTCCATCCTTTGACAGTGTGAATGGGAATAAGCTCATTATTGTCATTTTTCACAACTGTGGTACACCCTTTCTTAGGGACTACCTAAACTAGAATAACTCAAGGGGAGTCAGAGTTGGGGTAGATGATCCCTAAAATCAAAAGCTTGATAACCTCTAGAGACACCACCTCTTTAATGTTGGGTTTCAATTTCCTTCGAGGGTCTCTAGAAGGTTTGTATTCTTCTACCATAGGAATTTTATGCATGAAAATGGATTGATGTAATCCTGTCAAATCAACCATCTTGTATCCCAAGGCATATCTACTCTTCCTAAGTTCTATCATTAGCTTGGTTTCCTATTCACAGGTGAGATCATAGTTAATGATAACATGATAAAGCTTTTGCTCATCAAGGAAGACATACTTAAGACCTTCATGTAGGGGTTTAATGTCAGGTGCCTTGGGGGGTTTCAGGTTTTTCATGCACAATGGAGACCACTTTTAGGTCTTCAAACTCCTCATCATGAATCTCCTCAAAGGTTTCGATATGATGTATGAATAGTTCCAATTGAGCATCTTCAAATCCACAATTAATAGGGGTCACAAGGGCATTTTGGAGGGGATCTTCAACTAGTTCCCATTCTTGTCTCAATTGTTGCATCTTCTCAATAAAATCAAGAAGATAGACCTCTTTTTGGAGGCTTGGTCTGCGCATGCTTTCGAATACCCTAAAATTTAGGGTTTGTTTGACTAGGCACAAGAAAATGGTTCTTTTCTCAACATCAATCAAGGCACGGGCGGTGGCCAAAAAGGGACGACCAAAGATGATGGGGTACCTTAAGTCTTCCCTTATGCCCATGCTGACAAAGTCACGTGGGACATAAGCATCCTTCCCAACTCTTTCATGTATGTCTTCAATGATCCCCATGGGTTTTGTCATGGATGAGTCAGCTAATTGGATTGTCATGGCGGTGGGGCACATGTCAATGAAACCAATCTCTTGCAAATACTATAGGGAATAATAGATATACTCGCGCCCAAGTCTACAAGACCCATCCTCCACATATTATCACCTAGGTAGCACCCAATCCCAAAGGATCCAGGGTCTTTCTTCTTTTTAGGCATCTTGTTTTGGATAATATCAAAGGTAGTCCTAGCAAGCTTGACCGTCTCATGCTTGTTGGTGTGGTACTTCCTGGTCAAAAGAGATTTCATATATTTGGACCAAGCTCGCATGTCGTCTAAGGCATCACGAAGGGGAATATTCACATGCAACTTTTTCATGGCTTCCCTAAATTTCACAAAGTGGGTGTCAAGCCTAGTTTGCTTTAGGCGGGCCTGGTAAGAAGGATGGGGTTTGTAAACGGGAATGTCTGGTTCATCAATTTCCACATATGGGACAACATGAGATAGAGTGGGGATGACAGAGGTAGGTGAGGGTGGGGTTTCAATAATCATTGTATCATCGTCCTCAAAGTCCAAGGGAACAACTGTTGGTTTCTCTAGGGGAGGGGTATAAATCTTCCCTGAATGAGTGGAAACAACCTTTATTTTTCAGGATGTTCTGGGTTGTTCTCGGGCTGTCCGGCGAAGGTCCTTGCAGTGGGTTTTTGTTGGGCAAAGAGATGAGCAAAATGAGCGTTAGTTGATTTCTAGTGCGCTATTATGATTTGCTCTAAGGCTGAAATCCTATCCTATGCCATAGGGGTGGGGTGTTCTGTTGAGGTGATGGTGGTTGATGAAGGCTTTGATATTGTTGTCCTTGGCGGGGTCTATGGTTTTGGAAGTTTACCCTAAAATTCCTTTGGTTATTATTGTATGGAAAACCTGGTGGTGGATGATAGTTGGCTTGGGGTTGTGGGGGCCTTTGTGGAGGGTGAAGTTGAGATGAGTTTTCAACTCCTAGGGGGTTTCCACATTGAAACCTGAGATGGTTTCTAGCTTGGTTTGGATTGTAGTAAGCCTGGCCTGAGATACTATGGATAGAGTTGAGATCATCTACTTGTTGACCTACATCCGGCTGTACTAGGGTGCTATAGAGATATTGACATTGGAGGGTAGCATGATCATACCCTTCGCATATCTCACATAGAGATTCTGCATCCCTCACTTGGTGCGGTTGTCTTTCATAGGCATTAAACAATGATTACAAGCGGTCCTATTTTAAAGAGATTAATTTAAGATCTTTGCCAGTAGTATGAATATCTGGGTTTACCTCATCCTTAGCCACTTTTAAGACCCCACCATTTCCTCATCTAGCTTGGGTTTCAAAAGCTCTTTTAACTACCTCCCATGCACTGCTTAAGTTTTGGAACATAAAATTTCCTCCAGATGAGGAATCAAGAAATTTCTTGGTGTCATCATCAACACCACAATAAAATATCTCAATGAGTTGAAATTGTGTTATGTCATGATGGGGGCAACGACAGAGGAGTTCTCAAAATCTTTCCCAAGCTTATCCTAAGGTTTCTCTAGGGACCATTGAAAACAACATGATTTATCCTCTAATCTCATAGGTGAGAGAAGGGAGAAAGTATTTATCCAAAAATTTTGTTTGAAGTGCTTCCCAAGTGGTGATGAGGTTTTCACTCTCCATGTCATTATACCAACTGTTGGCTTCCCCTAAAAGAGAGTATTTTAAAAGTCTAAGTCTAATGGCGTCTTTAGAAACGCCTCAGATCTTAGTCAAGGAGCTAAGGTCTGTGAAGCGTTGGAGGTGATCTTGACAACTTTCACCCTTAGTCCCGGAAAAAGGATTGGCCTGAAGCATCGTGACCCACTGAGTGAAGATCTCGAATTGAGGGGATGTGATCATGGGTGGCACAACTGGGTGTTGTGCATATTCGATTTTCAGATTAGAAAAATCCTTTAGTTGTTTTTGTCTCTCAGCCTCCATCTGAGCGACTTCTATAGCCTCTTGCTCAACGATATAGGTTGTGCACAAGTTGGGTTCTTGAGCCATGCGTTCAATCATCATCAACTCTCTTTGAGCAGAGAGTGCCTTCTAAATCCTATGGGCGTCCTCCTCTTCATCCATACTAATTTGGTTTTGTTGATTTAAGCGATGGAAAGTTCTTTCTGGCTTGGGATAAAAAACTGGCAGCGTAAGATCGTTCAATGGGCAGCACATGCACATTTATATAGATACATTTGTTTGCAGAAAAAACATACTACTGGAATAGAAACTTAGTAGAAAGAGGAGATAGCACTTCTGGAATGATACTCGGAAGGCATAAAAATAAAAAAAACTTTTTCAAAAATTTTCTGGGTTCGAGAAAATAGTCTGTTGTCCCCTACAACGGCGGCAAATTTGATATGTCTCATTTGCACACCAATTCACTAGAAAAAAATATCCTAGACTTTAATCCTTTTTTACTTTGCAATTAAGGCTAGTATAGAAGGGTCGATCTCACATGACAATGTTTTTAAGATCTATTTCTTTTAAACCCAATTTATTTTTGATATTATTTGATTTTTGGTATTTTTGAATTATTGACAAAAAAATAAAGTTTGATTGAGGGGGTTGATTTATCTAATGTATGAAGGGAAATTGCAAGAAGAATAAAAGATTTAAGTAATGCAAGGAAAATAAAAGATTATTCTAAATAAGAGAAAGTAAAAGAAAAAGTTGTTAGTATAATCGATTATCTAAACAAAAGTAAAATGCTGAAAATTAAAGGGTGAATTTGAAAGCAACGTTCAAAAGTAGTTTGAAATCAAAGAGGAAGACATCGAGGCTTAGTGGTTTCATAGCCTAGCCCTTGTGAAAATAAAATTGAACAATACATGGCAATAAGAAGGAAGCAGGTATGTGATTTATTCGTAAATAAAATAAAAAAGAGGAACTCTATGTAAACTCATTGGTCCTAGTGTTCACGTATCTTTGTTGTTCATCCTAAAGGGGATTTTTCCACTGTCGCATCCAGATCCTTGTGAATTTAGTTTAGGAATTCTAAATCCGATTTCCACGAGTGTATCCTTCAGGATTAACAAGCGATAAAAATGATTAATTATGTCGTTTAAATATGTGATTTCTAAACTGAAAATCATCCATCTAAATAGTCCTGTAAAAACTCAGTCTGATTAATACATGGCTAAGGGGCTTTTCCCCTTGCCTCAATAAGGAAACTACTCGCTACTCATGGTGAGGATGGGAGCAAAAAGGAAGGAAAGCAAGAGAGCCATAGACTGAAAATTCAGATCTCCATAGAGTCGAAGGTGGTGATGATTAAACGACTCATTTTCTTTCTATCCTGCTCCAAGAAAAAATCAAGAAGAAAAGAACCAGAGAAGAGAGAACCAGATTTGAAATAAAAGAACTAACTTTATAAGAGAACTAAATTTATTGCTATTGAATGCAATATTACACTAAAGTGAAATGAAAAAAATCCTCTATTGATTTTGTACAAGAACATGGGGCACTTTTCTTAGTGGAGTCCCTCCTCCTTTTATAGGGGAAGGAAGGGTGGAAACCCTGGGGGGAGAAAATAAGTGACATATACTAAATAGTGTTTTCTGTGCACTACAAAATGGAGTGAGACGGCCATTTGGTTCTGACTGGACGTTCCTCTAGAACATTTTGTGTGAAACCCTAAAGAGGGTAGTGGCGACGCCTGTCTGGAAGATGACTTGGGCTTGAAGCGATGTTTCAAATAGTCGTTTGGTGTCTATGAGCCGACTATTTTGTTGGTGATGTGGCTTGAATTGGAAGCAACAGATAAATCCTAATGGCGGCGCCCGTCTCTCATTTCTTGGTCTCAAAGTAAGACTGCAAAACAGCCATATGGGAGGCTCAGGCGGTCGTCTGGCATCATTATGCGTGAATTCAAGGGCATGGGAACCTATCCTTTGTGATACAAGGTTAGGACTGGGCGACCTAGCCATCTGGCTATGTGAGAGTGCTTATACGATTGCATGAAATGACCATCTCAGCCAGTTGAGATGATCGTCTGGCTTTCTAAGTCAGCCAATGGGGCGTCTGGCTCTGGAACAAGGGCCTTTGTGTGTGTGAGCCGACCATTTGGGTCTAGTGAGACGACCGTCTCGATGACTCAGAGGGACAAACCGGACTTTGGAGACAATCCCTACAATATTACAGAAAATTGGGTAAGTATTTTCCTAAATAATCAAGAAATGGGAAATTTACAATTTAGTCCATAATTTACTAAAAAGAAGAAAAATGTAATGAAAATGACAAATAAATCTTATGTGAAAAGATGGCTTAATATGCATTCATCACCAGAACCAAAAGCCAACATGTTAGAATATGCACCCTACTTTGGAAGAACCATGTAACTACCATCATACTTCCACGAGATGGGTAGAGCACCACATATTAGTGTAAGCCACACTGAGTCTATCAAGCATTTCATGTGTGTTTCTTATGAAAAGCATATAAGAATTAATTTGTTTGATTGAGGGATTTTATATATAAATACATATACATATACATATTTAACCACATCATACGTATAGTACATATCATATATATGTTATATCTACAAACAAAAATATGAAATTATAAAATATTAGCAATGGTTATGGTCATATCTATTATAATTCCTTGGATCCACAAGGAATTACTACCACCTAAGATTTACATCATATGTAGCAACCTATTGTTGATGAAGATTTATGTTGGAACCAATCTACCGATCGACTTGCCTCTTGGTCAATTGGTTGGTCTGTCAGATTGACCGTCTAGTCTGCGGTCCAAATGAGGTCTGGACACTTCTAGTCGATTGGTTGGGCCACCAGCCAATCGGTTGGATCCTCCTATTGTCAGACCTCCTTGGTCTTCCTACTGATCGGTTTGTCATCTCAGACATCTTCTTTTCCATAATAGGAATTAAAACTATACTATTGCTATTTAACATATTACATGGTTATAGGGAAACCATGAGTTACATTTGAGGGGAGTATAGGAAGGAACAAATTAATACTTTTACATATGAAAGAGAAGATAGAGGCTCGGTATGTAAACTGAGATAAACACGGAATAACAACTACTCAACCAAGTACAAAAAGATCTAAAGGGGGTTATTGGCATAACCATACTAAACATCCACCATAAATATCGATTTTGGGTGACACATGTAAATTGCATATATGTATTAGTTGGTATCGTATGTTGTATATAATCAGATATACACATTGATCATTTTAAATATTCACATCGTATGTAATAAATAAATAATAAAATAGAAATATGATCATATCAATTAAATATAAAAGCATAGTAAATGGATGTGGCTCTAATACCACTATTGGGTAATATGACATCTGATATGGTAGTAGAAACAAAAATGATTGCCATATTCCCCTTAGATATTAGATTGCGTCAACAAGTATGTAATGGGAAAGAGGATTTACAAGAGATATACCTAGTCTTGGAGAAATCCATAGACGACTCTTATTTCAGCGTGCTTCGTTTTCAAGTTCAACCTAGATGGTAATCGGTGGCAGCCTCCTGGTTGATCACCATAGAAGGAGATTGACTATGTCCTCCTAGTGGGTGGAAAAAGTCTTCTTTCCTCTATAGTAGTAGTCTATGTAGACCATTGGGAACTCCACTTTGTGCTACCAGAGCCAACTGGAAGGAGTTGTCCCTTTGAACGTCAACATGCAGGTTTTGGTTCACTCTCCCTTATTATCTCTCCCTTATTGTTCCTCCCTTTTAGGATTGGACTTTCTCAGTCTCTCTGGTAACCACAACGAGAGAGGACAATGCTTGGAATGATCTATGAAATCCTGGACTGCCCCTCTATTTATAGGAGGGACAAGGTCAGGGTTTCTAGATCATCTGGGAGTCGAAGAGATGGATTCTTATGAATTTTGTAGAATCTACGAATGGTGAACCGGTCAGTTTGCTATTGAACTAGTTGGTTCACAAGTGAACTGATCAATTCAACCCTTGAAGCGGTTGGTTTAGTTGCTTTAATTTTCTCAAATCACATTAGTATTCAATATTCGATTAATGCACAACATGACGTCAACATCAATTCTTTATCCAAATGTATTTCTCATTGAACCGGACAATCCAGATGGTGAACTGATCATTTCACTCTTGAAATGGTCATTTCATATCATGAAATAGTCATTTCATTCGTGAAATGGTTGTTTCATTTCCGAAATGGTCATTTCTTATCATGAAGTGGTCATTTCACTTTTTTAGTTCATCCAATGTACAACAAATGTAGTCTAAATTGAATACCTAAACACTTTAGTAATCAAGTTAAACCTTAGTCATGAGTAAACTCCTATTCCAGGTGCATCCTATGCTTATGACCCTACGGGTCCCAAATTACATTTGTAGTGAATGTCCATAACAAACTTATAACATCACAAGCAATGAGTAATATCTAGCAATACATCATTAAAACCCAAGTAATTGGAAAGTTGGAGAACAACTTCAATCTACAAACAATGATCAGTGTTACTGTGATTGTATAATTCCTTTGTCTCTGATATCTAGATTGAACTTAAGGCATGGAATCGTCATCCTATCATTGTTCAATCCTTGTTCCTTGAACTGGAGTAGACTGTATGAGATGCATGTGAGTTGACATATCACATATTGAATCACACAAGTATGGCCATGCATTTCTCAATCTCTCTTACAAAGTGGCTAGGATACAAATGTCATGTATGAGGGACAAATCCCATCTATATCACTCAAACTCAATTCCCATGTGTTATAATGTATTGACTATCACCTTTATGGAAACCCTTATCTAAGTTCATGTTTGATAATGTCAAAGTACATAAAACAACCATGTGATGAGTATAGTGATTTTAGGTCTAAAAACCACAATCACCACTATCACCATGAGGGTTAATTCTGACTGTCACTCCATGGTTTCCATGTATCACTCTCAAGGTGGGTCTGTTGGATACACTATTTTCTAACATGTACCTCTGTGTTTGGTTTGATATCAAATATAATGACTGATGAGATTTTGTCATCAACCAACAAACACTCTAGTCTTATGTATTATTGTTGTCTATTTAGCTTCCACAATAATATTAAACTAGGGACATAACAAGAATGTATGTACTCTTATCATACATATGATCTCATTGTTAAGGTCCTCAACCCGAAGTCTTATTTCATCGATTAAAATCATTCTTTAAACATCTAATATGTCTATGTCATGATCTCATGATTGAGACAAACAAAATAAACAAAATTACCTTTATGATTATCAAATAATGTATCTAATGCCCCATGCCAATCATCGTATGATTGGATCTATGGTCATACTTACCAATAATAACTACCAAGAAGGGGTAAAAGTGGAATATACCATTTGAATGATTATAACATAATTTAAATGTTTTTTAATTGTTTAAAATTATGATATAAATCTTCTGTTGAATTTTGAATAGAAGTTTTACTATGGGGAAAATTATACATAAGAGAGTCTTTTTGTAGTTTATTCTTCTTTCATGTTTATTTAGTCCCAAATACTATTTTAGATGTTTACCAAATTATTAGGTTAAATAGATCATGGACCAAATTTCAACAAGTTTTGAGTAAATTTGATATGAAACATATGATAAATATGAATATGAAGAAAATAGGAATATCTTAAATATATAAAGGATAATAAATTGGAGGTTTGAATTTATCATATATGGATATTCATAGGTTGGATAGATCTATTAGGATTTTTAATAAAAATAATGGAATTTATTTCTGAAAAATTATGGAGGAATTTGAGGAATATAAACTTGGATTTTGAGGATAATACATTAAGTGTTGTTAGGAAACTATGATGAGTTTTGTTTTCTTGAATAAGGATTTTAAGATGATTCCTTCTGCATGTGGAAATAGATCTACATATAAAACTTTAGAAGGGTTGTAGATATTCTCTTTAGATGGATAAATAGAGTTTAGTGAGTGAATTCTTGGGAAAAATGGTATGTGGCTAATTAGTTATTGTTGGATCAAAATCCAATAGTTGTTTATCCATGTGATCTTACTAATCTCAAGTAGGACTTGGTCCAATGTAATGAAATATTCTTCATTGAATATGATTTTCTTGGAGAGAGAGAAATATATAAATTTTAGTGGTTTTCTTCATAACGGGACATGAGAAGTTGAGAGAAGAAAGAAGTTTACATTAAGAGGGGAGGGAAAAGTCATTTGAAAGAAGAAGGGGATGGTGTGGTTATGAAGCCACATGAGGTTGGGTGTTCAAATATCCATATTTGAGACATGAGTCTGAAGATATTTGCCTAGAGCCATATAAACTTTTATAGCAACGTTTATGTGAGACCCCTAACCTTGCTTAAAGCATTAAACAAGCTTAATTATAATAATTTAATTTTTATAACCCTAACCTAACCTTTTTATATGCTTTAATATCATAATACAAGCTTAAGTTTCAAATTTGGTCCAATTTGGACACTATTTGAGCAAGTTATACAATTTTATGCACATTTTGGACTTTTATGCAATTTACCCAATTGAGAGGTTTTCTTTGCAATTTATCACTTGGATTATTTTCCTTTGATATTCTATCATCATTATGAATCTAGTTGATCCATGGGATGACTATTTAAACCTTGGTTTGAAGGTGTTTTCCTCAACGGTATTTTAGGGTTCACCCCTTCATGGATGAGGTACTGTTAGTAGCTATCAACTAATGAATTATTTGTTTTTCTTGGAAATTCAAGAAACAAGGGATAAGAATGTCTCTTTGGATGGTGGATGATCTGCTTATGTGTGTGCTTGTATATTCTTAATAGTTTAAGGCCATGAACAGTTGGAAAGATACTAGAACTTCAACTTTTTCTTTTTCTTTATGTTAAAATTTCATATACTCATCCCTAAGCACCCAAACGATCCATTTTCTCTCCACCACTTCCCTCCTTCTATGAACCTTTTTCTCCCTCTGTGCTTCTATGAATTTCCTTTCTAAGGAAGAAGAGAGAAGGGATCTTCTTGGAAAAAGAATCTAGGGTTGCAATTGACTTCCTTTTAGGGTTTGAAAAGCTTCCTTCTAGTGATCTTGACCTAAAAGAGTAAGAATCCCCATATTTCCTACATTTATTTATTTTTTATCCTTCCTCCTACCTTTCTCCAGGTCGGAACCTTGCTATTCCGTGATAGAAATTGCTCTAAAGCTCTAAAACCCTACATTTCTTGTCCCTTATTCTTAGAGTTTGCTCATTTGATGAAGAAAGGTACTAGATGGATGAGTTCACAGCTTATACTTGGATTTCCTACCCTACCTTCTCATGTTTTCTTCTATTTGGGAGTTTATCTTCTAAATAGAGACAATTTTAATAACTTGCTCCACGTTTATTTCTTACTGCTTGCTGGATCATGTTCTTGCTTTTAAATGATGATCCATGCACGAAAAAGCTATGCTTGACTTGGATTTTGATTTTTATATGTTCTCTATTCTGATTTCAGTTCTAGATGAACCTGTGATCATGTGTACATTATTACCAAGGTATAATATTACTTGGATTAGGTTGGTTTGACAACCTATGGTGTTAAGCACCTATCAACTAATGGTCAATTTTAGGGTTTTAAGCTGATTTCTTCTATAAACACATGATCCATTGGTGGTACCATTGCAACAAACAATTTGTGTTCCTGACAACTGATTATGGTGACCAAGGGTGTCAACTTACTTTCACCTCTTAGGTCATGTTTTGGCCTAATTAGAATCTTAATGATCAACAGCTAAGTACCCTAATGATGCTATCAATCAATGGTGACATTAGCTTGATATTCGATGGTGATTAATGAATATAGTGCTGCTCTAACAACCTATGGTGACTTAATGGTCACTACTGATGGTGGATCAAGTCTCCACAACCTATGGTGAGTTAAGAATGTAGTTGTAGCATTAATTAATCCTTAAACCAAGGGTTTCTTGAGTCATTTGATGCAATGGCCGGACCTATACTACAATTAATGGTTTTAATATATGAACTTGACCTAATGGTTAGGATTTAATGTTTCTTCATCCAATAAATTGGAAGGATGCCTAATGTAATATGTTGGTCCTAATAAATTGATTTATATGTTTTCCTTTATGAGATCAACTTAAGAAGCTCATTTATTGATGGCTTGTTTTAAATAAACAATCGCTTGTGGTTTTACCCTACTCTCAATGAAACTTTTAATGTTATTAATTAAGGGATGTCTAGGGTTCTAGAGAAAACCTCAAGGACTTCATAGGTGGTTTATCCAAGGTGTTTAATTATGTAAATAACCAATGGTCTTACCTTTTAAACATCCTATAGTTCTGGGTGACATAGTGGTATGGTGATATGGGTTGAAAGATGATGGAACAAATGGAGGGTTACCCTTAACAAGGTAGTCTTACCTATTCAGTCATATGAATAGAAGGGATGATAATCATATTGTGTTGATATGTAACCCTAATGAGGTATAGATTTTTATACCTATATTTAATATAACTAAATGATGGCAATTGGGTATGAATAGTCCTTGAATGATTTATACAATCATGGAGTACTCTCTTATTGTTGTTGAAACCTTAGTATGCTATAACCTGATGGCTACACCTTGATTTATGTGTGGGTTCATACTTGAGAATATTATGGAATGTGATGGTGATGCTCCACCTTATGTATCCATGATACAATGGAAATTCTGTGAGTTAGGATTTGGGTATAAGTGTTGATTGGTAACATTAATATAATTTATCTTGTTGAACCTAACTATAATGCAAATAGATAAAGATGAGTATTGATGTTTAACATTCTTATATGATGGAATGAAGGTGAAATAACCTCCTTAATATGATCATAATTTAATATGTTAATTGGTGGTTATCATAGCCACATGGTTGATACTTTCTTATGCTTAACATGTGCATTATGAATATGATGAGGTTTAATCATATCTAGATTCCTTAATAAAGGAATATTTTTAATGTTAATATAACCCTGCTTTGGTTGTTTATGAATATCTCCTAGCTCATTAATGCAATATTGTGTTGATCCAGTGTATTATATGTAAGTGATATTGTTGAGCCTCGTTATAAGGCATGCAAAGATAATGATGATATTATAGGGAATAGTATGATGGTCTTAATGAGATTTGGGAATGGTTGAGCCATAAATGAGGTGTATTCCTCTTGTGTTGATAAGGGTTGATACCCTATGATATTGAGAAAAGGATTTATATCATGTGATAGTATGATGACAAGTGCAGTCTCATGAATGGCAAGTGAATAGCATCATGTAATGATGAGATGATGAACAATGTGTCACATATGTTTTATATCTCCTAAAATTGTTATATAGCAATGTTTTCTAGAAGTGAATTAGGGTTTGTATGTCCACTTGTTTGATGCAGCCTTAATTCACTCAATTGGAAATAATTAATCAAGTGAAATTCTAATCATGTAGTGCAATGTGCCATAGATCCATCTGAGTGTCATAAGTTTCTAGATGGTGAAACAAGTATTCCTAAGGGAAACTCAGAGCGCATACTATTGAGTACAAGGGGTGCTTGTCATCCTGAATCCAAGTGTTTAAGGGGGGATGACTGCGGTCATACTTAGCCCTTAGTTTGTGAACGAATGTGGTCGTGTCTTGGTGATTATATATGCGATGAGATTGGAGGAAAACTGTGGTTGTACCCCATATGGTAGGGTATGTGTACCCACCTCTTTTCACTAGTTCTGTGACCTATACCAAGGACGGATTGGGCTGTTAACAGCTTGACCTTATGTGTCACTATGGCGGACCCGTACTGACCAGGGGTGGAGAAGATCTTAGGAGTCCAACTCTTCCTAGAACTTGTATGGAACTGATTTTGACTTAGCAGTGGTCAGTTGGATTTTGAGTGGTATCCTCAATTTCCTAAGGGCATAATAAAAGATGTAAAACAGCCGTGTAGCATATCTGTTTAGGGTTATGCACAACGCTTCATATTGGATGATAACCCTTGTTTGCTTTCTTTTCACTGAGATCATGTATAGTACAATAAGAGATAATAGATATACTTATGTTGTAGTTATGCTCATGTTGTAAACATGCTTATGTTGTCAAATATACTGGCATTGATGGTTAACATGGTTCTGCTAGCTATGTTTAATATTTCTAGCCATGCCTATGCAACTAGAAATGCTTAAACTGATAATCATGCCTATGTAGTTCATTGTGTTATGATGTTAGTTATACTTATGATATATATCTATTTCCATTATTTGAGATGCCAATATTGATAGCCATGTTATGTTACTAGACATATTCATGATGTTACAACCCCAACTTTTGGGTTTATTTGGTGAGAAATGTAATTTCTCACATTAAAGATATTGGAGCAAGTAATGATATAATTTGTCTTGAATAATTGAGTTTCATTTACAATAGCCTTGTTGGTTGTTTTGTGGGCTTTATTGGCTATTGGGCCCAATAACAAGGAAAAGACAAAAGGAATTCCATTATTAATAAGAAATGGAGAAAAGAAAAATGTAGAAACCTCTAGAAGGCAAAAGAATTTAATACTAAGGTGGATTTTGTGCCTCTTGGGTTCCTTGGGTTCCAAGGAGTCCAAAGTTGCAAAGAGAATGCAATAAGGAAAGAAAAGATCAATTAAATATTTCTTTATTAAGAAAGAAATTGAAAATAATGATAAAATGTGGAAAATAAGTGGAAATAGGTATAATTGAGTTATCCTTGGTGGATTTTCATATCCAAAGGATTCCTAATGTTAAATGGAATGCCAATGAGGAAAATAAAAAGAAAGATAAAGAGTAATCCTCAAAAAGAGGTATTTAAATAAGAAATAAACAAGATAATGAGAAACAATGAATATAGATGCATCTAGAAGGATAATAAGTATCCTTAAAAAGGAATTTCGAAATAGTAGAGTTTCTTGGGGTCCAAGGAGCCCCAATGGACAAGAAAGAAAGAGAAAATACCAAAAATTAAAAATAAGAGGATAATGTGATACATTATTAATGAATTTTGGTGGCATTGCTAAAAAGGAAGTATTTTCTACTAAATGAAAATAGAATTTCGTGCCAATGGGTTAAAAGTCAAGCAATAAAGAGAATAAGTGAGAGGAATTTCAAATTCCTAATATCTAAAGAACAAGGTATATTGACAGGTATGATGAAGAGAGAGAATTTGCTTCTTAACTAAGGAAAATATGTTTATTTTTGGGAAAAGGTCTTGAGTCCTAGTGGATGCACATCTTGAGGTGCAAATACCCTCCCCTATATAAGGGGTAGAGCCCTGGGCTTTGTCTTGAGAGATTCCATGCAGTCCCCTCTCTTCTTCTTGTTCCTTTCCATACAAACCCTAACCAAGAGGGTGTAGTACTATCCCTAGAGCAATGAAGGATGGTATTGTGGTCTTGATGGAGGCAAGAAGCTTCCGTGATGATCCACGAAGGATAGGCTATCCAACCCCGACCTATTCTTCGAGCAACCACTGTCGTAGGTCTGCGGAACTGCAACAAATCGCAACAGAAAACGCAGGCAGATCTTGCTCTGGAACAGACATCTTGGCCACAGTTTGGAAGTGCCTCGAGGGCGCCAGGGTGTAGTAGAGTTGGGGCGGCCATGGACGACTACCCTCGAGCCCTGAGGAGTGAAGGGCGGACCCACGATGCTCTGCAGGTCGGCAGCAGCCAGCGGATCGTGAGGTTGAAGAAGACCCAACGAAATTTGATCGCTTTGCCCTCCGCAGACTAAAGAAGTGTTTAACTTAACCGAGGGAAATTTTGTCTTTTCGAAATGTTTTCCAAGAAGCAAGCAACGTTGCATGTACAAAGGTGGTGTGACACCCTCTGATTGGCCCAAGTAATATTTTATTGCAAAATTCATAACTGAATAATGGTAGCTCAGATTAATACATATAATATATGTATTTTGCTCAGAAAAATGAGAGAAATTCATTAAAAATGGTTTTATAGGCTAGTTCATCTTTATATTTGAAAAGTAGTGTAAGTTATCAACTTTAATGAATTCAAGATTAGGAAATCCTATTTTGAGATGATTAATGTGTTTAGTAGGGTTTAATGGATGATAAAAAGTTGATATTAACCTATTAATTGTAATAAGGTATATTGAGAACAAAAAGGATGAAATTTGCACGTAATTGGTTTAATTTAGAAATTCATGGGCATAAATATGCTTTAATGGGCCTTGAAACCCTAATATTGGTAAATGTGATTCATAATGGTTTTAATTATTCAAAATCATGAATAAAGTTGAGATATGATTATTCCAAGCTATTTAAAGTATAAAAGTTCCTAATTGTGGATAAATACCCTTAATGTAGTAATTAGGGTTTTCTAATGGTTAAAGGTAGAACTAATGATAAATAGAGTTCATATGTGAATTAGACCATAATGAACTATGAATTGATGATAAATGAGCATAATGATCTTGTCCTGGATTAAAAGGATAAAAATGGTAGCTTTAATGTAAACGAGGCTTAATGGATTTAATTGATGGTTAATTGTGATTTTTTCTAAAATTAGGGTTAAATGTTGTTAAAGGTAACCTTAATATCTTTTGAGAAGAATGGATGAGATAATTAGGGTTTAAAATAGTAAAAGATGAAGGAAAACCCTAATTGCAATAGAAACCCTAAAAGTGGACTAGAAACCCTAGGAAGCGAGCTAGGTTTAATAGATCTTGATGGCATGATCAATAATAGGAAATTGTATGCATATTTCAGGATCTCATAATGTGCTTGCTTGCCTATTTGGATTTCTTGATTGGATTATTCTATCTCAAATCAGCCTGATAGGTATGTGGTTACTTATGGTTAATCACATTAGTTTTCCTAAGAGTTTCCTAGATGATTCATTGCATTGAATGCAATTTAACAGTTTGGTTGTTCATACTTGCAAAATCATAAAGTCACTATGATTATCACAATAATAATAGAAGTGTGGATTCTCGCACCTACATGCCACCCTGATGGATGATGCCAAAGGTCAAGCCCAGGAGGGAAGACCAATGGGCACCATGAGTGGTGACCCTAGACACCAAGATCAGGATTGAGAAGGTGGTCTTTATAGAATGACTAACAGACACTATGAAGGGTGACCCTAGGCACCAAGCTCAGGATTGAGAAGGTGGCCTTAAGTCATTGGCAAAAGAGAAACCCTAAGGTGGGTATGCCAGGGTTAGGGCAAAAGTGGTGGAGAATGTCATACTGAAAAGTGTAGATTGGCTTGTTAATTAACTTGATTGTGATAATTAGATTGTTAGCCATATTTGCAAAATTTTAGTTGTCCCCACACAGTGGCATATTTCGATATGCAGACCGACGTTTTGTTTGTCGGCATTTTAGGTCCAAGATTGAAAAGGAAAAATAGTAAAGTGGCATATGTAAAATCAAATAAGAACTAAAGTATAAAGGAGGATTAGTTAGAATAGACTCCAGATGTGGATAGCACTAGACATCCAAGTTTTGAAAAAGGTATGCAAAGTTTTGTTTCATTACATTCTTTCAGTTTAGTTGGTAGAATTGGATAATTGTTATCGATTATTTGTCGAACCTTTGATCCTGTTAATTGGGATAATGGCCCTGACCTCTTGGTCTCACTTAATTGGGGGTTACCGGGAGGTGGGGTTGTTACATTTGGTATAAGAGTGTAGGTTCCTCATTTAATCTTTAATAATTATTAAGTTCTACAAACTCCGTAGAACGCAAGGGAGTTATTAGAGGAATTTCCGAAAGATAGAGGTGTCTAGAAAAGGATCACGTCTGGGGCTGGAAAGATTTTCTTCTGCATCGCTAGTCAGAATACGAGCACTCCCGGATTAGTGTGACTTCCTGGCCAACGTCTCAGGATTGGACTCGAAATAAGATACCTTTAGGACTCTCTCATCTTGTTCATCCCTTCTCAACTCAAATCTTGTTAAGGATTATAAGGATTAGGGTTTTCTCTCTTTTCCTCACCCTCTTGCGGTATGGGTAAGGTTGATAAGGTTTAAGGAATCCTCCACCAAATTAATAAAAAGCATGTAAATAAGATGTCATGGACATAAGCTTAATAGATTAAGAGTAAAAGAATAGATACATGCTTAGGTTGTATGACATAAGTTGTCATGCCCTTAGGAGAGACCTGAGGCTAGACCTTCTTGTCAGGAGGATAAGTAAAGAGAGTTAGTCTTGGAGGTAGATATCTCCATTACAAGTAGAGACCTGGCACATCCTCTGAGGATGATGTTAACCCTAACCCTAAGTGAAGGTTAGGGAGAGAGAGATGACATGATGAGTTAGATGTCATGGCAGACCAGTGTTTGAATAGACATGCCTTGGATGCCATATGAGCCATGAGAAGTTGGATGACCGAGTACCTTTGGTGACCCAACCCTGGGAAGGGTTGTACATGTTAGAGTGAAGGATAGCACCTTCTTTGATGAGTTTGGAGAAGAACCTTTAGAAACCCCATGAGATGATATGAGCATGTCATAGTAGGCACCCAGAATACGTCAGTAGTACGCGCAGTAGGTTGAAACCCTGGCCAGGATAGCTATGGATAACCTTGAGCAGACATAAGTTTGAACATAGGCTTCACCCACGTAGAGGCATGCTTGTGAGCTTGATCCATCTTCATGGAGAGATGACCTTTAGTATAGGGCTGGTTGTGGTGTTATCTCTAGAGAGAGAGAGAGTAGGAACCAAGCAAGAAGGTTGGAAGCCTAGACTCCGAGATATGAGGAAAAGTGGGGAGTTGAGGATGATGCGACCTAAGTGGATGTTTGTGGTTGCCTCATGCTTGATCCCTGGAGGCTGATGATGTCTTGGTTGCCATGAGAGGAACCAAACCCTAAAGAGAGGATGAGTCTTCTGGTACCTCTGTACCTTTGGTATAGATGAGAAGAAGAGTTATATAGACCTGGAGAGGTTTAGTAACAGGTTGTGAGGCCTTGTACCTTGTTGATTGTCCTTGAGGAGGACTCAACTCTGAAGTGTTGCTCGAGTAGAAGTATGATAGGAAGTGCATGGCATGCCTTATACATGCTTGATTCGTGGTTAGGAGGTTGAGCATGCACTTTGACATCCAAAGGTGAACCTAGGGTTCCTAGGCCTAAGAGGGGAAGTGGTGTACCTGATGCTCATGATGAGATTTGAGTTTATATAGATTCGATCATGGTACTCTTCATGGTTAGAGGAAAGGGAAACCCCTTAAGTTTATGGTATGTTTGATGAACCCCTCACAGCTAAGTTGATGACATGGGAAGGTATGATCTTGATCCAATGTTGAGGATGAGAACAAGTATGACCTAGCATGGTTTAGTAGGTGGTCTGCTTGTGCCTTAGTAGCTACTGGGTTAAGCATGCTCATGTGAATATAAACCCTAAGGATGTTTGTAATCTAATTGTCAAGAGTTGTAGTTTCCTCCCATCCTGGGAGAGGGATCCTTTGGTAGGGTGTATACCAGTTTTGTGGGTTTTGAGGAACCCTAAAGAGGTCTCATAGGATTTTGAGAAGCTAAGTGAAAAGTACATGGTATGAGAATGAACCTGTAGACCCATATATAACCATCTATAAGTGCATGTGGATGTGTTACCATGGAGGTAACCGGTATGGGGCCTGACCAAGGTAGGCAGGTTGCCATGACCCCTATGAAAGGATGAAAGTCAGCCCATGAATATATATAGAGAGAGAGATGATGAAGGCTTGGGTAAGGTTCTGAGATGGACATGTACTATAATAGAATCCTAAGTCTATCCTAGGGTCAGGTAGGGATAAGACTGATGGAAGAAGGAGTTGCCTAATTCCCTAGTTGCACATGACCATAGGGTCGGGAGGTAACAACTATCATGGTCTGAGGGCCATGGGTTAGGAGATTGATCACCTTCATGAACTCATGGGACCCAAAGGGCGGATGAGTAGGGCACTCTCTGGATGCATAAGGGAAGAGGGATGACCCCAAAAAGTGTCGGCACCCTATAGACCTAGAGGATGTGACCAAGGATTGTGTGGCGACCCAAGTAAGTTCAAAACTAGTTTTCCATGGAAGTAACTATGATATCGAGATGATTGTGATGTAGATACATATGTGGCACGTTTCAACTAGATTTAAAGGTGTATTGGCAAGGTGGGATGTACCATCTCTACTCTTGGAACAATAAGAACTCTGTATTTGGACTGCAACCAAATGCTTATTTCCTCTTGTTATAGGAGTGAGAGATAGGATAGTACGCATGCCATACACCAAGGAGAAAGATGATGTGAGTTGGAATGTTGCTATGAGGACAGGGATGATAACATACCCTGGTGGAGTGAATGATACATGGATGGTTTACAAATGCTAAGAGGAATAAGGTAGTCATCTTATGAGGATGTTTTTATCTTGAGATATGAGTCATACAAGATTGAGTTTGAAAAATCAAGAGAATAAGCTCAGAGTTTTCTTGATGAAGATAGACTTAAAGCTAAGATGAGATAATAAGTGGAATACATGGAGGTGTATGTCTTCAACATTACCTAACACCTAAGGATGTGAAGTGGTAATGGATGATCTGGATGGGATACAACTACCTAGTTTAGATGGAGGATAGAAGAGGTTGATAGGTTAACCCTCAGTTGGAAAAAGAGATAAGTTTGGCTAACACTCAGATGTAACAATATTGGTTGATCAAGTTAATGGTTGTTTGGTTAGCCAGCCTAGGGCATATCATGATAAAAGGATGGTTGTAGAACCTCAGATGCACTTCTTTGGAAAAGAAGGTGATGAAACCCTGACTAGAGTGGTTTAGTGTTTCCGAGGAATCAATCTTGAGGGATCATGATATATAGGAGATTATGATTTTAAGATCACCATACACCGTACTACAGAGATAGTAAGTGCCAGTAGTACTTTGGATGATTAAGATGATGTTGCTTGTGGCATGTTGCCATGCATGACATGAGGTGAAGAACGAATACCAGTAACCCAATGAGTTGGTATAGAGGATAAAGAGTCCTTGAGAGAGAATGGGAGTTCATCACTATGGATGTGTAGTAAGTTTCCCATGGACCAGAGAAGGTCAAGATGCAATTTGGGTTATGGTAGATCGCCTTACCTAGATGACATGAGAAAGAGAGAATATTGTCAAGGGACAGATCTGGTTGAACTACATATGAGAGAGAGTTGGTTCAACTACACCATTATGCGAGTTCTTGAGTTTAATCTAAAGATTCACTTCCATGTGGTGGAAATAGGTGCATGAAGAAATCGATGTTAGTACAATTTATCACCCCTAACTAATGGTTAGTGTAATCCAGACTAGAGGGTCTGATGAGAGTATGTGTGCTCGTTTAGGGTGATACCTTGAGACAGTTCTTGTCCTCTGTAATATGTGATGATAACCACCATAGCCAGTATCAGGATGTAAAGAAGCTCTGTAAGGGAGATTGTGTCGGTCACCACTTCATTGAGATGATGTTGGTGAAGGGGCCTCACAAAGGTCAAAAAAGAACCATAGTGTGTGCAGATGAAGTCGCTTTGATCGCGCAATGGATAAAAGAGATCCCAGGGGTGACATGAGTCGTAAGATGATGCAAAGGAGACTGACATGTAGTTCACTGAGAGAGTAGGTGATGTGAAAATATGACCCCTCTAAGCTACAGCTGAGAAAGTTGAGTCCCCAATATACGGGTCCATTTGAGATGGATTGGTGGAGATGGTTGTGTTTAGCCTTACCCCTCAGGATAACATGATGTATAATGTGTTCCATGAGTCTGATCTAGAGCACCATGTGAGGTACCCAAGCCATGTGCTGAGCCCTGAACCTATTCAGCTTTTGAGAGGCTGAAATGTCCTGAGTCACCTATCAGGGTACGATATACCAAGGTAAGAAAGAACTCAGATGGAAGAATATGAGATGATGAAAGTTCTTGGGAAGAACCATGGAAATGGTGAAGCCACATGAGAGCCCTGATGGACATAAGAATGGCTTATCCTGATTTGTTTTTTTGCTTGATGGAATTTTGGGTGCAAAATTCCTATAAGAGGGGAAGGATGTTACAACCCCAACTTTTGGGTTTATTTGGTGAGAAATGTAATTTCTCATATTAAAGATATTGGAACAAGTAATGATATAATTTGTCTTGAATAAATGAGTTTTGTTTACAATAGCCTTGTTGGTTGTTTTGTGGGCTTTATTGTCTATTGGGCCCAATAATAAGGAAAAGACAAAAGGAATTCCATTATTAATAAAAAAAAGGAGAAAAGAAAAATATAGAAACCTCTAGAAGGCAAAATAATTTAATCCTAAGGTGTATTTCGTGCCTCTTTGGTTCCAAGGAGTCCAAAGTTGCAAAGAGAATGCAATAAGGAAAAAAAAGATCAATTAAATATTTCTTTATTAAGAAAGAAATTGAAAACAATGATAAAATGTGGAAAATAAGTGGAAAGAGGTATAATTGAGTTATCCTTGGTGGATTTTCATATCCAAAGGATTCCTAATGTTAAATGGAATGCCAATGAGGAAAATAAAAAGAAAGATAAAGAGAAATCCTCAAAAAGAGGTATTTAAATAAGAAATAAATAAGATAATGAGAAATAATGAATATAGATGCATCTAGAAGGATAATAAGTATCCTTAAAAAGGAATTTCGAAATATTAGAGTTTCTTGAGGTCCAAGGAGCCCCAATGGAGAAGAAAGAAAGACAAAATACCAAAAATGCAAAATAAGAGGATAATGTGATACATTATTAATGAATTTTGGTGGCATTGCTAAAAAGGAAGTATTTTCTACTAAATGAAAATAGAATTTTGTGCCAATGGGTTAAAAGTCAAGCAATAAAGAGAATAAGTGAGAGGAATTTCGAATTCCTAATATCTAAAGAACAAGGTATATTTAAAGGAATGATGAAGAGAGAGAAGTTGCTTCTTAACTAAGGAAAATATGTTTCCTTTTGGGAAAAGGACTTGAGTCCTCGTGGATGCACATCTTGGGGTGCGAATACCCTCCCCTATATAAGGGGTAGAGCCCTGGACTGAGTCTAGAGAGATTCCATACAGTCCCCTCTCTTCTTCTTGTTCCTTTCTGTACAAACCCTAACCAAGAGGGTGTAGTACTATCCCTAGAGCAATGAAGGATGGTATTGTAGTCTTGATGGAGGCAAGAAGCTTCCAAGATGATCCACGGAGGATCGAATATCCATCCCCGCCCTATTCTTCGAGCAACCACTGTCGTAGGTCTGCGGAACTACAGCAAATCGCAGCAGCAAACGTAGGCAGATCTCACTCTAGAACAACCATCTTGGCCACGGTTTGGAAGTGCCTCGAGGGCACCAGGGTGTAGTGGAGCTGGGGTGGCCATGGACGGCCACCCCGAACCCTGAGGAGGGAAGGGTGGACCCACGACGCTCTACAGGTCGACGACAGCCAGCGGATCGTGAGGTTGAAGAAGACCCAGCGACATTGGACCGTTTTACCCTCTGCGGGCTAAAGAAGTGTTTAACTTAATCGAGGGTGATTTCGACTTTTTGAAATGTTTTCCAAGTAGCAAGCAACGTTGCATGTATAGAGGCGATGTGGCACCCTCTGATTGGCCCAAGTAAGATTTTATTGCAAAATTCATAACTGAATAATGGTAGCTCAGATTAATACATATAATATATGTATTTTGCACAAAAAATGAGAGGAATTCATTAAAAATGGTTTTAGAGGCTAAGTCCTCTTGATATTCGAAAAGTAGTGTATGTTTTAAACTTTAATGAATTAAAGTTTAGGAAACCCTATTTTGAGATGATTAATGTGTTGAGTAGGGTTTAATGGATGATAAAAAGTTGATATTAACCTATTAATTGTAAAAAGGTATATTGAGAACAAAAAGGATGAACTTTGTACGTAATTGGTTTAATTTAGAAATTCATGTCCATAAATATGCTTTAATGGGCCTTGAAACCCTAATATTGGTAAATGTGATTCATAATGGTTTTAATTATTCAAAATCATGAATAAAGTTGAGATATGATAATTCTAAGCTATTTTAAGTATAAAAGTTCCTAATTGTGGATAAATACCCTTAATGTAGTAATTAGGGTTTTCTAACGGTTAAAGGTAGAATTAATGACAAATAGAGTTCATATGTGAATCAGACCATAATGAACTATGAATTGATGATAAATGAGCATAATGATCCTGTCATGGATTAAAAGGATAAAAATGGTAGCTTTAATGTAAAAGTGGCTTGATGGACTTAATTGATGGTTAATTGTGCTTTTTCTAAAATTAGGGTTAAATGTTGTTAAAGGTAACCTTAATATCTTTTGAGAAGAATGGATGAGATAATTAGGGTTTAAAATAGTAAAAAATGAAGGGAAACCCTAATTGCAATAGAAAACCTAAAAGTGGAATAGAAACCCTAGGAAGCGAGCTAGGTTTAATAGATCTTGATGGCATGATCAATAATAGGAAATTGTATGCATATTTCTGGATCTCATAATGTGCTTGCTTGCCTATTTGGATTTCTTGATTGGATTATTCTATCTCAAATCAGCCTAAAAGGTATGTGGTTACTTATGGTTAATCACATTAGTTTCCCGAAGAGTTTCCTGGATGATTCATCGCATTGAATGCAATTTAGCAGTTTGGTTATTCATACTTGCAAAATCATAAAGTCACTACGATTATCACAATAATAATAGAAGTGTGGATTCTCACACCTACATGCGACCCTGATGGATGATGCCAAAGGTCAAGCCCAGGAGGGAAGACCAATGGGAACCATGAGTGGTGACCCTAGACACCAAGCTCGGGATTGAGAAGGTGGTATTTATAGAATGACTAACGGGCACTATAAAGGGTGACCCCAGGAACCAAGCTCGGTATTGAGAAGGTGGCTTTAAGTCATTGGCAAAAGAGAAACCCTAAGGTGGGTATGCCAGGGTTAGGGAAAAAGCGGTGGATAATGTCATACTAAAAAGCATCGATTGTCTTGTTAATTAACTTGATTGTGATAATTAGATTGTTAACCATATTTGCAAAATTTTGGTTGTCCCCACACACCGACATATTTTGATATGTAGACCGACATTTTATTTGTCGGCGTTTTAGGTGCAAGATTGAAAAGGACAAATAGTAAAGTGGAATATGTGAAATGAAATAAGAACTAAAGTACAAAGGAGGATTAGTTAGAATAGACTCCAGATGTGGATAGCAGTAGACATCCAAGTTTTGAAAAAGGTATGCAAAGTTTTGTTTCATTACAGTCTTTCAGTTTAGTTGGTAGAATTGGATAATTGTTATTGATTATTTGTCGAACCTTTGATCCTGTTAATAGGGATAATGGCTCTAACCTCTTGGTCTCCCTTAATTGGGGGTTATCGAGAGGCGGGGTCATTACACTTATGCTACTAGATTGCGTGTGCTGTTATCAAGGAATATAATGATAGACAGATTAATGATAATTATTGTTAGTAGATGCAATTTGATGATATTTGAGTAGATATCTATCCAAAGAAATGGATTTATTTGTTATCTACATATGCATTGATGATCATACTTGTTGCTAAGATTAATTGCTTAATCTATTTAACATACTTGAACTGTTCAATTTGTTCAATTGATTATTAAATACTCAAACTTCTTAGTTATCTACTGTTTAAAATGTTGTAATCAATAAGCATTGTTGGAGGTTATATCTCTTGGTGGGACATGGGTCTCACCCTTGTGGTTCATCACATCTTTTTAGGCAATCGATAGTGATGAAAACAGAACCATGGAAGTAAAGAGGAACTGCAGTAATGAATCTTTGAGATAGTTGATTAGAAGTCTAGTGTGTCCTAGAGTCATCAATGTACTCTCAAGTCCGGGCAGGAAAAGTTTGTATATGGTTTTTCAAATGTATCGGAATTTTGTTAGCATGTTAATGCTTGTTTGTGTGGCATATACAAATATTGTTCTCCTGTGTGTATATTTGTGGCTAAGGTGAAAGAACAATTTGTATAAAATTCTTGTCATAGTATGGATACAAGAAAGATATTGGGCTCTTATGCAAATGTTTCTGAGTAGGTGTTGATGTTGAAATCGGTTTTAATTTACCCATATTTTTGGGTATGTGATTAATTAGTGATTGATTGTGTTTTATGTTTCGAGTAATCTCATTTAGTGTAATCGGATCTTACAGTTTATGCTTCTAGAAAAGATAGACACTGAGCCCACCCTCAACACTAGACTCTAAAGAATACACTAACTTGAGAAGAAATGAAATTATCAAAATTTAAAGAACATACCTCTAAGACCCCAAAAAATATGTATGTGTTTTAAGGGCTCTGATGTGATTGACCATGACAAACTCACTAACTATATATCTCTTAATATAAGTAAATATATGGACACCCACACCTCCTCTTGAGTCATATGATGAGATATTTTTATTGTTTGATGGGTATTAATCCATCCCATCTCACCCTTGATCCCATTGTAGTTGGAAAACAAATGGTCATGACCATGGATAATGATAAATGATGATGCACTTGGTTGTTAAGTTTGGGTTTTGTATTCCATTAACCTCTCCCTTGTATAAGAATATCTCTTACAACCATGTGAACTTGACACAATACTCAAAAAATGTGCCCTCCTATAATTATCACCTCCCATAATGAGGTGGACCTGCTCCTATCCCTAAAAAAAATCCATATTTGAAATCTCCAAGGTCAATTATTATAATTATAGTAAATTTACATGGGGTGGCATATAGATCATAGAATGGAAGTTAGATCAGCTTGTCTTTAGGGAAACACATTAAATAAAATGTGGTTCATATCTACATTTTAGCATAGACACAAATCCCAAAATTCACTACTCTCTAGAAGAGCCTACTTACTAAGGACCAGAAAAGAAGTGAAACTATCCCAACATCCATAAAAATTGAGTCGATTCAAAATCCCTAAATAGGAGAAAAACTCTAATTCAAAATGATAATTTTGAAACAAAGAGGGGAAAAAGATGTCAATATGAAATTAAGCTCAATAAATCTCAGGTAAAAAAAACAGAATGTATATAAAGTGGCAGTATTTAACCACAGCTGAATCCACCATGACAGAAATTTCTCTAGATCGTATTGCATCTATACGACAACAATTCAAAAATTCAAGTGAGTCTTTTAATGGAAATTATAACCTAAAATAGAAACTAGGGATCACCTGGGGTATGGCTCAACACCCATGTCTTTTTAGTGAATCTTTTTTCTTCAATTGTAGGATCCTCCTGTGGTATCCTATCTAGTCTCATATAGGTGACATAATACAATACAAGCAATCAAAAAGTTATATTTGCATCAATGGTGATTTCATAGTTCAATTTTAATTAGTAAAATTGGGTGCCCTTTGCTTGCCAAAAATAAAAACAAAAAAAGTAACATATTGTAAATAAGAAAATGAGCATGTTCATATTCAACATGCATACCATGAAAAGCGTCATGGATCAAGAATCCTAAAATCATTAAAAAACCCAAAAACAAATGATCAACGGATACGATAGAGATATTACACCCTTATGAGCTAACATAGGTGTTGTGTTTAAATGTAATGGGTCAATCAGGCTCCTCTAATATAGATTGCCACATTCTCTGAAAAACTTTCAATTATAAATTGCTTTATTCTATTATCTTGGGTACTTAGGGAGCTCTCCTACTTTCAATTGTGGTATTAAAATTAAGATGGGGATCATTAGTACAATAGACACATGAGGAAGAAGATGATGGACAATCTTCTCCCAAGGCCATGCTCTTCACAAAATTTCTTAAGCTCATTTGAATTATAATCACCTCTTCTATTGGATCTAATCCTCTTGAAGTTCTTATTGGTTTGGTTCTCTACTTATAACTTATAAACTCTAAATTTTTTCCATTTGTTTGTCTTTAGATTTTAACAAGTAAATGCAACAATATTATGATGAATAGTCAATAAATGTCACAAACTATCACATGTACTCACGAGTAAAAATACTGTTTAGATCTCACATACTGGTACAAACAAGCTCAAGCAAAGATGTCTTCATATCTATTGATCTGAAAGGCTTCTTAGGAAATTTTGCTGGAACACATATTTGCATTTAATATCATTAGATATATAAGTCTTGAGAATCAAGTCCATGTTAAATTTACACTTCATAGTATTTTTAATCCCATGTCCTAAATAAGAATATCAAACATCACACGATATGGAAGTAGAAAGGATAGTAAACCAAGTTTTATTAATGTGAGAAGAAACATTATGAAAAGAGACGTTGAGCTTAATTAAACCCCCATAGGTGTACCCAACACCTATGTAAGAAATAAATATAGAAATTACAATTATGTTCACTTAATATAAATGAGCATAACCAGACAACATAATTAAAACTTCAGTGACTAGGTTTATCTGAAAACTAGGAACACTGATAACATGTTTTAGTCTAAGGACTTCCCAAATGCAAACTTCAAATCCACATGTCCATTGCCTATAATCTTACTTATATATACATTATCACCCTATGACATCACACAGATGATGTCCTCCTGATAGGTAGTAAAATCATAACCATCATAACAAATGCGAGAAACTACTCCAAAGTTCATCCACCAATATTGCTAGAAGAAATGTTAACACTAAGAACAAGAGAATTAGTGGGATCTATCCTTTCACAAGAAGACTCATCAACTTCCACATTGATCATGTTCACTTATGCATTTTTAGGGGGCTAGTGAATTTATATTCTATGATCCTGATGGTCCTTGAAAACATTGACAAGATGACCAAGCTTGCCACATTCATAACAAATACAATGGCCCCCATAATTAGAGTTCTTATTATGACTGACCTACTTTCCTTTCTTTAAATGTTGCTTAGACATAGAATTGAACTTATTTGGTTTCTTATTGGGTTTGAAATCTTATACTAGGTTGACAAAGATATTGCCTTTAACATTTTCTTTATGTTGAAATTCAGTTTGAAGGAATTTCACTAAGGAGGACATGGTTAACACATCATGCCTATAATAAAGAGTTTTGAAAAAATCCTTCCAGGATGGAGTGAACTTTTCAACTAGGGGTTCTACTTGCACGTTCTCCTCAAGATTATAACCAATGAATATATATTGAGTTGAGGTTTTGGTACTCAATTACTTGGGATCGAACAAGCTTATTTTCAACCATTTTATTTTCATACTATTGAATGAAAGCATAACTTTCCAGCATGATGTCTTGATTCCAAACTTATTGTCCAAAGCTTGCTAAAACTCAAGGGCTTTAGATGTCATAAACCTCATTATAAAGAGCAGACAACACCCTTCCATGATAAACATAATCTATTTCCTTGTATTTCTTGATAGAGAAGATGTAGAAAAGGGATCACTATAGGTTGTTATGAGGGAATCAAAAGGATTAGGAATATAATTAACAAATGGTTCATGCTCCTAAGGTGGTATGATATTACAAACTAAGTCTAAGAAATTGAGTGAAAATTTATCTTTTTTTATTAGTGAAAAAAATCCACTTCGATGAATTTTTCACACGTATTCTAGGTATGTCTTCCATAACCATCATGGTTCTAGGATCCACATTATGGAAATTATCAAAAAATGAGACTTAAAAAATATAAATAATATCTAAAAATATGAATTTATATTTACTAATGTTAATTAAATTTTAGATTTCAAGTTCTTCTTTAGATAATATTTTAATAGTAGTAGGCAGTAGACAAGCTGATCAAATAAAGAACAAAGATTATAGAGTTCAAAAGACCCTATGGGTGAAGGCATGTTAAATGATCACTATTTTGAAGCCAAATCTTATTTCTCTATGTGAGAGCTTGATTAATGGATTGCCTCCTGGATTCTATCACCTCCAGCTCAAGAACTGCCTCTCAGTGCTTGCAAGAGAGCAATGCCAAATAGTCTGTTGGCCCTCAAATGTTACAAGAGAAACACAAAACAAAAATCCCATTCAGATGCACAATAATAGGTAAGAATAGATGGAGGAGAAAGAAAAAACAAGCTGGAACAGGGTGGTGATATAGTAGGTTAAGGAAATAAGATGGAGGTCAAAGACAACAGTAGTAAGCAACACATGACATCAGCTATTAGAGAGAAATTTGCACACTAAGTCTCTCTAGATGCATTCAAGTTTTTTTTGTTATGTCTGAGTGTGTTAGAAATGAATCAAATATGTCCATTGAAAAGATGGACATAGTCAAAAAAGTAGGTGTAAAATTAGTCATTTCTCCCTCCAATAATAATTGGTAGGCTAGTTCCCATGTACATAGTTTATTGGGAACAATCAAACAGAACTGAGGAGACTTCGACCAGCCAACTAACGATTAATGAATCTGGATGGGAAAAATAGTAGGAGACAATTAAGATTTTTGGGCAGCTCAAGACATTTACCTTTTCAAGGAAACCAAGGGAATGGAAAGTTATTCATCTTTGAGATTTCAAATGACAACAATTAGTATACCTTTTGAACAAAAACAAATTGTAAAAATATTTTTATAAAATATCAAATAGCATGCACACAACACACCGAACTAGACATGGAGGGGTGTGGCCTGGTGTGGCAAAGTCATAGGCGCATGTGTTTGTGTTTTTGTTTCGTAAAATCCCAACACACAAATAAGCCCAATCAACCTTAAATTACAATGCCACAGAAAGGGCCACACGACTTTGGCCTCCACTACCACTTAATGGATTTCTCTCACTTCAGAAGTGAGCAAAATGGTGTAGGGAAATATGGTATCACAACAGAAACAAAATTTTACTGCCATAGTCCCCTTAAATAGTAGATCACATCTATGAATATGGAATGGTAAGGAAAGATTGCAAGGCATATACCTAGTCATGGAGCAACTCCAACAACTATCCTTGTTGCAGCGTGCTTCTTTATTTAAGTTGCAAATATAGTTAGCAGGCCTCCTGATCTTGCACCATAGACGGCGGTTAGCAACATCATACTAGAAGGTGGAAAAGGCCTCCTTGACTCTACATAGTCCACGTGGACCACAAAAAATCCTTTCATTCTTTTAGATTAGACAGGAAGGAGTTGTTCCTTTTAGTCAACATGCTAGCATCGACTGCTCTCCCTTGATCTCTCTCCCTTGCTATCTCTCCATTTGATAGGTAAAAATTGCTTGGGTTCTCACACTACCACAACTTTGATAAGACAACAATTATCAGAGCTTATTGTTATTTCTCTAGAAAGCCTCGAGTACCCCTCTATTTATAGGAGGGTCAGGGTAAGGATTTTAGGATCAATTGGGAGTCAAAGAGGCATAATTTTATGAATTTTCAAGAATATGCAAACCATGAACCGGTTGGTTCACTTTTGAACTGATTGATCACATGTGAATCGATCGGTTCAATGCTTGAATCAGTTAGTTCAATATGTTTCCTATCTAAAATTATATTAATTGTATTTTAATACTTGATTAATGCACAACATGATGTCAACATCGATCCTTGATCTAGTCTCATTGATCAACTGAATGGTCATTTCACAACCCAAACTGATCTGTTCACACATCTGAGCTGACCAGTTCACTTATTGAACTGGTCATTTTAGAGTTCTAATTGCCAATCGTGTTTAAATTGATTTCTTAACACTTTAGTAATCAAGTTTAAACCATATTCATGAGTAAAATCCTATTCTAAGTGTATCTTATGTGTGTGACCCTATATGTCCCAAGTTACATTGGCAGTGAATGTCCATAACTAATATATGACGTGACAAGAATGAGTGGTATCTATCAAGACATCATTGCTACCCAAGTAATCAGAAAGTTGGAGAACAATTTGAACTTAGAATCTATGATTAGTGTTAGAGTGATTGTATAGTTCCTTTGTATCTGATATCCATATTGAACTCGAGGCGTTGAATTGTCATCCTCTTCAACATTCCATCCATGTTCCTTGAACTAGAGTAGACTGTCTGAGATATATGTGAGCTCAATAACACATATTGACCCACTCGAGTATGGTCATGCATTTCTCAATATCACTTATCATGTGGATTGGATATCAAACTCCTGTAGGAGGGACAAATCCCATCTAAATCACTCACAGTCAATCCCCATGTGTCATAATATATCTGAGAATCACCTTTATGGTAACCTTTATTAAAGGTCATGTTGGAGGATGTCAAAGTACATCGAATGGCATGTGATGAGTTCAATGATTTTAGGTCTAAGAACCACAATCACCACTATCACTATGAGAGCTAATTCTGACTACCATTCCATGATCTCCATGTATCACTCTCAAGGTAGGTCAGTCTGATACACTATTCTCTAAAAAGTATCTATGTGTTTGGTTTGATATCACATATCATGACTTAATGAGATTCTGTCATCAACCAACACGCACTCTAGTCTTATGTGTTATTGATGTCCATCAGCTTCAACAATAACATCTAACTAGGGACATAATAAGAATGTATATACTCTTAACATCCATTTGATCTCATGATTCAAGTCCTCAACCTGACGATATATGTCATTGAGTAGCATCATTCTTTAGACATTTATTATGTAACATTATCTCATAACTAAATAAATTAGAATAAATGGAATATTGCCTTTATTATTAATCAAATCGTTTACAAAATATGCCATTACAATAATCATATGATTGGATCTTAGGCATACATACCAACAGACTCCCACTCTCACTTAGAGGCAATCACCCATGAACTTAATCCCAAGTGATCTAACATGACCTTCATGCTTCTACTGTGGACGTGCTTTTGTCGAGGGGCCAGCCACATTGCTTTCAGTTAGTACTCTGCAAATATTCACATCTCCTTGTTGTATTATCTCTCGTATGATATGGAACCACTATTGTATGTGCTTGGAATGTTGATGTGATATGGGTTCCTTAGCTTATGCAATAAATCCATTGTTGTCATGATATAACTCTACTACATTGTTGATGGTTGGAACCACCCCACGTTTAAAAATGAACTTCTAGATCCAAAAGCCTCCTTTGTTGTATTAGATGCAGGAATATACTCTGCCTCAGTTGTAGAATCAACAATTGTCTCTTTTTTGGAACTCTTCCAGCTTACAACTCTATTGGATAGGAAAACCACAATTCCAAATTGTGATATATAGTCATCTTTGTAAGTTTGGAAGCTTGTATCGGTGTAACCTTTTACCACCAACTCTTCCTCACCACCGTATACAAGGAATTGAATCTAAGTTCTTCTCAAGTACTTAAGGATGTTATTAAAGGTATTCCATTGGCCTTCACCGAGATCTGACTAGTATCTTCTCATCATGCTCAAGGTGTACGTGACATCATGATGAGTACATAACATTACATACACGATAGATCCAATTGTAGATGTATATGGAATCTTACACATGTGTTTTGTTTCTTCACAAGAACTTGGACATTGAGATCTATAGATAGTAAAACCATGAGACATGGGTAACTTTCCTCTCTTTGAGTTCTACATGTTGAACCTCTTCAACACTTTGTTAATGTATGTTCTCTGGTTTAGGCCAAGAAGCCTTCTATATCTATCTCTATAGATCTTGATTCCTAGGATATAAGATGCTTTGCCTAAGTCCTTCATAGAAAATTTATTTCCTAGATAGGTCTTTACCATCTGTAAAGTAGGGATGTCATTCCCCATCTATGTCACATACAATATGAGGAATACAATCATGCTCCCACTAACCTTCTTGTAAACATATGGTTCATCTTAATTTTGACTAAAGCCAAACTCTTTTATGATTTCATCAAATTGAAGACTCTAGCTTCGAGATGCTTACTTCAATCTATATATCGACCTTTATAGCTTACATACTTTATTTGCATACTCTCGATTTATAAAACCATCAGGTTGTGTCATGTATACATCCTCAAGAAGATTCTCATTAAGGAATGTGGTTTTAACACCCATTTGCCGAATCTCATAGTCATGATAAGCTACAATGGCAAGCATTATCCTGATGGACTTAACGATGGCGGTTGGAGAAAAGGTTTTGTCATTGTCAACACCTTGAACTTGTCTGAAACCCTTTGCAACCAATTGAAATTTGTACGTTTGTACATTACCATCCATGTCAGTCTTCTTCTTGAAGACCCACTTGCACCCTATGGGTTTTACCCCTTCAGGTGGATCCACCAAGGTCCATACCTTGTTAGTGTGCATGGATTCCATCTCAGATATCATGGGCTCAAGCCATTTCTCATATTTTGGTCTCTTACCAACTTCTAGGTAAGTTGCTGGCTCATCATCAATGACCGAATTATCACCTTCTTTAGTCACAAGATAGCCAAATATGTCTAACTCAAGGTGTATCCTACTAGGTATGCAAGGTTCCTATGTTACATAAGGAATTTTATTTTCCATAGTGATTTTTGACTCTCTATGTTCCTTTTGTACCTCTACAGGTTCAATGTTTTCTTGTTGATCTCAAACCTATTCAAGTTCTACTTTCCTCCCACTGATTCCTTTGGAAATGAATTCATTTTCTATGAATACAACATCCTTGGCAACAAACACTTTTTTGTCAAATGGAGTATAAAGGCAGTATCCTTTGGTTTCTGTTATCCAACAAAATAACATTTATCCAATTTGGGTCCAAGATTTTCAAGAAATTGCTTTCTCACATAATATTCAGAACCCCAAATCTTCATAAAAGACACATTGGGACACTTCCCATACCATATCTCACATGGTGTCTTTTAGACCAATTTAGATGGTACATGATTTACTGTAAACGATATGATTTCTGGAGAATAACCCTAGAAGGAAATAGGAAGTATCCTTTGGTTTCCCTTATCCAACAAAATAACATTTATCCAAATTGGGTCCAAGATTTTCAAGAAATTGTTTTCTCACATAAGATTCAGAACCCCAAATCTTCATAAAAGACACATTGGGATGCTTCCCATACCATATCTTGTATGGTGTCTTTTAGACTGATTTAGATGGGACATGATTTACTATAAACGATGTGATTTCTGAAGAATAACCCTAGAAGGAAATAGGAAGATCAACAAAACTCATCATTTATTGCACCATATCTGGGAAAGTGTGATTCCTTCTTTCTAACACACCATTATGATGTGGTGTTCTAGGTGGAGTCCATTGTGATATGATACCACTGTCTCGCAGAAGGTCCTCAAACTCTTGGCTTAAGTATTCTCCACCTTGATTTGAACAAAGTGTCTTAATACTTTTACAAAGTTGATTTTGTACTTCATAAATGAAAATTTTAAACTTTTAAAGAGTTTCTGACTTATGTTTCATCAAGTAAAGATAATCATACCTGCTGAAATCATCAGTATATGTATTGAAGTATTGATAACCACCTCTAGCATTTGTTCTAAATGGGCCACATACATCAATATGTATGAGTCCTAATAGATCACTAGCCCTCTCACCGTTACTAGTTAAGGGAGTCTTTTTCATATTGCCCAACAAACAAGATGCACATGTCTTTGATTTGAAATCAAAAGAGTCTAGATATCCATCTTTATGGAGTCTAGAAATGTGTTTCCCATTTATGTGCCCTATACGACAATGCCAAAGATATATTTTACTTGAGTTCTCAATTTTTCATCTTTTGTTATTTACGTTATAACATTTGTCTTTACATCCAGCAAATAAAGACCATAAGACATTGGGGCACTACCATAAAAGATCTCATCTTTTGAAATATAACATTGACCATTCTTTATATGAAATTAATATCCATTTTTGTCCATACAAGATATAAAAATAATGTTTCTATTAATGGAAGGTACAAACTAACAGTTTGTTGACTCTATTACATGACATGCGGTCAGAAATAAATTAAAGGTTCCAATTGCAGTGGTAAAAAGTCTTACTCCTTTTGCAATGTGTAGTTTGACCTCACCCTTTCTTAAAGGCTTACTTCTTTTTAGATCATGCACATTTGAACATATGTGAGATCCACATCCAATATTAAGTATCCATGATGAAGAAGTAGACAAATTTACCTCAATAACATATATACCCAAACTTGATATCTCTATCCCCTCCTTCTTCTTCCTTAGTTCTTCTAGGTAGAGATAGAAATTCCTCTTCAAGTGTCTAGGCTGGTGAGAGTAGTGACTATTCCCTTGCTTGGTCACCCCTCCCATTGCTTTGAGTGTAGAAGAGTTGGGATTCCGGCTACCTTTGGAAATTTTGTTAGCTTTTCCTTTGCCCTTGGACTTCCCTTTCATCTTCAAATCACCATCATAGACTCGGGCATGTCTTTCTTCATCTTCCCTCCAACTGTTCTCAAAATGCCAAGTAATTCTGACAATGGCTTGTCAAAATCATTCATGTTGTAGTTCATGAAAAATTTGTTGTATGACTCTGGAAGTGACTGCAGAATCACATATGCGGCCAACTCTTGATCCAAGAGATATCTTAGTCTAGCAAGGTTCTCCACATACCCAATAAGCTTGAGCACATGGGGACCTACTGGATCTCCTTCATCCATATTACACTTGAAAAATATCTTGGACACATCATATCTCTCTTATATTGCCTGATCTTGGTACACATTTTTAGGATGTGTTAACATCTTAGTAACATCCACGTTCTCATGCTATCTCTACAACTCATAGTTCATTGATCATAATATCAGGTCACCTGACATCTACAACATCTTTAGAGTGCTTCTTGTAAGCATCCCTATCATCCTTAGGTGCAGTATGAGTAGGTTCATCTGGCTCTGGTGTCTCCAGGACATAGATCTTGCTCTCTTGTGTCAGAATGATTCTCAAAGTCTTGAATTGGTCATGGAAGTTATTCCCATTCAACTTATCCTTCTCAAGGATCGATTTCAAGGAAAATTAGTTATTTGTTGCCATTTGATTCTACAAGAAAATTTGGCAATATGTCAAAACATCTTTGATTTGATTTGACTAAAATTTGATGATATTTAATTAGGCCTTAAATTAATTTTGCTCCCACTATTTTATTCAAATTGATAGCCCTTACATATCAATTTGTAAGATTGCAACGTACAACCTTCTAGTTAGCCAAGACATAAAATAATTGGGTTATTACTCAGACAATGCCAACAACCATAACCAATTATTAAGGTAGGCAACTATTTCTGATTGCATCTTATGCAATTCTTGGATACATGGTATGCACAACTCTTTTCCATAGTCATCTGCATGCTTCTAGGCACTTAATCTCATTAAGGTCACTTGGTCAAGTCTGACCTAAAAGCCAACACCATAGTAATGCACCCAACTTGGTAGGCCCACATAACTACCATCACACTTCCACGAGATGGACAATGCACCATGTTTGGCGTGTTAACATTTAGTCGATCAAGATTTTCATGTGTGTTGTTTATGAAAAGCATCTAAGACTTAATATTTGATTTAGGAATTTTATATTTATATAAATAAATATACATATCCAATCACCACATACTTATATGTATCATATACATACTATATGCACAAACAAAATATGCAATTATAAAACACGAGCAATGATTATGGCCATACTATTATAATTCCTTGGAGCCACAAATAACTACTACCACCTAAGGTCCAAAACATATGTAACAACATGTTGCTTATGAACATCTGTAGTGGAACCAATCTGGGTCAATTAATTCAACTCTTGAACCAATCTGTTGGCCTCCTACTCGGTCAGTTGGTCTCAAGGATTGGTCAACTAGTCTTCAGTTCAAGCTACGCCTGGACTCCTCTAGTTGACTGGTTGGGCCACCAGCTGATTATTTGGCTCCTTCTATTGTCTGGCCTCCTCGGTCCTCCAATCAATCATTTTTACTTTTGAGTCGGTTGGTTCATTTGGAGAAAAAAACCTTCTTTGCCATAATAGGAAATAAAAACAATCATATTTCTATTTAACATATTACATGGTAATAGGGAAACCTCAAGTTACATTTGAGGGATCATAGGAAGGAAAGCATCAATACTTTTAGATATGGAAAAGGAGAGAGAGGCTCAGTGTGCAAACTGAGATATGGAATAGGAACAAAAACCATCCAACTAAGCACAAAGATCTAGGGGAGTTATTGGCCATAACCATGCTAACATCCACCATTAAAACACATTTTAGGGTGATGCGTATAAATTGCATATATATCATATCATATATATAGGGATCTTATGTGGTATTTAATCGGATATGCACATTGATCATTGTAAAGATTCATGTCACATGCAATGAAATAAATGATAAAAAAATAATTTGATCACATCAATGAAATCCCAAACTGTAGCAAATTGATGTGGCTCTCGTACCACTATAGAGAAATATGGCATCAAATAAGGCAGTGGAAATAGAAAATTTACTTATGTATTCCCCTTAAATTGTAGATTACATAAACAAGTATGAATTAGGAAGGAAAGATGACAAGGCATATACATAGTCCTGGAGCAAATCCAACAACTATCATTGCTACAATGCACTTCTTTCTTCTAATTGCACTTGGATGGTTGTCGGCAGTGGCCTCCTAGTCTTACACCACAAATGGCAGTTGACAACGTCCTCCTAGTAGGTGGAAAAGGCCTCCTTACCTATATATAGTCCACACGAACCATCGGGAGCTCCTATCATTCTTTTATAACAGATAGGAAGGAGTCGTCCCTTCATGCTAGCATCAATTTCTATTCCTTGTTGTCTCTCCCCTTGATGTCTCTCCTTTTGACGGGTAATACTTACTCAGGTTCTCACATTATTACAACTGTGAGAAGACAACAATTGTCAGAGCTTATTATTCTTTAGAAAGACTTAACTACCCCTCTATTTATAGGAGGGTTAGGTTCAGGATTTCCAGATCAATCGAGAGTCAAAGAGATGGAATTTCATGAATTTTTTGAAACCAACAAACCATGAACCGGTCGGGTCACTTTTAAACCTATTGGTTCACATGTGAGTCGATTGGTTCAACCCTTCAATTGATCAGTTCATTATGTTTCCTATTCATAGTTGTATTGGTTTAAATATTTAATCAATGCACAACATGATATCAACATCAATCTTTGATCCAATATCATCGATGAACCAAACGATTGGTTCACAACCTAAACTAGTTGAATCACACATCTGAACCAGTCGTTTCAAAGTTATATCACCAATCTTATTTTAATTGAATACCTAACATTTTATTAATCAAATTTAAACCATATTCATGAGTAAACTCCTATTCCAGGTGTATCCTATGTGTGTGACCCTATAGGTCCCAAGTTATGTTGGACGTGAATGTCCATAACTTACTTATGACATCAGAAGCAATAAGTGGTACCTAGCAAGACATCATTGCTACCAAAGTAATTAGAAAGTTGGAGAACAACTTCAACCTACAATATGTGATTAGAATTATAGTGATCCTATAGTTCCTTTGTCTCTGATATCCAAATTGAAGTCGAGGCATAGAATCATCATCCTCTTCAATGTTCAAACCATGTTCCTTGAACTAGAGCAAACTATGGGAGATATATGTGAGCTCAATATCACATATTGACTCATACAAGAGTGGTCATGCATTTTTCATTCTATCTTATCAAGTGGTCATGATATCAAACTCCTATAGGAGTGACAAATCCTATCTACTTTACTCTCAATCAATCCTCATGTGTCACAATGCATCCGCTCATCACCTTTATGGTAACCCTTATTAAAGGTTATGTTGGATGATGTCAAAGTACATCGAATGACATGTAATGACTGTAGTGATTTTAGGTCTAAGAATCACAATCAACATTGTCACTATGAAAGCTAATTATGACTACCATTCCATCGTCTCAACGTATCACTCTCAAGGTGGGTCAATCTGATACACTGTTATCTAAAAAGTATCTATGTGTTTGGTTTTATATCACATATCATGACTTAATGATATTTTGTCATCAACCAACACACGATGTAGTCTAATGTGTTATTATTGTCTATCAGCTTCTACAATAACATCCGACTAGGAACATAACAAGAATGTATATACTCTTAATATATGTATGATCTTATTGTTTGGGTCCCCAACCTAAAGACATACATTATTGAGTAACATCATTCTTTAGGCATTTACTTATGTAACATCATTATCTCATAACTGAATAAAATAATAAATGGATGATTGCCTTTTTTCAATCAAATTGTTTACATAATATGCCATTACAATCATCATATGATTGGATCTTTGGACATAAATAGCAACATTTGAGAGTATAAGTGACTGACATGTTTTGAAATGCATGAAATGTGTGGCTAGAATACACAACATCTGCCTATCAAATTATTTTAGGGAAATCAACGTGAATTTGTGGATCGCGTTTGTTGATTATGTCATCCAATAAGATTGATATCAAGAAGATGATTTGTGTAATGAGTTTGCAAAGTTGACTTGATGAACTTAGTTTCAACGACTTATTTTATTTGGTCTCATCCTATTGTGTTCTTATTGTTTCTATAATGCCCACATATATGGCTAGCATGAACATGTTGATTGTATTTTTCTATCACATAAAGCATTCTTTTTTACCACAGTCTTCAACATAAAGGTATTTGCTACGCAAGATACCCAAGATATGTATAAGTGCCTTTTCTTTGGCTTTTTGTTGCTTCTTTCTGAATACTCCTATAGGGCAGATAAATAAATTTTGATATCTTAATTCATAACTTTTCTTGATAAGTCTAGATAGACAAGACACACATGAATTACTATGAGTAATTTATGTTTCCACATGTACTCTTATCATCTTATTATCAAGAAAGTTTTCTAAATCTTATTAGGTAAAAATTGCTATATTAGGATCTAAATTTACTTAGTGGAATGGCTTAAGGTAGACACATATAATAAATACATTATTCTATTAAATAAGAGACATTGTGTTAGAATTTTTTATTCTCCTTAGGGTAAAATTCAGAGAACTAAACCTCTTGCCAGGTTCACCGGTCAAGTTGGTCTTAAAACATTATCTATGCTACTTGGTGTGATGCATGGGTCACCAACATCATACATATGGCAAGGAGGAATTCCCAACCAATAGCAATATAACATACTCTATTGGGAAGCTCAATACTTGTTTTAAAGTGATGACCTGACTTGAAACCTTGCCATTACAATTGGTGTATTGTTTTCCCATGCAACATGCTTTTTGTATTGTTATATTTTACTTTGACCCTCTACCTTTTTAGGTATAGTTCATATAAATGAAATGTTTTTTGGCTATGCTAAAAGATGGGGTCGGTTGGTGTATGTTGATCTCTATCTCTAGGTGCGCACTAGCAACTGCTATCTTCTATACCAATGTTGTTCATGTGAATCGAAGGTGCCCTACCAAATATCATTGGATTAGTAGTAATCAACTGGTTAGGATATTGGCCCGATGATCAACAAAAAGAATGACTAAAAGTCATATTGTCTAAAGTCATTAAGGGAAGTAACTATGTGTCTGACCACTACTTCTTATCAAAACTGTTGCTTGCAAAGAGCATGTCATGGACCAAATTAAATGGGGTCAATTTGTGTGAATATTGGTCAATAACTCATGCGCCACTAGAAAGGTTTCATTTGTATTACTTTTAATGGCAAATAAAGTATCAAGAACAAAAGAAGATCTGGAGACTAGGACTTGTTATGATTATGTGAATTTCCTTTAAGCAATATTTTTCAAGATATTGTTTAGGAGCCTAGTGTTGGATGTAGTTTCGAATTTATAGTCATTATTTAAATAATATTTTTCAAGATATGATAGTATTTTATCTGATCAATAATAAAGAACAAAGAAACATAGAGTTTATATAAGTTTGTGGGTGAAGGTGCGTCACTAAGATCACTATCGTGAAGACAAAATTATTCACTCATATGCATGAGCTTTACCAATGGCTTGCCTCCCAGTTTTAGTCACCCCCAATTCAGGCACCGCCCCACGGTGCCACCAAGAATACAATGTCGAATAATCCTATAACCCTCAAACATTGCGGAAAATCAAATCATAGGAAACATGATAAAATGCATAACAGTGGATGGAGAAGAAGAAAGGAGATGAGATGGAAGAAGATGATGTAAGGGGATAATGTAAGGTGGTGGAGTCCACACACAACAATATTAGGGAGAGAACAATTCTTACACATAATAATTTTCTCACACTCAACTATTATCAATTGGCAACTGTATTTCTCGAACTATTTTTGTTTATGTTAGAAATGGATGGAGCATATCCATTTTATAGGTGGACTAACCCCATTCATAGGCACCCAAAGATATCCATTTTTTCCCTCTAAAAATTGATTAGTTAACGAGTTCCCAAAAAAATAATTCATTGGGCGCACCCAAACATGAATCAAAGAGACGCAGACTATACAGCCAAAAGACTTAATGAATCTAAATGAGAAAAGTGTATGGTCTAGTTCAAAGTGATTTATGGTTTGGGTGGCTCAAGACAATTAATTTTTCAACGCAATTAAGGAATGGCAATTTTACATCTTCGGATTTTCAAATAACAAAAAATTAAACACCAGTTAACAAAACAAAACAAATAAATTTTGGTCAATAAACATATCAAATCATGTGCACATACTGGATAGAATTGAACCTGGTTGGGCCAGGGGTAGGTAGGGCATGATGTAGCTTGGGAAAGGGTGCATGTGTGTGTGTGCTTTTAATTTGTCAAAGCATAATGCACCAATCATCCCAATCAGACTTAAATTCAAAAGTCCTAAGAAAAGCCCACAAGCTTTGGTCTTCCCTTGTATTTAAGAGGATCACTCTTACTTCTAAGGTGAGAAATATGGGACAAAAGATGACTGAGAGATTTGATATATAGCTGAAATACATAGCTAGAATACAACATTCTCCCACATATTTTATAAATCTCAAAAAATTTTAAATGACAAAAGAAAGGTGACTAAAAACTATATCTTTCAGCATATGTATCTTGAAAATTTGAACCTTGCTTAGAAATGGTTCATCTAAATCTAGAGAGACATGGTGAACTGTGTCTTAAACTAGACTCTCTGATTCAAAATTCATTAAACCATGCAAAACATATCGAGGGCACGCAGACTTGTTCATCTTAGTGTGTGTATTATGACATTCACAAGAATCTATTTCTTGAGCATTCTAGTGAGTATGCCAAACTCACATCAACCTTGACTGAGGATTACACTCACATAGTAGGGATCTCCCAAGGGTGTATTGTCTAGTAATACACCCTGCCAAACATATGGCCTCAACCCCATTCATAGAAAAGGCCCTTCCTCTACTAAGATAGCCCCAAAGCAGAAGCGCCATAGGGAAGGGTCCAGAGTAAAACTCCAGAAAGTGTGCTTCTACCAAACACATACACAACTTAGTTGTCCCTTTGCACTATTCCTCATAGGATATTCAGTTATGGAATGATAGGATTACCATTGTGTGTTCAACTCACAGGTAGGAAACCCTTCCCCCTCTACACACTAAGTACTAGCTTTCTAGCTAGACCTTTTGTGAGAGGATCAACAATATTATATATTGATCTAACAAACTATAGAGATATAACACCATGGGTAATGAAGTTTCTCACTTCTTCATACCTCAATTTCATAAAGTTCTTACTCAGGTTACCCTTAGATTGTTTAACTTTATTTAAGGCTGACCTACCATCATAATGTATTATATAGGAGGAAACACCTTTGAAGTTAAAGGTAAATCAAGCAAAAGTTTTCTAAGCCACTCAGCCTAACAACAAGTTAAATCTAAGGCTATAAACTCAGCCTCCATAGTGGATCTATCCCTCACTATTTTCTTGGATGATTTCCAAGAAACTATAGCTTCACCTAGGCAAAACACATAACCACTAGTGGACTTGGTTTCATCAGAGTCAGCAATCTAATTTTCTTATATGTAGCCTTCTAACACGGATAGGAAACTAGTGTAATAAATACCATAGCTCATGGTACCTTCAAGATATCTAAAAAAACCTAACCAAAGCCTTCAAGTGATCTGTATTAGGACAATGCACCTACTTAGCCTATTAACAACATAAGCAATGTCTAGTCTGGAAAAATTGGTTAAGTACATCAAGCTTTCTATATGTTGGGAATATCTAGTTTCATCCATAGGGTTACCTTTATGTTCCTTGAGATGCAAAGAAGGATCATAAGGAGTACCGAAGGTTTAACATTCAAATCCAAAGTTCTTTATTACTTTAGCCCTTTTACCCCGAACAAAGTCACTTTAAGTTTCTCACCTCTTCATACCTCAATCTCATAAAGTGCTTATCTGGGTTGCCCTTAGATTATTTATCTTTATATATGAGTGACCTACTATCACAATCTACTAATATAGAGGAAAATTCATTGAAATTATACGTAAATTGAGCAAAAGATTTTTAAGCTAGTCGGCTTGACGACAAGCTAAATCTAAGGCTATAAACTCAGCCTCCATAGTGGATCTAGCCCTCATAGTTTTCTTGGATAATTTCCAAGAAACTACAGTACCGCATGGGCAAAACACATAACTATTGGTATGTATGCTCATAGAGCCAATCATATGATGATTGTAATGAGACATCATATACTTGATTGGATAGTCATAAAGGTAATTTTGTCTATTATGTTTGTCTCAATCATGAGATGATGACACAAACATAGTACATGTCCAAGGAATGATGTTACTCAATCGCATATGTCATCAAGTTGAGGACCTAAACAATGAGATCATGTGTATGATAAGAGTACTTGCATTCTTGTTATGTCCCTATTCATTTATTACTATGGTAGAAAAATAGACAATAGTAATACATAAGACTAGAGTGTGTGTTGACTGATGACATAGTCTCATTAGTTATGATATGGGATATCAAGTCAAACACATAGATATATGTTATAGAATAGTGTATCAAATAGACCCACCTTGAGAGTGATACATGGATACCATGAAATTATAGTCATAATAAGCTCTCATAGTGATAGTGGTGATAGTGGTGATTGTGGTTCTTATACTTGAAGTCACTACACTCATCGCATGTCGTTCAATGTATTTTGACATCATCCAACATAACCTTGAATAAGGGTTTCCATAAAGGTGATGCTCAGGTGTGTTGTGACACATGTACGATTTAGCGTGAGTGATGTAGAAGGGATTTGTCCCTTCTACGGTATATTGATATCCTAACCACGTGATAAGTGTGACTAAGAAACATATAGCCATACTCATATGATTCAATGTGTGATATGTGAGGTCACATGCATCTCACATAGTGTGCTCTAGTTAAAGAAACATGGATTGAATGTTGAGAGGATGAAAATTCTATGCCTCAATTTCAATGGGATATTAGAGAAAAATGAACTATATGATCACTGTAACATTGATCATAGATTGTAGGTTGAAGTTGTTCTCCAACTTTCCAATTACTTAGGTAGCAATGATGTGTTGATAGATACTTCTCATTTCTTATGATGTCATGAATTGGTTATGGACATACACTACCAATGTAATGTGGGACCTATAGGTTCACATGGATAGGATGCACCTTGAAAAGGAGTTTACTCATAAAATATGGTTTAACTTGATTACTCAAGTGCTTAGGTATATAATATAAATAACGTTGGCTGTATATTGGCTGAACTAGAATTTGCACTACCTCGTTCAGATAATGAATTCCCCAATTCAGAAGTGAACTAATCATATCAAAATGTGAATCAATCATTTCAGATGTGAAATGACCAGTTGAGCAATCAATATGACTAGATCAAGGATAGATGTTGACGTCACATTGTGCATCAATCTTTACATTGAAAGTCAATATTTCTATGAATAGGAAATACAAAAAACTAACTGACTCAAGAGTTAAATTGACTGATTCACATGTGAACCAACCAGTTCAAGTGTTGAACTGACCATTTTACATATGAACCGACCGGATCGTGGTTAGCAACTTCTAGAGAATTTATGAAATTTTGTCTCTTTGACTCCCAGTTGATCTGGGAACCCTAACCCTAACTCTCTTATAAATAGAGAGGTAGTCAAGGCTTCAAAAGGAACAACAATAAGCTTTGACAATTGCTGTCCACTCATAGTTGTGATAACATGAGATCCTAAGCAAGTCTTACTCGTAAAAGAGAGAGACAACAAGTGTTACGACACATATTAGGGTTAGTCAATAAATACCTCGAATTACGTGAAACACCTCAATTAGTGCTAAGTTTTTGTTAAACATCATGTATAATCAAGATAAGCTAAGATGTGAATTAATAGCTGAGATTGAATCACCTGAGGCAATTAATGATAAATTGCAGTGCTAATCGTTAAGTGAATAAGTGCCCAAGAAACGATTAGTATTTTGATTAACTGAGACAAGTTAATCAGCTTGATTTCTTGCTTTTAGAGTGTAGAGGACCTTGTGCTTGAAAATTTTCAAGAAGAATTACTTCAATCGAACAATCGAGTAAAAAGTTATAGCATTTTTAATTTTCTTGGGCCGATATTGCAATTTTTCCATTTTATTTGCTTTTAACCTTTCCCTTCCCTTATCTTCTTTACGATATACTCACAGAACCGCTTGAAGCAGGGTTCTGTTGCGGTGCACAGTGCGCGATCGAGAGAAGCAGAAGAGAATCGTTTCAGGGCGAGCTAGGGCGATTCTTGGCCTCGACTCAACGATGCCAGCTCCTTCTCTCCTTCCACCTTCTTCTTCCTCTATCCTCTTCCTTCTTCTTCGCCCAACCCGACCTCAACCAGTAGCAGTACAACGTCATAGCGCCGGCTGACCTACAGGTTATAGCAGCAGGTCGCCCGACCAGCAGAGGAGCGGCGACCGTTTAGGGCTTGAGAGGGCCGACTTGGCAGGCGCCCTGCTTCCCATCTACTTCCTCCACCACTTCACCCACCCAGCTTAGCCAGCCGCCTAGCAACTTTGACCAGCAGTAAGAAGAAGCAGTTGGGGCTGCTGTGTATGGCCAGGAGGGGGTATCTTGGTGCACCAGCAACAGGGAAAACTCCCTTGAGTTCTGAATTTGGGGACCAAGCAAGGTTTGCAGCTATCCGCCATGATTCCGCCGCCAATTTTGCAACCTATGCTTGATCGTGTTGGGTTTCTGTTTGCAACAGTTGAAAACAAAGAATTCCAAAGTAGAAGACAACCCAATTTCGCCCGGAATCAGACCCTAGACGCATCTCCGGACGAATCCGGACAGACCAAATCACTGTGAGTAGGAGTTCATTTAGTTATCATCATTTAACTCCTTAGTTGGAATTTTTCGGTAAACTGTGCATTTTTCGCTGATACTTGGCTTTTGGACAGTATTTTGCGTTACTCGAATTTTATTTCATAAACTGCTTCCTTATGCCGTTATATGATTTAGTTTAGCATCTGATCAGTGTGGATTGAATTAATGAATTTATATGGTTCATTAGAACTTGAAATACATAATATGATTGATGAAAATGATAGAATTTCCTGTATTACAACTGCAATGTATACGTTGAGCATAAAATGGATGTTTAGCATCGAAACTGGATAAGTTGATACTGAGTCATGTTTATAGATGACAAATGATGTTTATGTGTATATGTGGGTAATAGAGATTACCCAGATGCCGAGCATAGTTAGCATCCTTAGACTTTTAATTTGCATAGTTCAAACGAAATGAAATGATTAGTAAAATAAATGTGTATGCTTTACGAGTAATTTCAGTAAGATGCGAATAAATATGATAAAGTATTTCAGGTTGAGTATTCCTTTCAATACAGTATATTTGAATGTTCAGTAATATGAAATCAGTATAGAGACGTGGAATAGATATGAAATCTATTTACAGTGAACGAATCTGTTTGCATGAAAGCATAGCTGAGTTATGAGTTATTGCGATATAAGAGAATAGTTGTTGCACTATATATAGAAATGTTATGAAAGTTGAACTTCTAGTTTCAGCTAGTGAATTGCAGAATACAGTATATTCCAGTAGTCGAATATGTGAGAGAGAGACAAAATGTTATAAGAGTTTTCTTGTTATAATAAAATGTGTTAGACTTAGATGCCCTGACACCGTAGAACCCCTTTGAGAGGTCTATGCCTTAGGGGTGAAACGACCTACCTAGCGTGTGTCTAGATGGTCGGTGGCTCGTGTTCAACAATAATTTGTGCGTGTGTCACGGTGGCACGAGGACAGAGAGGCAGTGTTCAACAATAATCCGTGCATGTGTCACGGTGGCACTGGAGTAAATAGGGGTTATTCAACAATAATCTGTGTGTGTGTCACGGTGGTAACCCAGACTCTCCGCCTGTGTGCTCAGGTTAGAGGAGGAGTCTAGAGTACACTCTTTGAGAGTGCAGTGAGGCCCTTGAGCGCCTGAGAAACCTGACGCAGACCAGGACAGCAGTCAGACTTAGCATTTCCCGAGTGTGTCGCTAAGTCTTGTACGGTGGGTTCGTAGTTCGCTACGAGACTTTATATGCAGAGTACACTGCATATGATCAGGGCATAAGTTAAAAGATGATTACTTAGAATTAAGATAGATTAATATGAAACTTGTGTATGTTCAGATTTAGAATTTATAATACTTGTTCTTTAAATGTTCAGTATACTTTCCTGCAATAATTGCACTGTTTAATTAGAACTGCTCAGTTTGTTAATTTATTCACATATTCCTGTTAAATGTAAAATATGGAGTTATCTGATGATGGTTAAGTGAAATATTATTCACTGAGCGAGTAGGCTCATTCCTCTACTCAAACATTTTCAGGTCAGTGACAATTCCAGGAATCAGAAGGATCTTCTCATCCTAACGCTTAATCTGTAGAAGGTATATGTAGTTAGTTTAGTTAGATAGTGGTCTCTTAGTCCTTTCCCCTCGGTCCTTGGGACATGGCGTGGGTGAGAGAGAGTGTGTATGTGGAATGTGTATAAAGATGTAAATTAACTGTTATGTTTACTTTCTGTTAAACAATGTTACATGTTGTAAACTCTGTTTATGTTCTCTAGCCAGTTTAATTGAAATGCTTCCGCAATAGTTTGTTATGTTTTAGTTTACAGCAATATCCAGATATCATTACGAGGTGTAAAAAAAAAAATTCTCAGTGATTTGTTTATGTGATAATCCCTCCGTTGCGCCCTAATCTCGTGATTAGTGGTTAGTGTGAGATCGGGGTGTGACATCTTGGTATCAGAGCATAGGTTGAGTAAATGGTTACTCTAAGTCAAGGTCAGGGGACGATAAGAGACCAATAGGATTAAGGTTTAAGAGTTTTTCTTCTGTCTGTAATTTTCTAACAGGAAGTGTTATGTTATACTATTATAGATGGCAGGAAAAGGATGTGGTCACGAGAACCAAGTAAAGAGTTTAAGTTGAGTCGTTAAGAATCATTAAGGTCAAAAGATAAAGTTATAAGTGAGACGAATAATAAATGATGAGTTTTAGCTCTGGAAGGTCTGAGTGTTTAGATACCCTGGCCAGGTGTCTGAATACTTAGATTGACCAGTATCAAGCTACTCTGTCTGTTCTTCTCTGGATGCCCTGGCCAGGTATGCAGAGGAAGGATGGGCTAGAGAGAAACCCTAGAAATCTTAGGGTTATGAGATAAGAAATTAATGTAGAAATAAGAGATTACATATAAGATGCGATTCAACTCTTGTCTATTATTGTTTATTTGATTTAAATATCACTAGAAATGCTTTTATATGCATAATATTAGAATTTTCAGTTTGTAAAACAAATAAGATTCTTTTATATTGTTGTGTCATGAAGTGAATTGTTTAGTGTTTGTTTTCTTTGTATTAAAGTAGACCCGAAATTATGTTTAAATGATTTTGCCCTAAGTGGATATTCTTTCGACATGTTTATGATTAATAGGGGTTGATTAATCTCGAGTAGCTCTTGGCTTCAAGACTACAGGTTCGGCCTGGTCCGGCTGGCAGGATGCATTACTGGGATCTAATGACTCCTATTAACTGTAAAATAAGAGTAGACTCTGGATGAATTAGACCCGTAACATAGTGAGAATGTATATACTCTAGGATGTTTTAACTATGATAAGAAGTCTAAATGTTCTTTTGTCTTGAGAATTAGGGTTTGAGAAGCATAGACCCTAATCGGCCCAAAATAGGGTTTTGATGATACATAAACACAAAATTTGATAAGTAAAGTGTCTCAGTAAATGATTTTTGGTATTTTATGTGTAACTCTGATTTAGCCCAAATTTGGATATAATTTGGATATATAAAATGTAAACAACATTGGAAAATATCAGAATTTTTGAAGAATGTTCTGACTTGTTTATCGGCCGAGTTTCAAACTCGACCGATCACATTTTCAGAATGATATAGCAGTGTGTTAATTGAATTTTATCTTTTTATTTCTATATACCATTGATCTCAAATTTTAACTGTGCTTGAAAAACACAATTTTAGACACTTTACTAAATTGGCATAATTTTTTTGATGATTTTTTGATCTCTACAGTGAGGGTGTCGGCCGAGTTTACAACTCGACCGAATCTGCTGCAGACTGTAATATAGCAGTGCACTGTTTTATTTTTAATTATTTATTGGTAATTAGAAATGATTTCAAATTTCTACTGAAGGTCTGAAAATTCATTAGGTATAACATATAAAATTTCCAGAATTTTTGGAGCTTCTGTTAGCTATTTAATAAACGAATTACAGAAAACTATTGAGAAAAATGAATTTTCAGCCAATATAATTAAAGATGAGTGTTGGGTTAATATGCTATTGACCCAAGCAGCTCAAATTGATCTATATGATCGACAACACACACACACAATAATGCTATGTTACTGATAAGGATCAAACCCTAGAATGATTAGAGTTGTAGTAGTTCAAGGGATATCACTAGTGATTTAACCTTGAATACTAGTATCTCTGTAAAATAAGACCTTGAGATTTGATCTATGTAAAGTAAACTGGCTTTGATAGTGATCTAGGGTTTTGAGGTAGATAATCTGAACGGTACATGAGCAACATGTAATGACTTAGAGAAAAGAGTAAGATATAAACTTGAAATGTAACAATAAGAAAGTAGCATAGAAAGCGGAGTATTACCCGATATATGATATGAAGATAGCTGATGAAGTTCATGTTTTTAAGACATGGCGTCACCATCTTTATGATGTGACGATAGATTATCACCCTGGTAAAGAGAATGTGGTGGATGATGCTTACAGCAGAAAGTCAAGTTCAACGGCTAATGCATTCTCTATGGCATTTTTCAATAGAGACTTGTTAGTAGAAATGTGGAAGTTGAACTTAGACTTAGGAGTGACGGCACAAAGTGGTTTGATTGTACAGATGCAAGTCAAGCCTACTTTTTATGAGCAGATCAAGGAACTACTAAAGGGTGATAGTGAGTTAAACCAGACCATGCATGACATGATAGGAGGAAAAGAGACCAGAGTTTAAGTTTTTAGATGATAAGGTATTGTATTAGCATGACATGTTGTGTGTACCTTGAGATAGTGAATTGAAAGAAAAGATTCTTATGGAAGTGCGTGTATTGATGTATGCTATGCTTTTAGGAAACACTAAAATATATATATATGAATCTCAGGAGTTGTATTGGTGACCTGGTGTGAAAAGGATGTAGCTGAGTATGTGGTTAAAAGTAGTGTGTACCAGTAGGTTAAGGCTGAACCCTAGAAATCTACAGCTACCTTGTAATCTTTTTCTATGCCTGAATGGGAATGGGAACATATCACAATGGATTTTGTGATAGGGTTTCCCAAGACACCTAGAGGTTATGACTCGATATGATTGATTGTGGATAGACTAATTTAGTCTGCTCACTTTCTTCATATTAAGTCAACCTTTGATGTCTCGAAACTTGACTATGATATACATGGATGAAATAGTTAGGTTGCCTGGTAATCCAGTTTCAATCATATCATATTGAGATCCTAAGTTCACATCTAGGTTGTGGAAACAATTGCATCGTGCTTCGGGCACAAAGATAAGATTCAGTACAACCTTTTTACCCGCATACGGATGATCAGTCTGAGAGAACCATTCAGACTCTTAAGGACATGCTGAGAGCATGTGTTATGCATCTCAGTGGAAGTTGGGAAGAACATTTAAGTCTTATAGAGTTTGCTTAGTGTGAATGTTGAGTTTAGAAATACACAAACGATAATGGTACGGTTTGGGTATAAACCCAGACAATACAGATTTGGTAAACCATTAGGTGCATGATTTCAAGATAGTAAGATAGCATTAAAATATGCAAATAAACCTAGTTGCATGCTTCCTGTTATGTTAATGTGTGTGACTTAAAATTTACATGAATTGGCACATTTCTCTGAGATATTATTAGAAATTCTCAAGTACTATTAAATATTTGTGATATGATATGTAAATAACTCTTAATTGAGTTATGTGATGCATAAACCAGGATTTTGGGTTAATATGCATGCTCTTCGAGAAATTTCAGATAATTGAAAAATAGTACAGATGGTTTCTTATAGGTGAAGTAAATTACTCTTATTGATGTAATAAGATGTTCAGTTGCATGAATTCAGTATGTATGTGCCAAAATTGATTTGAGTTTGGGATATTTATGAATTTTAAATTTGCCTGCATGTATGATATAAAGATTACTCAGTAATTACAATGATTTTGAATATACTGCTCTGCCAGTTTTAGAATGATAACGTATCGTGATTTGAATTGCAATCAAACAGATGAGATAATGGAAACCCTAAGAGTAGGGTGTTGCCATGTGACTAGTGAATGAGATAACCCTAAGAGTAGGGTGTTGGCATGTGATGAATGAATAAGGCAAATGAAACCCTAAGGATAGGGTGTACGATGAATCAAGTATTTTGATATCAATTTTCATTATGAGATGTGATGATGTTTAACAGTTAAATTGTATGATTTTATTTTAGTACCAAATTGACATGCATTCTGTTTATTTAAGAATTTCAGTTGGTATGCATGTATAGTATGATAATTTCTCGGTAATTACCATAAATTGAGATACTGTTATAACAGTTCTGGAAAGACAATGTTTTGTGGGTTGATCTGGAATCAGATCAGATGTGTCCTAGGTTGAGGGACCAATACAGATGGTTGATTAGAGGATCAAGAAACTCACGAATCGTGAGATACCCTTAGAGAAGGTTTTGTGGAGAAACTACAACCTAAAAGGAACCACATGGGAGTTTTGGGATAGATGTGCATAACAAGTTTCCTTTTCTCTTTTAGGAATTTCGGGACGAAATTCTTATAAGGGAGGGAGATTGTTACGACCCATATCAGGGTTAGTCAATAAATACCTCGAATTACGTGAAACACCTCAATTAGTGCTAAGTTTTTGTTAAACATCATGTATAATCAAGATAAGCTAAGATGTTAATTAATAGCTGAGATTGAATCACCTGAGGCAATTAATGATAAATTGTAGTGCTAATCGTTAAGTGAATAAGTGCCCAAGAAACGATTAGTATTTTGATTAACTGAGACAAGTTAATCAGCTTGATTTCTTACTTTGAGAGTGTAGAGGACCTTGTGCTTGAAAGTTTTCAAGAAGAATTACTTCAATCGAACAATCGAGTAAAAAGTTATAGCATTTTTAATTTTCTTGGGCCGATATTGCAAATTTTCCATTTTATTTGCTTTTAACCTTTCCCTTCCCTTATCTTCTTTACGATATACTCACAGAACCGCTTGAAGCGGGGTTCTGTTGCGGCGCACAGTGCGCGATCGAGAGAAGCAGAAGAGAATCGTTTCAGGGCGAGCTAGGGCGATTCTTGGCCTCGACTCAACGACGTCAGCTCCTTCTCTCCTTCCACCTTCTTCTTCCTCTATCCTCTTCCTTCTTCTTTGCCCAACCCGACCTCAACCAGTAGCAGTAGAGCGTCGTAGCACCGGTTGACCTGCAGGTTATAGCAGCAGGTCGCCCGACCAGCAGAGGAGCGGCGACCGTTTAGGGCTTGAGAGGGCCGACTTGGCAGGCGCCCTGCTTCCCATCTACTTCCTCCACCACTTCACCCACCCAGCTTAGCCAGCCGCCTAGCAACTTCGACCAGCAGCAAGCAGAAGTAGTTGTGGCTGCTGTGTACGGCCAGGAGGGGGTATCTTGGTGCGCCAGCAACAGGGAAAACTCCCTTGAGTTCCGAATTTGGGGACCAAGCAAGGTTTGCAGCTATCTGCCATGATTCCGCCGCCAATTTTGCAACCTCTGCTTGATCGTGTTGGGTTTCTGTTTGCAACAGTTGAAAACAAAGAATTCCAAAGTAGAAGACAACCCAATTTCGCCCGGAATCAGACCCTAGATGCATCTCCGGACGAATCCGGACAGACCAAATCACTGTGAGTAGGAGTTCATTTAGTTATCATCATTTAACTCCTTAGTTGGAATTTTTCGGTAAACTGTGCATTTTTCGCTGATACTTGGCTTTTGGACAGTATTTGGCGTTACTCGGATTTTATTTCATAAACTACTTCCTTATGCCGTTATATGATTTAGTTTAGCATCTGATCAGTGTGGATTGAATTAATGAATTTATATGGTTCATTAGAACTTGAAATACGTAATATGATTGATGAAAATGATAGAATTTCCTGTATTACAACTGCAATGTATACGTTGAGCATAAAATGGATGTTTAGCATCGAAACTGGATAAGTTGATACTGAGTCATGTTTATAGATGACAAATGATGTTTATGTGTATATGTGGGTAATAGAGATTACCCGGATGCCGAGCATAGTTAGCATCCTTAGACTTTTAATTTGCATAGTTCAAACGAAATGAATTGATTAGTAAAATAAATGTGTATGCTTTACGAGTAATTTCAGTAAGATGCGAATAAATATGATAAAGTATTTCAGGTTGAGTATTCCTTTCAATACAGTATATTTGAATGTTCAGTAATATGAAATCAGTATAGAGACGTGGAATAGATATGAAATCTATTTACAGTGAACGAATCTGTTTGCATGAAAGCATAGCTGAGTTATGAGTTATTGCGATATAAGAGAATATTTGTTGCACTATATATAGAAATGTTATGAAAGTTGAACTTCTAGTTTCAGCTAGTGAATTGCAGAATTACAGTATATTCCAGTAGTCGAATATGTGAGAGAGAGACAAAATGTTATAAGAGTTTTCTGTTATAATAAAATGTGTTAGACTTAGATGCCCTGACACCGTAGAACCCCTTTGAGAGGTCTGTGCCTTAGGGGTGAAACGACCTACCTAGCGTGTGTCTAGATGGTCAGTGGCTTGTGTTCAACAATAATCCGTGCGTGTGTCACGGTGGCACGAGGACAGAGAGGCAGTGTTCAACAATAATCCGTGCGTGTGTCACGGTGGCACTGGAGTAAATAGGGGTTATTCAACAATAATCCGTGCGTGTGTCACGGTGGTAACCCAGACTCTCCGCCTGTGTGCTCAGGTTAGAGGAGGAGTCTAGAGTACACTCTTTGAGAGTGCAGTGAGGCCCTTGTGCGCCTGAGAGTCCTGACGCAGACCAGGATAGCAGTCAGACTTAGCATTTCCCGGGTGTGTCGCTAAGTCTTGTACGGTGGGTTCGTAGTTCGCTACGAGACTTTATATGCAGAGTACACTGCATATGATCAGGGCATAAGTTAAAAGATGATTACTTAGAATTAAGATAGATTAATATGAAACTTGTGTATGTTCAGATTTAGAATTTATAATACTTGTTCTTTAAATGTTCAGTATACTTTCCTGCAATAATTGCATTGTTTAATTAGAACTGCTCAGTTTGTTAATTTATTCACATATTCCTGTTAAATGTAAAATATGGAGTTATCCGATGATGGCTAAGTGAAATATTATTCACTGAGCGAGTAGGCTCATTCCTCTACTCAAACATTTTCAGGTCAGCGACAAATCCAGGAATCAGAAGGATCTTCTCATCCTAACGCTTAATCTGTAGAAGGTATATGTAGTTAGTTTAGTTAGATAGTGGTCTCTTAGTCCTTTCCCCTCGGTCCTTGGGACATGGCATGGGTGAGAGAGAGTGTGTATGTGGAATGTGTATAAAGATGTAAATTAACTGTTATGTTTACTTTCTGTTAAACAATGTTACATGTTGTAAACTCTGTTTATGTTCTCTAGCCAGTTTAATTGAAATGCTTCCGCAATAGTTTGTTATGTTTTAGTTTACAGCAATATCCGGATATCATTACGAGGTGTAAAAAAAAAGTTCTCAGTGATTTGTTTATGTGATAATCCCTCGGTTGCGCCCTAATCTCGTGATTAGTGGTTAGTGTGAGATCGGGGTGTGACAACAAGTGAGAGACAATAAGGGTGAGCAAGTCAACGATATAATGTTGGTGCTCAAAAGTACAACTCTTTCCCATTGACTCTGGTATTGCAACGTGGAGTTCTCAGTCATCTGATGGACTACACAGAGGCATGGAGACCGGTGCCACCATACTAGGCAGACAACAACCACTTACTTCTGTGGTACTGCACCATAAGGTCGTCGTCATTTGTTTGTGTGTGTCTTGTGAAGAGTGCTCATCACCGTGCAAGAGTATTCACTAGACTTGCTCTGGGACTAGGTATACTTGTTTCTACATTCTTCCTAGATACATCATTGTTGACGTGATCTTTTGATAAGGAATAGGGATACATTTTTCATTGCCGTTGTCTTCTTTGTCATCCCTATTCCCCAATAGTGGTATCAGAGCCATGTCAATTTACGGTGTATTAGAGATTTAAATCTATATGATTGGGTTAATTTTATTGCATACGATGCAAATATTAAAATGGTTAATGTGTGTATCTGATGAAATACCATATACAATCCCATATAAATACATATATATGATATATATATGCAATCTATACATGTCACCCTAAAAGTATATTGATCATGGTTGTATGTGTGGTTATGGCCAAAACCCCTGTGGATGTGTGTGTGTGATTGTTTGGTTTTCTTTCCAATTTTTATTTGGTTTGCATACCGAGCCTCTCACCTACTTTCCAAATATAAATTAATGATTTTCTTCCTATTCTCCCCTCAAATGTAACTTGTGATTTTTGCTTTCAAAATATAATATGGAATAGGATAGTTTTAATTTCTATTTCGGTATAGAGAAACCTTTTGCACCAGCCAAGTCAACCAACTGAGTATTCGAACCAGTCGATTGAAGGACCAAACATGCAACATATAAGAGGACCCAACCGATTGATTGAAGACCCAACTGATGGATTGGAGGAGTCTAGTCAATCGCATGACCCAAGACCAGTCAACCAACCGATGAAGCCAATCAACCGACTGGGAAGTCCAACCAATTGATTGGAGGGTCCACTCAATCAAACAACCTATTCCAGCAACATGATTATCTAGTATAGATTGCTACATATGATGTAGACCTGAGGTGGCAACAATTATTTGTGACTCCAAAGAATTACATTAGTATGGCCATAACCATCACTAATATGTTTTATGATTGCATATTTTTGTTTTTAGATATAGGATGTATATAATATGTACAATAAGTATGTGGAGATTGGATGTGTATATGTATTTATATAATCCCTCAATAAATATCAAGTCTAAGATGCTTTACATAAGAAACACATATGAAAATCTTAACTGATCAAGTGTAGTTTACGCCTAAGCGTGGTGCACCATCTATCTCATAGAAGTGTGATGGTAGATATGTGGGTCTGCCAAAGTAGGGTGCATATTCTATCATGTTGGCTTTTGGGTCAGGCTTAATTAGGTGACCTTAATGGTATTAAATGCCTAAAAATATACAAATGGACTATGGCAAGGAGTTGCGCATACCATCTATCCAAGAATTGTAAGAGATGCAATTGTCAAATGTTGCCTATATAAATAATTAGTTATGGATGCAGACATTGTCTGGATAATAACTTAATTATTTTGGATCTTGCCTCACTAGAAGATTATTCGATGCAATCTTCCAAATTGGTAGTAAGGGCTATCAATTTGGACAAAATTGACATGACCCGAACCCACTAGTCTGGATAATAACTTAATTATTTTGGATATTGCCTCACTAGAAGATTATTCGATGCAATCTTCTAAATTGGTAGTAAGGACTATCAATTTGAACAAAATCGACATGACCCGAACCCACTAATCCAGGTTACAGGCCACCAAGAATATTAGCATATCCATCAACTTTTAGTCACTTAATGAAAATTAGCCATAACTTTTTCTTTCCTTAGATGTATAGTAATATCACTCACTAAACGATAATGTCTCATTCAAATGTAACATTAAGGATACAACAGAGTTTGACTATTACATACAAGAAAGAGTTTCATATTTAACATACATCATGTATATTTCATTACAAACTTCTCTCTTTTCCCACCCTCTCATTCCCAAAATCCAGAGGAAGGATAAGAGATAGTCTATCTATTCTAACTTATTATTCTTTAAGACCTCTGTTATAGTCTTGATAAACACGAGCTTCTATATCCTTAGGAAGATCTAGTCCTTTACTTAAAAAATGGTTCAATAGGTTGATGAGACACTCACTTAGTGAGTAGAAAATTAATAGGAAACCAAGATATTTATAATGTTTACAATTGGTAGAACATAAATGTAGAAGTATGAAGGAATTGGAAGTTAAAAATATAAACCAATCATCATATCAGTTGGTCTGATATTTAATATAGAAAAAGGATAATCCAAATCCATCCACTTGATTGTTAACCCATTTAGTATTCCACCAGACCCACATGAGGTCTACCACAACCTGTGAAAGCATCATATCAAGCTACGATCTCATTGTACAAGACTTAGAAGCATGTCTAGGATCCTAAGTCTATAGTCTCAATACCACATCTATAGTTGGCATCACCATGTCTGCATCTAGATGGATAATGGGAGCGTCTCAACCTGGGTACTAAGGTGGGGAGTCAAAGCCCTCAGGCTTGTTGTGTACCATTGGACCTACCAAAGATGTCCACTGATCGCCACAACTCATAATTTAGGTACCACCAACATCCCATGTTGGTGTTGGATACCAATCATGACATGTCCCCGGATTTTCTAAAACTTAATCTAATGTGAAACGTCCAAATTGAAACACTCACCTCGGTGAGAATCCCAATTTAAACGCCCCACACTAGGCTAAGAAGAAGAAAATCGAGGGAGTCAGAAGGAACAATCAGTAGCACATGTACATGAACAATAATAAAACCATACACACATGTTCACCATTCAACATATAAATACAACATGAATTGTTACAACATTTGATATTACATATTGAACAACAAACTATACATATACATGTACTACCACTAAACTATAGGATCTTAAGACAACATGTCCACCTCTACATCAGCTCGCCACACAACTCTCAACTATCCTGGATCTTCAAGATCATAATTCCACAACCTAAACAAAAGATTACATGTGGTACACATCAACACAATATTCAAAAATATTGTACTGAGTACGCCTATATGTCTTTTATATACCTCTCATCATATCTTGGCAATAAGATAAAACTAATACTTGGCAGCATTAAACAAATATAAGGAAAAGTGTATACTAGAAAAAAGATATTCATTAGCAAAAGAGAACACATATTTTAAACACATTTTCCATTATATATCCATGCATTTGCCACCTGAGGGAATAATGCATCATCTCAACTACCAAAGAGTATGAGATGTAAGGCCTTATGATCCACTACCAAAGAGTTAGATCATTGTATAATGTGATCTGCTACCAAAGAGAATGATCACTTTCCAGCACTATGCTACCAAAGAGAATTAGTACTTTTATATAATGGAACATATATATATTATGTTTGATGTGTTCATAAAAATAATTATGGAAAGCTCAAGCAACATAGCATACAAGAGAAATCATTTCATCCAATACCATATGCCAAGTATTTTATTACACATATAACACAAGCATATTGTATAATAAGCCAAGTAAGAGGTAATGGCGTACCTTCCAATGAGATATCCTAATCACATATTCCTCATGTCATCTATATCCTGGTCAACCCTGATTAAGACAAGATCATATACTGTCATCAGATTCTCATCATCTTACATCTCATCTTAACCCTAATTGTGTTCATTAGAGTTTCTCTTAGTTTACTAGGATATGTGTATCATTACTTGTATTCTTATCTTATAATTATCTCACTGATGTCATTTTCTATTTTACATCTCATTATCAGAGTTCATCGTCTAAACATTAGGTTCCATATCCTTTTTGTGCACATATTAACCCTAGGTTACATCATTAACCTAGATTAGGGTTTTATAACATGTATTAAGATTCATCTTCATATAACATAGATTTTGTTCATCATTATGATCTCATAATTAAAACTGAGGTTCCATATACTGATATGAGCTTACTCTATGAATTTCATCATTTATTGAGCATGTGTGCATTTATTACATTTTATTTAGGGTTATTAGCCCTAAATAGACATTCTAAGCAGATTACATGATTTTTTGCATCAACATTATGATTATTGACCTTATATGGACTAAAAACATGATTTATAATTTATAAACAAGTTCTCATAATTTTAGGCCATCATTTGATATTTATTATCCATTAAACAAGCATTACATTTCTTATATTATATCACTGAGATTAGTGCATCGAAAGCCAGATATTATGCTTTCATGTTGTTCTACACATTTTTTTGAGAATAACAATACCTTATTTGTATTTTTCTGATACATATACTAATTTCTATGAATTATAGGAGATATAAGCATATTTGGGATTTTACCTTTTTCAGCAAATGAGTGTCGACCACGTGGCCACTGTGGGGGTGACTCAAGGCTTGGGGGTAGGCGGGCCGGCCGGTTTTCATCTGTTGAATCTGGTTCAACTAGGTTTGGCCAGTTCACCCTCTTCTATGTCTCGTGATCTCTCGCCCGACGTGTGACTCAGACCCGCCGCCGCGAGGGCCAACTCTGGTGAGCGATCGGTCATCCTCCGGCACTCCTCGCAGATGGCCTGACCCCCCACTAGCTTCAACATCATCTTCCTGATCTCCATGGGTGCTTGGGATGTCACCTATGGCTTCAAATCTCCATGTCTGCAAGGTCACCGCTGTCGGCACTGCTGCGGCAGAGCAAAAGGGGCATCACGCCTCTGTTCCTCCTCGCATTGATCTGAAGCTACTGGAGCTTTGTGACACTTCCACGAACTCAACCCTGACCCTCATTCAAGATGCGGATCACTCTGCCCCGTCCTCGAGCACAACCTTCTTCTCTAGCGAAGTGGGGTTGGTTGGCTACCATAACCACCTCGGGAGTCCACTGAAACGATGGGGTTGAACTCCCCTGAATCTGTGCTCCCTTTCTCCTTCTTTGTATTCCTCTATTCTCCTCAGTAACCCCCTTTTCTCCACCTCTAACCACCACCTGCAGGATGTAGTGGAGAGACACTGGGGAGATGTCTTCTGTTTTCCCTACTGAAGTGGTCTCACAACTCATTTTAGGGGTCTCCACACTCCTCTACTCAAGTTGAACTTAACTACTCGGTCTCTTCTTCTTTTGGGTGCACGTCTAGAGATCATGGTGGCGTGGATTCTTGTACGTCACTCTGCTCCCATGACTCCTCCAGATCTGGAGCTTGGAGGTGATCTCAGGGCCATCCAAAAAGCATCTAACGGATGTAGAAGGCCCTTTACAAGACCAAATCTGTGGCTCACTAAAGTAGGCAGTCCCAGTCACTAGATTAGTTCTAAATGACCAAGATTTAGCCACCCATCCCGCTCTCAAAGAAAGGGGCACGGGACACCCTATTTGATCAACTACTTAGGCTATTATAACAATAAACTTGGTCCAAAATACCTCAATATATGCATATTATTTCACAGATTCAAACCTCCATAACTTCCTATAGAATACTCTGATTGTACCCAAATTTTAACCATAGCTTCCCTACCTATCGATTTACATTCTACTCCAATTTGGTGACAAAACTCAACTATTTGATTATCCAATTAAATACCTCAAAAAGACATAATGTTAAGGATCTTAATCATAGTATCCACATCAAACAACACTCAACTTTCCCACAAGCAATTGGAACTCTCAAGATAACTCAATATACACAAAATCACTTATGTCTTTGACATTTAAAGATTCCAAAAGTCCACTCCATCACATACTATACACCTTAAGAGATATTTCATCCTTGAAAAATTAAGCCAAAAATCTAGTTTGTCACAAATCATTTAAGGAGTATGTCCTCACTAGACTAGAACCCCACATCCTACTAGTGTACTCTGACTTACCTTGACCTACATGAGACCTCCAGTCTGGAAGAACATTTCATCCCCACTGCACATTCCTCCTTTGAGGATTCTACAGTGTCCAGGGCATCTAACATCTAGTGATGTTTAGTTGATCTAACATGATCCATCATCATTACTAATTATTACCATATTTTGGTCAATTATACATCTCACCTTAAGAACAAAAATCGTCTAGAAACTTTCACAGTTATCATAAACCATAGTTCGACTCTTTAGTTCTGAATTAGGTCAACCTGACTTCCCTAGTGCCTATGTTTACACCATTACATCAGCTGTCGTTCAAAACAACTCGCATAGAGACTTTTCATATGATATTACATCACTAAAATATGATTAATAAAGCATTTCTACTTCTGAAAATCACTGCAGTAGATTTATCAAATTTATCACAATTATCATAGAGAAAAATTTAATTATTGGAAATTAATTATTTTAGTTATATGTTGTAAATCAGGGTTAAAAGATGATTTTCTATGCACAAATTTCATCACAAACCACTAATTTTGTTTTTCTACCAACTAAGCTCGGATCTCTATTCACACGATCCAGAATCACGTCTTAGGCTTTAAGATCTCATCATTAACTGGTCGTCAGTGAGAAAACAAGTTCTAGAACTTTAGCTGGAGGTAGAATATGAAGAAGTTCATTGTCAAAACCATCGGTTCTTATGTTAGAGAAGACCTATAGATCGAGAAATAGGGGAAAAGAGAAGAGATCATGTTTAAAAAAAACTTACCAAGTCAAATCTATAACAAATCCTTTGTTTTCTATTGTTCTTTGTATTCTTCCCCAAACATCACCATCCAAATTGCATTCCAAGTCATCTTCATGTACGTAAAGGATCTTAGAATGTAGAGGGTCAAATTACAGGTCTAACACACTTTGTTTTGTTGATAACGGATATGTATGGTAAAGGTTATGTTCATTTTACGATTGGCTATTCTAGGCGGCAATTCTCGATGGTCAGTGGGTTTACTGGGCCTTCACTGGTCATTGGGCCCTTTGGCTTGATGGTCGATGGGCCTTTTACCTCAACTTTTAATAGGTTTACTTAGCCTTGGGTGGTCACTAGGCCCTTTGGATTGGCAGTCATTGGGAGTCCACTGAAACGATGGGGTTGAACACCCCTGAATCCGTGTTCACTTTCTCCTTCTTTGTCTTCCTCTATTCTCCTCAGTAACCCCCTTTTCTCCACCTCTGACCACCACCTGCTGGCTATAGTGGAGAGACACTAGGGAGATGTCTTCTATTTTCCCTAGTGAAGTGGTCTCACAGCTCGTTTTAGGGGTCTCTGCACTCCTCTACTCGAGTTGAACTTAACTACTCGGTCTCTTCTTCTTTTGGGTGCACGCCTATAGATCGTGGTGGCATGGATTCTCACACGTCACTCTGCTCCCATGACTCCTCCAAATCTAGAGCTTGGAGGTGATCTCAGGGCCATCCAAAAAGCATCTAACGGTTGTACAAGGCCCTTTACAAGTCCAAATCCGGGGCTCACTGAAGTAGGCAGTCCTAGTCATTGGATTAGTTATGAATGACCAAGATTTAGCCACCCATCCCACTCTCAAAGAAAGGGGCGTGTGACACCCTATTTGATCAACTACTTAGGCTAATATAACAATAACCTTGGTCCAAAATACCTCAATAGATGCATATTATTTCACAGATTCAAACCTCCATAACTTCCTATAGAATACTCTGATTGCCACCAAATTTTAACCATAGATTCCCTACCTCTCGAGTTACATTCTACTTCAATTTGGTGACAAAACTCAACTATTTGATTATCCAATTAAATACCTCAAAAAGGCATAATGTTAAGGATCCTAATCATAGTATCCACATCAAACAACATTCAACTTTCCCACAAGCACTTGGAACTCTCAAGATAACTCAATATACACAAAATCACTTATGTCTTTGACATTTAAAGATTCCAAAAGTCCACTCTGTCACATCCTGTACACCTTAAGAGATATTTTGTCCTCGAAAAATTAAGCCAAAAATCTAGTTTGTCACATCATATACATCTTAAAAGAACTTTCATCCTCAAAAGTAAACCATACTCATACTTCCAGGGAAAACCTTATCTTGCTCTCATCCACATGTAGGCACCAATCTATGTACAATAGAGTCAAAAGCTCCGGAACTATATCCTAGCTACTATGATGTTTCAAACATCTAAGGTGATACAAGGGTGAACCACTCATCATATAACATGGTTTAGGAGCTTAGGTTACATCATGACATATCTCATATGTTAGGGTTGCATCTTTATCTTTAGCCAAGCATTAATATTCAACATTTTACTACCATGTTCTAAAGGAGTTAACTAAGATTAACTCATACATCAAGGTGTCATCAACATTTCATTAATCTAATTGTTAGAACATGCTCAACATTAACATATGTCTTTTAGGAGGGAATTAACTATAGTTAACCCACTTTATCCATCTAGATCAGATGAAGGTATCATAATCGTTATGTTGTGCTAATTGCCAAACTATTCTTTTCATATTTATTCAGAACTAAGATTAACATCTCATGTAACATGTTTCATTCATATGATCTTATTTCATTACTCATAATAAATTGCAACATTTATCAGTGATTTCATCACACGGTTAACCAACATTTTCACATTATCATCATTATTCATGTATATGGTTAACCATTTATGCATTGATATCTATTAAACCATTTCTAGGTTTCCATTATATCATATCTATATATCACATCTCGAGAATAGATCACATCCTTACATGCATTTTATCATGATTGTGTTAAACAAACTTATGTGAGTGGATAATCAAACATATATCAAAACTTAATCCAATCCAATTAAGGTTCTCCCGACCCATATCATGAGGGTAGTGAAATGCTCAGTATCTCGGAGCTAACTCAACTCTATGAGTATCTCATAACACAACTTTATCTTCCCTTTATTATCCTAGGGTTCTCGGATTACCTCATAGGCACTAGCAATATCCTTACAAGATCTAGCCACATAGCACAAACCAAAACATGCTACAACATCCTCTTCATAGGTCTCTACCTATGAAACATGCTTACCCAAAACTCTCTTATACATACACCACTATAGTCCAATAAGGAACCACTAACCCGAGTATGAGGTTGTCCAGAAACTAACACAGTTGCCTCCTCCAGGGTCTTGGGACTCTCTCTCCCTCACCCAGATGGTAGGTACTCATAGTGATGTTCACATATGCACATATATAACCAGTCTCTCTCTGTCTCTAGGGTTTGGTCCTCCCAAGGACATCTAGGGTTCAACAAAGCTATAGGAATCATTCATAGAGCAATTCAACTCGTTCACTTAGGAGTGTCTAGTTTAGGACATATCATATCACATATCTCAGAATTCTCATATCTTGGAGTTTAGGTACTCTAACCTTCTCCCTCTGGGTCTCACTCTCTCTGGTGTTAACCCTATAACTAGTCCCAATACTAGAGGTCCTCCTTTGTAAAAGAACTTGAGGCTCATGATGACTCGCAACCTTGTCTTAACTCAACATATCTTATCTCATAAAAGACTATTTACTTGCATCATCAAAACTTATCTCAAAACTGAACTTAAGTCCTTGAAAACAAACATAGATCATCATAACCATCTTATGTCATCTATGTAAGACTTACATCATATCATCAAAACTTATATCATCTATTCCATCTAACATATATATAAAAAAGGCTCTAGACATCTAATCTAGAACTACACTCTCTTCTAGACTGATGTCATTCACTTTCACTTAGGTTGCATGACCACCTCCTACTTGTACATGTGTGGGGACACATTTTTGTAATACATATACATAATAAAATATTATATAGTTTTTCACCGATAAAAAAAGTGTCAAAGAAAACTATCAAGGTTCGATCCGTTTGGAATCAAAAATCAAATCTTACAAATGAGTGTCCCACACATAGTAGAGAGTACAATGTCAAACTAGTGAAAAGGGTGAGAACAAGGGGTAGACTAGTGTAGCTACTCTAGACAATGTGCACAATATGTCTAGGGTTTCTCTTCCCTTGATGCACGTCATTTCCAAGTAGTGCAACATCCCATACTGTTGCACTACAAGGAAAGAACGACATCTAAGGACTTGCTACTCAACAAGCACCAGTCTAGACCTAGTTCTCAGACATCTAGGTGCTAACCTAGAGGCTAGGTCAGATCTAGTCTCTAAAGGACGACTAATCTAACCCTAAAGATTATTAAGGTCAAGGTTATTTAGTTTTTGAGTTGCATAATGAGCAAAGTTAGGCTTTTCTATTGTTCATGCTCTGATACCACCTGAAACGTCCCCGAATTTTCTAAAACTTAATCTAATGTGAAACGTCCAAATTGAAACCCTCACCAAAGTGAGAATCCCAATTTAAACGCCCCACACTAGGCTAAGAAGAAGAAAATTGAGGGAGTCAGAAGGAAAAATTAGTAGCACATGTACATGAACAATAATAAAACCATACACACATGTTCACCATTCAATAACATATAAATACAACATGAATTGTTGCAACATTTGATGTTACATATTGAATAGCAAACTATACATATACATGTACTACCATTAAACTACAAGATCTTAAGACAACAGGTCCACCTGTACATCAGCTCGTCACACAACTCTCAACTATCCTGGATCTTCAAGATCATAAGTCCACAACCTAAACAAAAGATTACATGTGGTACACATCAGCACAATATTCAAAAATATTGTACTGAGTACGCCTACGTGTCTTTTATATACCTCTCATCATATCTTGGCAATAAGATAAAAAAAATACTTGGCAGCATTAAACAAATATAAGGAAAAGTGTATACTGGCAAAAAGATATTCATTAGCAAAAGAGAACACATATTTTAAGCACATTTTCCATTATATATCCATGCATTTTCCACCTGAGGGAATAATGCATCATCTCAGCTACCAAAGAGTATGAGATGTAAGGCCTTATGATCTACTACCAAAGAGTTAGATCATTGTACAATGTGATCTGCTACCAAAGAGAATGATCACTTTCCAGCACTATGCTACCAAAGAGAATTAGTGCTTTTATATAATGGAACAAATATATATTATGTTTGATGTGTTCATAACAATACGTATGGAAATCTCAAGCAACATAGCATACAAGAGAAATCATTTTATCCAATACCATATGCCAAGTATTTTACTACACATATAACACAATCATATTGTATAATAATCCAAGTAAGAGGTAATGGTGTACCTTCCAAGGAGATATCCTAATCACATATTCCTCATGTCATCTATATCCTGGTCAACCCTGATTAAGACAAGATCATATACTATCATCAGATTCTCATCATCTTACATCTCATCTTAACCCTAATTGTGTTCATTAGAGTTTCTCTTAGTTCATTACGATATGTGTATCATTACTTGTATTCTTATCTTATGATTATATCAATGATGTCATTTTCTAGATTACATCTCATTATCAAAGTTCATCATCTGAACATTAGGTTCCATATCCTTTTTGTGCACATATTAACCCTAGGTTACATCATTAACCTAGATTAGGGTTTTATAACATGTATTAAGATTCATCTTCATATAACATGGATTTTGTTCATCATTATGATCTCATAATTAAAACTGAGGTTCCATATACTGATATGAGCTTACTCTATGAATTTCATCATTTATTGAGCATGTGTGCATTTATTGCATTTTATTTAGTGTTATTAGCCCTAAATAGACATTCTAAGTAGATTACATGATTTCGTGCATCAACATCGTGATTACTGACCTTATATGCACTTAAAACATGATTTATAATTTATAAACAAGTTTTCATAATTTTAGGCCATCATTTGATATTTATTATCTATTAAACAAGCATTACATATCTTATTTGATATCACTGACATTTGTGCATCGAAAGCCTGATATTATGCTTTCATGTTGTTCTACACATTTTTCTAAGAATAACAACACCTTATTTGTATTTTTCTGATAAACGTACTAATTTCTATGAATTATAGGAGATCTAAGCATATTTGGGATTTTACCTTTTTCAACAAATGAGTGTCGACCACGTGGCCACTGTGGGGGCGACTCAAGGCTTGGGGGCAGGCGGGTCGGCCAGTTTTCATCTAATGAACCTGGTTCAACTGGGTTGGGCCAGTTCACCCTCTTCTCTGTCTCGCAATCTCTCGCCCGACGTGTGACTCAGAGTTGCCACCACGAGGGCCAACTCCGGCGAGCGATCGGCCATCCTTCGGCGCTCCCCGCAGATGGCCTGACCCCCCATTAGCTTCGACATCATCTTCTTGATCTCCATGGGTGCTTGGGATGCCTCTTGTGGCTTCAAATCTCCATGTCTGCAAGGTCATTGCCGTCGGCACTGCTACGACAGAGCATAAGGGGCATCACGCCTCTGTTCCTCCTTGCATCGATCTGAAGCTATTGGAGCTTTATGACACTTCCACTAACTCAACCCTGACCCTCATTCAAGATGTGGAGCACTCTTCCCCATCCTCGAGCACAACCTTCTTCTCCAGCGAAGTGGGGTTGGTTGGCTACCATAGCCACCTCGGGAGTCCACTGAAATGATAGGGTTGAACTCCCCTAAATCCATGCTCACTTTCTCCTTCTTTATCTTCCTCTGTCTTCTCAGTAACCCCCTTTTCTCCATCTCTGAACACCACTTGCAGGCTACGGTGGAGAGACACTGGGGAGATGTCTTTTGTTTTCCTTATTGAGGTGGTCTCATAGCTCATTTTATGGGTCTCCGCACTCCTCTACTCGAGTTGAACTTAACTAATCGATCTTTTCTTCTTTTGGGTGCATGTCTAGAGATCGTGGTGGCATGGATTCTCATACGTCACTTTGCTCCCATGACTCCTCCAGATCTGGAGCTTGGAGGTGATCTCAAGGCTATCCAAAAAGCATCTAACGGTTGTACAAGGCCCTTTAGAAGACCAAATCTGGGCCTCACTGAAGTAGGCAGTCCCAGTCACTGGATTAGTTATGAATGACCAAGATTTAGCCACCCATCCAACTCTCAAAGAAAGGGGCACGTGACACCCTATTTGATCAACTACATAGGCTAATATAACAATAACATTGGTCCAAAATACCTCAATATATGCATATTATTTCACATATTCAAACCTCCATAACTTCCTATAGAATACCCTGATTGTCACCAAATTTTAACCATAGATTCCCTACCTCTCGAGTTACATTATACTCCAATTTGGTGACAAAACTACTCTATTTGATTATCCAATTAAATACCTCAAAAAGGCATAATGTTAAGGATCTTAATCATAGTATCCACATCAAACAACACTCAACTTCCCACAAGCACTTGGAACTCCCAAGATAACCCAATATACACAAAATCACTTATGTCTTTGACATTTAAATATTTCAAAAGTCCACTCCATCACATCCTATACACCTTAAGAGATATTTCATCCTCGAAAAATTAAGCCAAAAATCTACTTTGTCACAAATCATTTAAGGAGTTTGTCCTCACTGGACTAGAACCCCACATCTTGCTGGTGCACTCTGACTTATCTTGACCTACATGAGACCTCCAGTCTGGAAGAACATTTCATCCTCACTGCACATTCCTCCTTTGAGAATTCTACAGTATCCAGTGCATCTAACATCTAGTGATGTTTAGTTGATCTAACATGATCCATCATCATTACTAATCATTACCATATTTTCGTCACTTATACATCTCACCTTAAGGACAAAAATCATTTTGAAACTTTCACAGTTCTCATAAACCACAGTTCGACTCTTTAGTTCTGAATTAGGGCAACCTGACTTCCCCAATGCCTATGTTACACCATTACATCAGCTATCGTTCAAAACAACTCACATAGAGACTTTTGGTATGATATTACATTACTAAAATATGATTAATAAAGCATTTCTACTACTGAAAATCACTGTAGCAGATTTATCAAATGTATCACAATTATCATAGAGAAAGATTTAATTATTGGAAATTAATTATTTTAGTTATATGTTGTAAATCAGGGTTAAAAGATGATTTTCTATGCACAAATTTCATCACAGACCACTAATCTTGTTTTTCTACCAACTAATCTTGGATCTCTATTCACACGATCCAGAATCACATCTTAGGCTTTAAGATCTCATCATAAACTGGTCGTCAGTGAGAAAACAAGTTCTAGAACATTGGCTGGAGGTAGAAGACGAAGAAGTTCATTGTCAAAACCATCGGTTCTTATATTAGAGAAGACCTCTAGATCGATAAATAGGGGAAAAGAGAAGAGATCATGTTTAAAAAAAACTTACCAAGTCGAATCTATAACAAATCCTTTGTTTTCTATTATTCTTTGTATTCTTCCCCAAACATCACCCTCCAAATTGCATTCCAAGTCATCTTCGTGTCCGTAAAGGATCTTAGAATGTAGAGGGACAAAATACAGGTCTAACACACTTTATTTTGTTGATAACGGATATGTATGGTAAAGGTTATGTTCATTTTACGATTGGCTATTCTAGGCGGCAATTCTCGACGGTCGGTGGGTTTACTGGGCCTTCGCTGGTCGTTGGGCCCTTTGGCTTGACGGTCAATGGGCCTTTTGGCTCAGCTTTTAATAGGTTTATTGGGCCTTGGATGGTCACTATGCCCTTTGGATTGACAGTCATTGGGCCCTTTGGCCCAACGGTCGTTGAGCCTTTTGGCTTGGCGGTCGACAAGAAACTATAAATGTTACTAAAAAGGCCATAACACTCTCATTTTAACTCCCATTTGGTTCATTCATTTTTAGTTAGATTCATAATTGAATTGTTTATAATCTTACAATATTATTTTAATAATATTATAAAAAATTACTTATTGAGTATTTCCTCCATTATCATTAATTCTCCTCCCTCATCTATGAGTGGATTATCTCTATATCAATTGAAACTCGAATCTCATCATATGATTAAGTAATCATTATGAATTATCAAAACAAGTATTTGAGATAACCAAGGTTAAGATAAAGCACAAGGTAAATATATTACTAATAAGAACACAACAAGCATTAAGGATGTCTTAATCCCTAGGATTAACAGCCAAGCTGAAGAGAGTTGTAGCAATTCTACCCCTATAATAAAAAAATTCATCTCAAAATTCCTAGAAGAGGAAAGTATACTTGTAACACATCTCTAACTCTACTTTTTAAGTAGCTTCTTCTATTCCATGATTCCTCCAAAGAACTTTCACTAGGGATATCTCCCTCTTTTTAAGCTTTCGAATAGTGCAATCTAGAATTTGCATTGGTCCTTCAACATAGGAGATATCTTTTCTAAACTGTATATGATTTGGATCTATAATATGTTTTTACTAGGATGAGAAAACATAGACACATGAAACATATCATTTAAATTGGACAACTCTAAAGACAACTTAAGTTTATATGCAACAGGTTCAATTCTCTAAATGATTGGATAGGGACCCATGTATCTAGGAGTTAGTTTTCTTTACTTTCCAAACCTCAACACACCTTTCCATGGTGATACTTTCAAATAAACCTCATCTCCGACCTCAAACTAAAGTGGTCTACACATTTTCCCTACATAAATTTTATATCTATCCAGTGCATCCTTCAACTGCTATCCGTTCACATATATCTTTTCTGTTGTTTCTTCCACCAACTCTGGACCTAGAATTTTCCTTTCTCACACTTCATACCAACAAATAGGTTACCTACACTTTCTTCCATTTAGAGATTCATGAGAGTCCATGCCTAAACTAGAATGGTAACTATTGCTATAGGCAAACTCCATAAGACTGAGATGATCATACCAACTACCATTAAACTACAAAACACATTCTCTCAACATATATTCTAGGGTCTAAATTGTCCTCTCTATATGTCCCTCTATCTTAGGATGAAATGTTGTGCTAAATTTCAGCTTTTTTCCCAAGGAACATTGCAACTGAACCTAAATTTGAATTTGGGATGTCAATCAAATATTATAGAAATTGGAATCTCGTGCAATCTGATTATCTCATTCATATAGACTTTGGCTAACTTTGGTGTATCCCATGTTGTCTTAACTGGTAGAAATTAAAAAGACTTTATTATCCTGTCTACTATATATTACCCATACAAAGTCAAAACCACATGGTGTCCTAGGTAATCCCACCACAAAATCTATATTAATATGCTTCCACTTCCATTCAAGGATAGGAAGTGATTGTAAAGAACATGTCGGATTTTTATGTTAAGCCTAAAGTTGTTGACATACACCACACATGGATACATAGTCAGCCACATCCTTCTTCATACCTGACCACCAATACAATTCCTTAAGGTTTTTATACATCTTTGTATTGCTTGAATGCATTGCATACATAGAAGAGTGAAATTCCTCAAGAATATGTTTCTTTAAATCAGTGTCATCCGACACACACAATCTATGATGTTCATACAACAACTCATCATCTGAATATATGAACTCTATTCTCTTTCCTTCTATCATATCATACATGATCTGTTGTAATTCTTTGTCATTGTGCTAAAGCTCCTTGATCTTAACACAAAGTGTAGGTCTAACCTACATCTATGCAATCAATCCACCTTGATCATACACATTTAGATCCAAATTCACCTCTCTCATATGAACTAACAAGTCTCTTTTTACACATGCCATAGAAAAAATTTCTATAGACGATGTAGACTTCTTACTCAGAGCATCTGCTACTACATTGGTCTTTCCAGGGTGGTAGTCAATGGTGAAATCATAATCCTTTATAAGCTCCAACCATATGTGTTGTCTCATGTTGAGATCATTTGTGTGAAATGTACTTTAGACTCGTATGGTCTGTAAAGACCTGACAACATTCACCATAGAGATAATGATGCCATGTCTCTAAGGCATGCACTACTGATGCCAACTCAAGATCATGTGTGGGATTGTTCTCTTCATTCTTCTTAGGTTGTCTAGAAGCATAGTCCACCACTTTCCCTTCTTGCATACGGACACATCCCAAACCTCTCTTGGATGCATCACAGAAAACCACATAACCTTTATCTGCCTTTGATAATATCAAGACCGGTGTTGTGGTTAATTTCTTCTTTAATATTTGAAAATTTCTCTCACACGATTCATACCAAACAAAAGGTACATCCTTCCTTGTTAAGCGTGTAAGAGGTTATTCTATTGTAGTAAAGTTTCTTATAAACCTCCTATAATATCCAGCTAACCCCATAAAACTTTTGATCTAAGTAGGGGTACTAGGTTTCTCCCATAGAAGAACATATTCCACCTTCTTAGGTTCAACACTGACTCCTTCTCCTAATATGACATGTGCAAGAAAAGATACATCAGCCAACTAGAACTCGCATTTGTTAAACTTTTCATAAACATGATGTTGCCTTAATAAATGCAGGGCTATCCTCAGATGTTTCTCCTGTTGTTCTACACCTCTGGAATATATAAGAATATCATCTATAAATACTACTATGAACTGATCTAGATATTGTCTGAAAACCCTATTCATCGTGTCCATAAAAGATGTAGGAGCATTCATCAGATTAAAAGACATAACTACAAACTCATAATGTCCATATATTATTTTGAATGTTGACTTAGTTACATCAGATGCCTTTATTCTTAACTGGTTATATCCTGATCTAAGGTCTATCTTTGAAAAGAGCATTGCTTCATGTAGTTGATCAAACAAGACATCAATTCTTGGAAGAGGATATTTATTATTAATGGTTATCTTATTTGATTGTCTATAGTCTATGCATAATGGCATTGTCCCATCCTTTTTCTTCACAAATTGTATTGGATCTCCCCAAGGTGATGTACTAGGTTGAATAAATCCCTTGTCTAGTAACTCCTACAATTGAGCTTTTAATTCTTGTAACTATGTAGGTGCCATTCTATAGGAAGGTGATGCTCTTGGGTGGATACTAGGTAAAATATGTATCTAAAAGTTGATATCTTTTTTAGGTGGAAAACTTGGTAACTCACCAGGAAAGATATCTAGAAACTCACATACAACTAGAACATCTTCTGTACGGATTGTTCTTTTCTCTATCCTATCATCTACAACATGTGCTAAAATGGCCTCACACCCCTTTCTCATCATCTTGTCAGCTACATAATTTGATACTATACATGTGGGTAAGACTTTTCTATCTCCGGTAAAGACACATGAAAAGCCACCTTGTTGAAAGATGGCCTCTTTCTTTCAACAATCTAACTGGACACGATATATGTCAATCTAGTCCATACCCAAAATAATTTGAAAAGAATTAATATCCAAGGGTATGATATTAACTGCTATTGTATACCCACTGAAACTCAACAGACATCCAGAATGCACTTCTATCAAAACCAAGGATTCACCTAATGCGATTCTTAACAACAATTCACAAGATAAATCCTGGGTCAAAAGATGTTATCCACTAACTATCGATCTTTGAATGATAGAGTGTATCACAATAGGATCTATCAATAATATAACATAAATTTTGTTAAAGTGAAGTATCCCACCTGTCACAGCTCTAGGCGAGAATACACCTTCAGATGATGTCATTGAGAAGAAGTGTCATGTAGCTCACCATCTGTCACATTGTCCTTGATGTCCACTACTAGTACTAGGTTCTCCCTCTCTAGAACTGAGGCCACAAAAGAACTTACCCCTCTAAGAGTTTGTCTCTACGGGGGCTGAAATTGTAATTGTGAATCTTATTATGAAATATGTTGAAGCTTTGGGTAGTCCCTTTTTATGTATCCCATATGTCCATAGTGATAGCACATTTGAGTAGTGACTCTCCAATGCTATCCAAAGTGTATCCTACCACAGTTGTCACACATGGTTACATCTTGTATCTGTGGGTCTTTCACTTACACTGATGATCCTTAAGACCTAGTTGGAAGTTTCCACCTGGGCGGTGTACTCCATCTACTAGAACTTGGCCTTCCTTGAAGAACTAGATATTTGTCTCCAAAAACAACCATGTCCTCATCCTATCTTGTAAAAGAAACCACCACCTCCTTTGTATCCACAACTGCTATGTCCTACTCTATTGAAGTCTCCGGATCTTTTCTTTCTCTCAGACTCTTATCAACATTACAAACTCTTCTACACGTCTTGCTGCTTCTAAAAGTTTTCCAAAGTTTTATCTATCTCTCCAACCAATGACTGGTACATTGTATCTAATTTCTGACCTTAAACCTTGTTGCAATAGTCTACACTTGTCTACATCATCAAGCACAAGCTGCAGGAAGAATTTAACCAAACTTGTAAAATATGCCTCCTATTCACCAATCACCATACTGCCTTATTTGATATTCTCCAATTGTATGATCTTATAACTTAGGAAGGCAGGAGGAAAATACTTAAGGTAAAACTTATCCACAAATTCCCTCCATGTCATCATTGTATTTCTCCTCTTATGTTCTACTCCATGCCACTACAACTCAACATCTCCCTTGAGCAGATAGACCGCATGATGGATTTGCTTATCCTCAGATAACTCCATTAGAAAAAAAGTCTTTTCCAGTTGTCAAAGGCACACCTCCGCCATGGCTGAATATGTTTTTCTAGAGAATTCAGTCCCACCAAGCTTCTTCACCAGCTCATAGGATCTCATCAGATCCTTACTAGAAGATGAAGACCTCCAATCTATCTTATATTTTTCTTTTGTCTATAGAAAAATACAACACATTCTTGTTGCTTCATCCCTATCTTCTCCACCTTAAGCCATCTCTCAAGGGTTAGGACCATAATGGATCTCATCTTGTTCCTCACCATGTCCATGTCCTCTTCCTTCCATCTGCATAATCATAAAAAAAACATCTATTAGAAAACTCCAGTTCAAAGAGGAAAGAATCCTAACCCTATCAGTCTCTTATTGCCCCTTTCCCAAACCTAAACTCAATATAGGTTCAACCTATGATCTAATACCAAAGAGCTGACGTGACCCGAACCAACTAACCTAGGGTTAGGACCCACCAAAGAGATAAGCCTATCCATCAACTTTTAATCACTTAATGAAAAAATAACCATAAATTTTCCTTTCCCTAGATATATAGAAACATCACTTACTAAACGATAATGTCTAATTCAAACATAACATTAAGGATATGATAGAGTTCGACTATTATATAGAAGAAAGAGTTTCACACTTAATATACATCATGTATATTTCATTACAAACTCTCTCATTTCTCAGTCTCTCATTCCCAAGATCCACAGGGAGGATAAGTGACCTTCTATCTATTCTAACTACTTCCTCTTCAGGACCTCTATTCTACTCTTGATAAAAATTGGCTTCTGTCTCCTCGGGAAGATATAGTCCTTTACCTAAAAATTGTGCAGTAGTTTGATGAGATATTGGCTCATTGAATAGTAATTTATAGGTAACCAAGATATTTATAATGTTTACAATAGATAGAACTCAAATGCAGAAGTATGAAATAATTGGTAGTTTGAAACTATATATCAATCATCATGAAAGTTGGTATGATATTAAACATAGAAAAATGATAACATCAATCCATTCACTTGATTTTAAATCCATTTATTATGCCACTTGACCCACATGAGGGTACCATAACATGTGAAAGCATCGTAGCAAGCTATGATTCAATGTATAAGACTTAGAAGCATGCCAACAATCATAAGTCTATAGTCTCAATACCATGTATGCAGTTGGATTCATCATGTTTGGCTCTCAGAGGCTAATGGGAGCGGCTGGATATCTCAGACTCCTCCTCTCAATTTGGGTACTGAGGCGGGGAGTCAAATCCCATAGGTTTGTTGTGCACCAATGGACCTACCAAAGATGTCCACAGATCACCACAACTCATAGCTCAGGTACCACTGACATTCTTAGTTGGTGTTAGATACCAATCATTTAAGGAATCCTCCCTCATTATCCTAGAACCTTGCACCCTACTGGTGTTGTCTAGCTTACCTCAACCTACATGAGAACTCCAGTTGGGAAGCACATTTCCTCCTCACAGTGCAAGCCTCCTGTGAGGATTTTATAGTGTCTAGTGCATCTAACGTCTAGTGATATTTCCTTGATCTAAAAGGATTCACCATCATTACTAATCATTACCCTATTTTCTTCAATTATACATCTCACATTAAGCACATAAATCATTTAGCAACTTTCACAGTTCTCATCAACCACAACTCGACTCTTTAATTCTGAATTAGGGCAAACTAGCTTCCCCAACGCCTCTATTTACACCATCAAAACACTTGTTATTTATAATAACTCATATAATAGCTTTCAATAAGATATTACATCACTAAAATATTATTAATACAGTATTTCTACTACTAAAAATCAATACACAAATATATGAAATTCATCAAAACTACCATAGAGCAATATTTAATTACTAGAAAGTCATTATTAGAGTTTATATGTTGTAAATCAGGGTTAAAAGGTGATTTTCCACTCACAAATCCTTTCACAAATCACTGATCTTGTTTTTCCGCCAACTAAGCTCTCTATTCACACAATCCATAATCACATCTTAGGCTTCGAGATGTCATCGGAAATTGGTCGTCAGTCAAAAAACAAGTTCTAGAATGTCGAATGGAGGTAGAAGACAAAGAAGTTGATGCTTGGAACCATAAATTCTTAGGTTAGAGAAGACCTCTAGATCAAGAAATAGGGGAAAATAGAAGAGATCATGTTTTAAAACAACTTACCGAGTTGAATCTATAACAAATCCTTCGATTTTTTTTTCTATTTTTTGTGTTTTTTCCCCACAAATTTCCCTCCATATCACTTCCAGCCTTCCAAGTCATTTTCTTATTGGTCTAAGAATTTGATAGTGTTAAGGGTCAAATTACAGTTCTAATGCACTTTGTTTTGTTGGAAATAGATATGTATAGAAAAAGTTATGGTCATTATACGATTGGCTATCGTGGGTTGTGATTCTTAGGGGTTGATGCGTTTACAAGGTCTTTGGTGGTTGTTGGGCCTTTCGCTCAGTGGTTACCAGAAAATTGTACATATTACTGAAAGGCCACAACTCTCTAATTTTAACTCCCATTTGGTTCATTCTTTTTATCTTGGATTCATAATTGAATTCTCTACACTCCTACAATATTAGTTTGACAAGATAATCAAATAAAAATTTATTTATTAATTATATTTTTAGGTATCATTAGTTATCCTTCCTTATCTACGAGTGGGTTATCTTTATATCAACAATAACTCCAAATTCATCATATTCTTAAATAATCATTATGAATTATCCAAACAAGTATTTGAGATAACTAAGGTTAAGATAAGGAACGAGATAAATATATTGCTAATAGGAGTGCAACAAGCATTAAGGTTATCTTAAATCCCTAGGATTATCAGCCAATCTAGAAGAGGGTTGTAAGAAAAATAGTACGGAGTGATAATTAATTAACAACCTTATCAAATCAATTCAAATAAAAATTATTTTCAACAAAAGTTGTATTTTTTGTAGAATCTAATAGAAAACAGAAACACATTTTCTTTGTGATTGGTCATTGAGAAGGACAAGTTGAATTAGCGAGACTCAGAAGAGCATGTCCATGAGCATGTGAGTCAATGTGTGATATTGATCTTACACATATCTCAGACAATCTTCTGTTGGTTCAAGAAACAAGATTGAATAATAATGAGGGTGACTGATCCATGCCTCTAGTATAATTTGGACATCATTGATAAAGGAACTATACAAACATTGTAACACCATACACAAATTGTAGGTTGAAATAGTTCCCCAACTTTCCATTTACTTGGATAGCATTGATATGTGACTAGGAACGAATCATTAATTTTGATGTCATAAGTGTTATGTACATTCACTGCCAATGTAATATGGGACCTATAGGATCACACACATAGGTCTTGACCTAGAAGAGGAGTTCAAATATCAAATGACAATTGAATTAAGTACTAAAGTGTTTAGGTATTTGATTCAGACAAAAAATAGGGTGAAAACACCTCCAAATGACCATCTCAAGTGTTGAGATGGTTGTCTGGAAGTGCCAAACAGTTTGCCTCAAGAGTTGAGACAGTCGTCTAGGTGTCAAGTCTGTTGTGAGTTGAATTTGGTTTAAGGAACGAACTAACCCAACCAAACCGGATCGACTCGTGTCACCAGTCGACCATCTGGGTGAACCGAGATGGCCATCTTGCATGGGCAAGATGGTCCAGTTTGGCCGAGGGAAGGTTCTAGATATTTTCTAATTCATTTGAGTTGCACATACTTATTGTGCAAGAAAATAAATCTGAGATATTAATTGGAATTGAATTGTCAAATTCGTGTACAACTGGGAAACAACCAAACACCCATCTAAGCCATGTCAGACGACTTTCTGGGTTGCTAGACGACTGTCTGGGCTGTTGTAGGTTGTGAAATTTCCAAAATTGCTATGAAAATTTGAGATCTTTGGTCCCTTCCACTCCTGCATTGACTGGGAACCTGGACCCAAACCCCACCTATAAATAGAGGGGTACTGGGGGCTTCTTAGAGAACAACACAGTCAATTGAGAAACAGTTGCTCTGACAAACATTGTCCTCTCTGGTTGTGGTAACCACGAGAGCTCATGAAAGTCTTACCCTACTAGGGAGGGATAGCCAAGGGAGAGAGAGAGCAACTGAGATTATTTTCATGGGAGAGAAAGTAGGTGACTTGTACACTAATGGGAGAGACAACTCTTTCTTGATCATTCTAGCAGGATGAAAGGATTTCTAGGCAATCCATGTGGACTACTATAGAGGTGGGAAGCTGTTGTATGTCGCCCGGAGGACAACACCAACTAGCAGTCCGTGATAAGAGGAGCTTCTAAAGAAGACAACATTCGTGGCAATAGTCGGTGGTGATAACTAGGAGGAGCATCAGACAGATGAGTCCCAGTGCAACCAAGATGCAGAGTTGTGCATCTACGACGATGAGGATTGTCGCTAGACTTGCTCCAGGACCAAGTATATCATCGAAACTATCCTTCCTACATTATAGTTATTGATGCGATCTGCTGATTTTGGGAATATGGTAGATAAAATTTTAAATTCCGCTGCCTGCTCTGTAGCCATATTTTCCAACATTGGTATTAGAGCCAATGTCAATTTACTATATTATGGGATAATCTATATGATCAAATTTTTGTTTTGTCATTCTATTATTACAAGAGATGAAAATAATATCTTGTCAAATCCAAACACCAAGATAATCCCAAACTTATATATATATATATATATATATATATATATATATATATATAGAGAGAGAGAGAGAGAGAGAGAGGGAGAGAGTCAAGCTAGAATACACTCGAGTGTATTCAGAGAAGAATACACTCAAGTAGTTTTTTATGATGAAATATTTTTTTCAAAAATATAATCTGTTGATCTTCTTAAACATCTTGTGAATAGCTCATATGCAAAATTTGAGCACATTTGGACATTTATAGGTCATGTTATAAAGACCGCAAAAATTATGCATTTCAAATTAGTTTCACACGTTGATTTTGTTTCCCTTAGATGAGTGACTTACACTCATCCAAATGGGCTCAAAATTTGTTTGTAGCCTAGTTATAGATGACAATGAAGATCAGTGGTTTACATTTTGTAAAAAATAGTCTTGATAATCAAACACACTTGAGTGTATTCGTGTGATATGTACACTCGAGTGTATTCTGGCCTGACTATATATATATATATATATATATATATATATATATATATATATATATATGTGTGTGTGTGTGTATATATGTATATATATATGTGTGTGTATATATATATATATATATATATATATATATATATATATATATATATATATATATATATATATGTATGTATATATATGCAATTTACACACGTCACCCTAAAAGCGGGTTTGATGGTTGATGTGTAGCATGGTATGGCCAATAACCCCTATATTCTATACATGGTTGTGTGGTTGGTTTACCCATTTATCTCAATTTTCATACCGAGCCTCTATATTATCTACCCAATGTAAAGTTAATCCTTTCCAACCCTTGTTCCCCGCGAATGTAACTCGATGTTTCCATATAATTATGTAAAAGTAGGATAGTTTATTTTCTGTTATGATGAAGATGAAGATGTCCCAAAGACGAACCGAATGAATGAAGGACCTTGAAGGACATGATGGACCAACTAGAGCGATCGCTTGGTGAACCCGACCAATCCACTAGAGGTGCCAGTCGATGGTGGATAGAAGGACTAGACGACCGGTGAGATGACCTAACAACCGGCCAAGAGGCAAGCCAATCAGTTCAAGGATTGAGCCGATCAACCCAGATTGGCAAACACAAATCTTCATCAAAAACATCTTTTACATGTGATGTAGACCTAGATGACTATAATTCCTTATAGATCCAAGGGATTACATTAGGCTGGATACAACCATCGCTTTCTTTTATTGTATGTTTTCATTGTGGGATATAGTAGGTATATCATACGTACTATATATGTGGTGAATGGATAAAGTATATGTATTTGTACAAACTCCCTCAATAAAAATATTAAGTCTTAGATGTTTTCCAAAAATAGTACACGTGAAAAGATTGATCGACCAAGCACAGGTAACACCAAAGCGTGGTACACCGTCTATATCGTGGAAGTGTGATGGTAATGATGTAGGTTCCGCCAAAGTGGGGTACATTGTTATCGTGTCAATTTTTGGGCTAGGCTTAACTAGTGATTCTTAGAGCATCTAAGCCCAAAAGCATGCAGATGAGTATGGCAAGGAGTTGTGCATATCATCTATCTAAGAGTTGCATATGATGAAATTGGCAGGATGACCTGCCTAAACAGTAAAGTTGTGAGCGATCAACGAAAGATGACTGATGATGTGAAGAAATATGGATCTTGGCCCACTAGAATATTATATGTTACAATATTCCAAATTGATATCGAGGTCTATCAATTTGAATAAAATAGTGGGAGTGATAATGATTAAAGACCTAATTAATAGCATCAAATGTTTTAAATCAAATCAAATCGAAAATAGTTTTACTAAGTGGAAACTTTCTTTTGTAGAATCAATGACGAACAAATCTGATTTGCGACTAGTCATGAAGAAGGACAAACTTGATGGGAAAAATTTCCATGACTAGTTTTGGACTTTGAGAAGAGTTCTCAATTAAGAGTGCAAGCTCTCATCTTTGACAAACCAGTGCCTAAAATACCTCCTCCTGATGCACCTAGGACACAAGTGGATGCTTACTGGAAGTATGCCAATGATGTGTTGGAGATAAAGTACCTTATACTTAGCTGCATGAACTATGAGTAGCATGATCAATGTGAGGACATGAGTGTTCTTGAGATGGTGACACATATTAAGAAGGTAACACTTGGTATTGACAAGCAAGAAAGGGACACTACCTTAAAGGGGTGTTACTTGAGTCAAAGCTGACAGAGGGAACCTTATTAGAAGAATATGTGCTCAATATGATTGGACATGTGTATCGTCTTGAAGAACTAGGATTCACTTCGAGCCAAGAGTTGGCTACTGATACAATTATAAGGACTATTCTTGAATCATATAGATATTTTATTTCATGTTATCATGTGAGTAATTTGGATGGTCAGATGTCAGAATTGATTTCCATGCTAATTCATGTTGAAGGAAAAGTGAAGAAGGACAAGCCTGTGATGGTGATCAGTAGGTCTGAGTCCAAGGATCAAATCAAGACCTAGAAGAGTTATGTGGTCAAGCCTAAGTCCAATTCTTCAACACTCAAGATAAGGAGAAAGAAAAGTACAGGAGGAACTCATCCTTGATTGAGTAACACATACAACCGCTAGAGGTGTATGGACCTTTCAGAACAACTACTAGAGGTGGGTATCAATACTTCATTACCTATAATGATGACTTCAGTAGGTATGGCTATGTTTATTTAATGAACATAAGTTAGAAACTCTTGAAAAGTTTAAGGAATTTATGAATGAAGTACATAACCAAATTGGTGAAAGTATTAAACTACTTCATTCTGACTAAGGTGGGGAATACTTAAACCAAGAGTTTGAGAACCTTCTTAGAGCCCATGGGATTGTATCCCAGTGGACTCCTCCTGGAACACCTTAGCATAATGGTGTTTCAAAAAGAAGGAATCACACATTACTGGATATGGTGCGAACTATGATGGGTTTAGTCGATCTCCCAACTACCTTCTAGGGGTATGCTCTAGAAACCTCTGTGTTTACACTAACCGGGTACCATCTAAATTGGTTCAAAAGACATGATATGAGATATGGACTCGGAAGCATTCCAAAATGTCTTTTATGATGATTTGGGGATGTGAAGCTTATGTTAGTAAGATGCTTCCTTAAAATCTTGGTCCAAAATCTGATAAATGTTATTTTGTTGGATATCCTAAGGAAACTAAAGGATATTACTTTTATTCCATATTTGGCAGCAAAGTGTTTGTTGCCAGAAATGTTGTATTCCTAGAAAAGGAATTTATTTTCAAAGGAATCAGTGGAAGAAAAGTAGAACTCCAAGAGGTTTGAGACCAACAAGAAAACATTGAACTAATAGATATACAAGAGGAACCTAGAGATTCACAAAGTGTTGTGGAGTCTCAAGCTCCTCAAGTAATAGATGAACCTCATATATCTAATAGGACACACCTTGAACCTGAAAGATTTGGATATCTTATAACTAAGGAAGGTGGTGAATTGGTCATAGATGATGAGACAATTACCTACAAAGATGCTATTGAGGGACCAGAGTCTGAGAAATGGCTTGGGGCCATGAGATCCGAGATGGAATCCATGTATACCAATAAAGTATGGACTTTGGTGGATCCACCTGAAGGGGTAAAACCCATAGGGTGCATGTGGGTCTTCAAGAAGAAGACCGACATGGATGGTAAAGTACAAACCTATAAGGGTAGATTGGTAGCAAAGTGTTTCATACAAGTTCAAGGTATTGACTATGACGAAACCTTTTCTCCAGTGGCCATGTTAAGTGCATCAGGATCATGCTTGCTATTGCAGCTTATCATGACTATGAAATTTGGAAAATGGATGTTAAAACTGCATTCCTTAATGGGAATCTTGTTGAGGATGTGTATATGCCACATGAGGGATCTATAGATCCAAAGTTTACAAATAAATTCTATAACAAAGGATAATCTATGGATTGAAGCAAGCATCTTAGAGCTGGAATCTTCATTTTGATGAGACATTTAAAGGGTTTGGCTTTATTCAAAATGAAGATGAAACATTTGTATATAAGAAGGTCAGTGGGAGCATAGTGACATTCCTCATATTGTATGTAGATGGCATACTATTAATGGGGAATGACATCCCTACTTTACAAAAGGTAATGACATGGCTTGGAAATACATTCTCTATGAAAGATTTAGGAGAAGTGTCCTACATCTTGGGAATAAAGATCTGTAGAGATAGATCCAAAAGACTTCTTGGACTAAGTCAGAGCACATACATTGACAAAGTGTTGAAGTGGTTCAACATGGAGAACTCAAAGAGAGGAAACCTACCTGAGCGCCATGGTGTCCCCATCTCTAGAGCTCAATGTCCCAATTCTTGTGAAGAAAGGGAACACATGTGTGATTCCATATGTCTCAATAGTTGGATCAATCATGTATGCAAACATTGTGTGCCCGTCCAAATGTCTCGTATGCCTTAATCATGATGAGAAGATATTAGTCAGATCTAGGTGATGCTCACTAGATAGCCATGAAGAACATCCTTGAGTACTTGAGAAGGACTAAGGATCAATTCTTGGTCTACGACAGAAAGGAAGAGTTGGTGGTAAAGGGTCAGACTAATGCAAGCTTCCATACTGATCAAGATGATTACAAATCGCAATCAGGATAGGTGTTCTGCCTCAACAATGGAGTTGTGAGATGGAAGAGTTCCAAGCAAGAAACAATTGCCAATTCTATAATAGAGGTTGAGTATATTGTTGCATAAAGTGCAGTAAAGGAGATTGTGTGGATCAAGGAGTTCATCACAGAACTTGGGTTCATTCCAAGCATCAGTGAGGCAATCAAGCTATATTGTGACAAAAATGGAGCTATAGCACAAGCTAATGAAACCAGATCACATTAGCACTTAAAGCATAAAAAAGTGGTTCCATCTCATACTAGAGATTGTGCAACATGGAGATGCAAAGATTTGCAAAGTACCAACTGAAAGTAATGTTAATGATCCCTTGACAAAAGCACTTTCACAGATGAAGCATGATGGTCATGTTAGATCACTTAGAATATGATTCATAGGTGATTTGATCTAAGTGCAAGTGGGAGTTTGTTGGTTATGTATGACCAGATAGAGAATCATGTAATGATTGTAATGGATATCATGTAAAAATGATTTGATTATTAATGAAAGCCTAGCTTCCAATTCTATTTAATTCAGTTATGAGATAATGATGTAACATTATAATGTCTAGAGAATTATATTACTCAATGACGTATGTAATCAAGTTACCACCCTTGTGGATGAGATCATACAGATGTTGAGAGTACATATGCATATTCTCATTATGTCCATGATCGGTTGTTATTATGAAAGGTTGATAGACAACAATGACACATAAGATCAGAGTGTGAGTTGATTGATGACTAAATCTCATTAGTCATGATATGGCAATATCAAATCAAACACACAGATACATGTTAGAGAATAGTGTATCAGAAAGACCCACCGTGAGACTGACACATAGAAACCATCTTCATGGAAGTCATAGTCAGGTCTCATAGTGATGGTGGTGGTTGTGGTTCTTAGACCTAAAATCATTACGCTCATCACATGTTGTTGGGTACAATTTGACATCATCAAACACAATCCTGAAACTTGGGTTGTTATAAAGGTGATGATTGGGTGGCTATCACACATGGGGATAGATTGTGAATGATACATGTGGGATTTGTCTCTCCTACTGGAGTGTTATGTCCTAGGACTCTTGATTAGTAAGACTGTGAAGAGCATGTCCATGTGCATGTGAGTCAATATGTGTATTGAGGTTGCACATATCTCAAACAGTCTGCTCTTGGTTCGAGAAACAAGATTGAATAATAATGAGGGTGACCACTCCATGCCTCTAGTTCAATCTAGACATTAGTGACAAAGGAACTATACAAACACTATAACACCATACATAGATTGTAGGTTGACATTGTTCCCTAACTTTCCATTTACTTGGGTAGCATTGTGTGACTAGGCACCGCTCATTGCTTGTGATGTCATAAGTATTATAGACATTCACTGCTAACGTAATATGGGTCCTATAGGGTCACACACATAGGTCAAGAAGAGGAGTTCAAATCTCAAATGACTGTTGAATTAAGTACTAAAGTGTTTAGGTATTTGATTCAGGAAACAAATAGGTTGAAAGCACCCCCAAACACCCATCTCAAGTGTTGAGACGGCCATCTGGAAGTGCCAAACGGTCATCTCAAGAGTTGAGACGAGCGTCTAGGTGTCAGGTCTGTTGTGAGCTGCATTTTGCTAAGGAACAAACTGACCCAACCAAATTGTCTTGACTCGGGTCACCAGACGACCGTCTGAGTGAACCGAGATGGCCATCTCACATGGGAGAGATGGTTTGGTTTGGTCGAGGGAAGGTTCTAGATATTGCCTAATTTGTTTGAGTTGCATATTACTTGTTGTGCAAGGAAATTAATATGGGATGTTTATTGGAAATGAATTGCCAAATTTGTGTACAATAGGGAAACATACAAACGGCTATCTGGGTTGTGCCAAAAAACCATCAAGCATGCCAAAAGTCTGTCTGGGGTGTTGCAGGTTGCAAAATATCAAGAATTGTTGCGAAAATTTGTGATCTTCCAGTCCGTTCCACTCCCGCATCAACTGGGAACCAGGACCCAAACCCCATCTATAAATAGAGGGGTATTGGGGGCTTCCTAGAGAACATCATAGACAATTGAGAAATAGTTACTCTGAAAAACATTGTCCTCTCTGGTTGTGGTAACCACGAGAGCCCATGCAAGTCCTACCAGACTAGGGAGGGATAGCCAAGGGAGAGAGAGCAACTGAGATCATTGTTGCAAGTTGGTGATTAGTACACCAACAGGAGAGACGACCCCTTCCTGATCGTCCTAGAAGGATGATATGAGTTCTAGGAGATTCATGTGGATTACCACAAATGTAGGAAGCTATTGTTTGCCCCTCGGAGGACAACATCAACCAGTAGTCCGTGACAAGAGCAGTTGTTGAAGAAGATGACATTCGTGGTTGTAGTTTGTGGTGCTGACCAGGAGGAGCAGGAATTAGATGAGTCCTCATGCAACCGGGATTCAGAGTTCTGCATTTACGATGATGAGGATTTTTGTTGGACTTGCTCCAGGACCAGGTATATCCTGGAAACCATCCTTCTTGTATTATAGTTTTTAACACGACCTACTGACTATGGAAATATGGTTGATAAAATTTTAAATTCTTCTACCTGCTCTGTAGCCATATTTCCCCAAATCACGCTCTGTTAGTCATGGTGTGATCATCAACAAATCTAGTTGATCTTCCAATTTCCTTTTGGCACATGCTTTATACTAAGAAATGTATCATCTAAAATGGTTCAAAAGACACCATATGGGATATGGCAAGGGAAGTGTCTTGATATTTCTTTTATAAGGATTAAGAATGAAATCTTGTATAAGAAAATAGTTTCTTGAAAAGTTTTGCTCACAAATCACATAAATATTATAATGTTGAATACTTCTTTTCTATTTCAATACAACAACAAAAGTGTTTGTTGCCAAGATGGTTGAATTCCTAAATGAGAATTTATTCTAAATGAATCACTGGGAGATAAGTAGAACTTGAAAAGTTTGAGACCAAAAAGAAAATAATGAACCTATTACATCAGGAACAAGTAGAATCACAAATTGATGTGGAATCTCAAGTTCCTTATGTAACACAAAACATCATAGATCTAGTAGGACACGTCTTGAGCTTGAAAGATTATGGTATCTTATAAATCAGAAAAGAGGTGAGTTGGTCATAGATGTTTAGTGAACAACCTACCTAGAAGCTATTAAGGGACCAGAATCTGAGACATGACTTGAAGCCATGAGATCCAAGATGGACTCCATGTACCCCAACAAGGTATGACCTTGGTGGATCCATCTAAAGAGGTAAAACATATAGGATGCAATTGTGTCTTTAGGGAGAAGACCGACATGGATGGTAATGTACAAACCTATAAGGAAAGATGGGTTGCAAAGGGTTTTAAACTATTTCAAAGTGTTGAACATGATGAAATCTTTTCACCAGTTTTCACAGTTAAATCCATCAGGATCATGCTTGCCATAGCAACTTAGTATGACTATGAGATTTGGTAAATGGATGTTAAAATTGAATTCCTTGATGGTAATAGTTGGGAGGATGTGTATGTGACACGTCTTAAAGGTTTTGTAAATCTAGTTATTACATATAAAGTCTATTAACTACAAAGGTCAATCTATGGATTGAAGCAAGCATCACAGAGTTGGAATCTTCAATTTGACAAAATAGTCAAAGAGTTTGACTTTAGTTAAAATGAAGAAAAAATTTGTGATTACAAAAGTTGAGTGAGAGTATATTTATATTCCACACAATGATGGGGAATAATGTCCTTTTACTACAAATGTTAAAACTTGAGTGGGAAGTACCTTCTTTATGAAAGTTTAGGTGAAGCATCCTATATCTGAGGTATTGAGATCTATAGAGATTTAGGGAACCTTCTTGACCTAAGTAGGATCACATATATTGGTAAGATTCTAAAGGGGTTCAACGTGCATGACTCAATAAGATAAAAATTGTCCACGTTCCATGGAATTAGTCTCTCAAGATCCTAGTGTCTCAGTTCTTGTGAAGAATGAAAAAACATATAAGTAAGATACCAATTGCATTAGCAATATTGTGTACTCATCACTCTATCTAGTATGTATTTGACATGATGAGTGGATATTATTCAAATCCCAGTGAAACCAGTATAATAAAGACCATAGTTCATGGTACCTTCAAGATACCTAAAAACTCTAACCAAAGCCTTCCAGTGATTTGGATGAGGACAACTAGTGTGCCTACTTAGACTACTAACAACATAAGCAATGTCTGGTCTTGAACAATTGGATAATTACAAAAAGATTCCTTTAACTTGGGAATATTTAGTTTGATCCACATGGTTATCTTTATGTGCCTTGAGATGAAAATAAGAACTTAAGTAATACCAATGGTATAGAAGTTAGAGCCAAAGTTCTTTGTTACTATAGTGCTTTTACCCCAAACGAAGTCACTTGAAGTCTCTCACCTCTTCATACCTCCAATCTCATAAAGCACTTACCCAAATGACCCTTAGATTGTTTAACTTTACATATGGTTGACCTACTATCACAATAAACTGATATAAGAGGAAATAGTTTTAAAATTACAAGTAAATTGAGCAAAATATTTTTAAGCCAATCATCCTGACAACAAGCAAAATCAAAGTCTATAAAATCATCCTCCATAGTGGATCTATCCCTCACAATTTTCTTGGATGATTTCCAAGAAACTCCAGCACCACCTAGGTAAAACACATAATTGTTGGTATGTATGCCCATAGAGACAATCATATGATTATTGTAATGTGGGCATCATATACTTGATTGGATAATCATAAATGAATTTTGTCTATTATGTTTGTCTCAATCATGAGATGATGACACATACATAGTAGATGTCTAAAGAATGATGTTACACAATAACATATATCTTCATGTTGAGGACTTGAACAATTAGATCATATGTATAATAAGAGTACATACATTCTTGCTATGTCCTTACTCAAATAAAGATGTAGAATAAAAATAGACAACAATTATACATAAGACTAGAGTGTGTGTTGATTGATGATGGAGTCTCATTAGTTGTGATATGGGATATCAAGTCAAACACATAGATAAATGTTAAAAAATAGTGTATCGAATAGACCCACCTTGAGAATGATACATGGATACCATGGAATGGTAGTCAGAATAAACTATCATAGTGATAGTGGTGATTGTGGTTCTTAGACCTAAAGTCGGTACACTCATCACATGTCCTTCAATGTAATTTGACATCATCCAATGTAACCTTGAATTAAAGTTGTCATAAAGGTGATGCTCGGGTACATTGTGACACATGGGGATTAAGTGTGAGTGATGTAGAAGGGATTTGTCCCTCCTATGGGAGATTGATATCCTGGACACTTATAAGTGAGACTAAGAAATATATGGTCATACTCATGTGACTCAATATGTGATATGTGAGCTCACATGCATCTCACTCAGTCTGCTCTAGTTCAAGGAACATGGAATGAACGTTGAGAGGATGACGATTCTATGCCTCAAATTCAATCTATATATCATAGACAAAGGAACTATACAATCACTATAACACTAATTACATATTGTAAGTTGAAGTTGTTCTCCAACTTTCCAATTACTTACAATAGCAATGATGTGTTTCTAGATACCTCTCATTGCTTGTGATGTCATAAATTGGTATGGACATACATTGCCAATGTAACTTGGGATATATAGGGATCACACTTAGGATGTACCTAGAAAAAGAGTTTACACATGAATTTGGTTTACCTTGATTACTAAAGTGTTTATGTAGTTAATTTAAACAACATTGGTTGTTATATTATCTAAATTGGAATTTGAACTACCTAGTTCATAAATGAAGCATGCAGTTCAAAAAATGAATCGCCTGATTCAGAAGTGAACCAATCATTTCAAAATGTGAATCAACTATTTCAGATATGAAATGACCGGTTGAACGATCAATATGATTGGATCAAGGATGATGTTGGCGTCGTGTTGTGCATTAATTGTCACATTAAAAGCCAATATGTTTATGAATAGGAAAGATAGTGAACTAACCAATTAAAGTGTTGAATCGATTGACTCACATGTGAACTGACCAGTTTGTGGTTTGCAGCTTATAGAAAATTCATGAAATTTTGTCTCTTTGACTCCTAGTTGATATGGAAACCCTAACCCCGTCCCTCCTATAAATAGAGTGGTAGTCAAGGATTTTAGAAGTCACAACAATAATCTCTAAAAATTGTTATCCTCATAATTTTAGTAACGTGAGAGCCTGAACAACTAGGGAGAGAAAGTCAATGCTAGCACATTGACATGTGAAGGGACAACTCCTTCCCATTCTCATTGGCTTTGGTAGTGCATGTGGAGTTCACAGTGGTCTGTGTGATCTACATAGAGGTGTGGAGGCCATTGCTACTATCTATGAGGATAACAACCACAACCGTCTGTAGTGTTGGACTAGGAGGTCAACGCCACTTGTCTGTGTGTGTCTTGTGAAGAGTGCACATAACCGTGCAGAAGTAGTCATAGGACTTTCTCTAGTTGTAGCTATACTTCTTGCTACCTTCTTTCCTAGATACATCGTTGTTGATGTAATCTTCTAGGAAGGAGTAGGAAAACATTTTGTTATTTCTACTGCCTTCTCTACCATCCATATTCCCCAACAAAAACCATCAATGGACTTGGTTTCATCAGGTTTAGTAATCTAATTTGCATCAATATAATCCTCAAACATGGCTAGGAAAATAGTGTAATAAAGACAATATCTCATGGTACCTTTAAAATACCTAAAAACTCTAACCAAAACCTTCTAGTGATCTATATTAGGACAACTAGTATTCCTACTTAGTATACTAACAACATATGCAATGTTTGGTTTGGAATAATTGTCTAAGTACATCAAGCTTGCTATAACTTGGTTATATCTAGTTTGATCCACAATGTTACCTTTATGTGCCTTAAGATGCAAAGAAGGATCAAGGAGTACTAATGGGCACACAAGAGTATATATCGAATCTATGTAAGACCTTTTCTACATAGTGAGATTGATTTAAGAAATAAATAGAAGTAGATCAACGATACGTGTCATTTTGTGCGCCAAACACTAGGACAAATCCTAGAGTTTAACCTTATGGTAGTAAGGTAATTTAGTCCGAAAAAATGGTAGAAATGGTTGAAATTTGAATCGATCACAAGAGAACATGAAAGGATATTTTGGTTAGTTTGAGATTTATTTTTACTAAGGATAGAAAATGAAACATTTGCATTAAAGAGCAAGCAAATAAAAGTTGAGACTAGATTGATGATAAAACATATTAGCATTATGGGTTTTACCACCATAACCGACATGAAACTAGACCAATGAAATCGGTATAATAAAATAAGATAGAAGAGGGTATGTAAAAACATTCGCAAAAAAAATCTACAAAAGACAAACTCCATGTGAACCCATTGGTCCTATTGTCCGCAAATACTAGCTCGATCATCTCAATAAAGATCCGTTTGAGGTCTCATCTAGATCCTTAAGCATTTTTTGGTTTTTTTGAGCCTTGGATTCTACAGTCACATCCCCTAAGACTAACATTCAGGGAAAATGAGAGATTAAGTAGTTAAAGTTAGAAAAAATCTAAACAAGTATCCATCTAACAAATATTACCATATAGAATTTGATCTAGTCTACACTATGACTATGGGCTATTCCCCACGCCCCAATATAAAGGACTACTTATGATCTATGGAAATTAAAGAAAGAACAAAGGATGGAAGAAAAGAGGCCATAGACTAGGGGGAGAAAGAATCCCAGAGGATGTTTCCTAGTGACAATAAAATGGCCACCCTTCTTATTTCCTTTCACCCAACAAAAAAACCAAGAACAAGATGGGGAATACTAATTTTATTGAAGAAACGAGAGTGAAAGATGCAAGAATGGAATATCAAAGTGTTGAAATAAAAGATGGAAGTACAAAAATTCTACAAGTAATGATACACAATATGGTAGACGAGATTAGAAGATGCCTTTTTCTTTGGAGTCACCCCTTCATTTATAGGGAGGAAGGAGAGGGAAAATCTAAGAGGAAGGACTTGCTTCATCTCCAAGTCATATGGGTAAAAGTTTGACTACTTTGATGACTTTCTCATTTTGGTACTTGACTAGTCTTATCTTACATTTTCTCTTTCCTAAAAGCATATGAAATTTTCCAATTTTTCTATTCTAAGAAATGAAATTTTATAACATTACTTTTTTCCATAAATTGAGGATTTATTGAGTTGTCCTCTTTAATATTTGACCATGTGACTTTCTTTAAAGAAGATTTCCACATAGATGCAATTTCGACAAATTTCATTCCTATAAAAAGCTAAAAAAATATTCAAATAATAGGATTTTCCTTTAGGAAATTTAATTTCCTTTCCAAATAGTATTTGTACACTCAATTCAGATTTCAGATGCAAAAGTTATAACACTTCTGATGTTGGGTATACATGAATTTCAGACACTGCAGGAAATTGTGCAAAACATCTTCTAAGAGAAATTTTAGAAAATTTTGTGCTTTTAAATAATTATCTCCTTTCCTACAAAACACACATTAATTAATTAAAAACTCCAATTTAAACAAGAAGAGCTAAATTAAGATAATTTATGGTAAAACTATTTCATAGCTCACAATTTATTGTCCATTCAAGATAAAAAAAAAAGTTCAAATACAGGTGATGAGTTTGCACTCATCAAAATACCTCAAATGTAGAATTTTTCTTATCCTCAAGAAACATAAAATACTTCCATATAGTACTTTTGGCATGTCATCCATGCCTACATTATACCATTTGATTCCTTCCACCTTATACGGTCAATCAACCTTATCTTCCTACATTCACATAAAAAAATTCTTATATCCCTTATTTTAAAATTATTTCATAACTTAGTTTCATTTAAAGACTTGCAACAAAACACATTTCATATTTTCTTTGCATTTGGTACTCTTGTATATACATTCGAGTTAATTTCACTAGAACATGGATGAAGGATTTGATGAGATTTTTGTAAATTCCTCTTGTCATAAAGTTAGAGTAAAGGAGGTATGGAGGTATGGAGGGAGAGACCTCTCCTCTATTCAACTTGAGGAATTTTATTTCTTTCTTTGTAGTTATACTAACCGCATATTTTGGTGTGCTATTTTTGGCATCTTTTCTTGATGATATGCGCCTATTAAATTTACGAGGGGTATGGAAGAAGTGAAAGAGGGAGGAAAAGGGGTGTGCCACCCCTAACTTGGAATTTGGCACATTGGCTTTTAATTTTTATTTGTGTATGGATAGATAAGAAGGTGATGCAAGAAGTTTAGAAAAGTATTGTTCTTTATGCAACTCATTATTCTGAATTTAAACGCATTGGGAGTATCATACATTGGGTCAATTAATTCTGAATTATGCTAAATCATGAAAATTTTCAAGTCACTCTATAACTTTAGATAAGGAAGCATTGTTTTTGAAGCCTATCAGTCCTCCATAGATTACCATCTTTTCCAAGGAATGGTGTTAATTTGGATCCTAGTCGACAAGATAATTTCTATCAATGGCAGATTTACAATTATGTTACAAAAGAAGTTGCATCATTCAAGGGGGTAGAATGATAAACATACATCTCAACATGGTCAACTAGATAAAGACCTTGTCGAGTAGGTAAGGGCCAAAACTAAGAAAAAAAACATAAATAATAAAAGCTAAACTACATAACATAATGAAAATTGTGAGAATTTTAAGATAGAGTGGGTGGAGTGAGAATGTACCACCCAACTCTACCATGAAGTTAACATTTTGCTTGTCTCGGGCAAAACATAAATCCAAAATGGAGGGAAGGAAATTGTTTTGATCGCCACGAGGCCCTGGTAGCTCAAAAAATGTCCACCAAAAGGGAATGTGTATGAGGATTGGAACCTTGATTAATGGAGCTTCATAGTGCACCCAATGGATGGGTGGTCGTGGAACCTCAAAAGGGCTTTCTGGTTGGTTAAAATAACATTACTTGTCACCTCATAGTCCCTCCAGTAGGATCCACAGATCTTCCTTCATTTGTGGAGGAAGTGTTGATGATGTGTGCGGATGGGGGATTTGATAATATTCATTGGTTGTCTTTAGGGTTAATACCTCCCCAAATATTTGAGTTGAGTCATCTTTTTCAAAAAGGAAGGTGTGTTGGATAAATTGGACATTAGTAAAATCCCTTTGTTTTGATGATGACAAACATTTCATTCTTGTCGATCTAACGTGCTACTTGAATGTTGCAGGAATAAAGTGGATGACAAATATTTGGAAGATCTATATGTTAAATTGCTTTAATTTCATGAATGTAATCAATTGTAAAACTTGTACAAATATATAATGTACAAGTACTTAGACATCATGTAAATCAAGCATTAGATCTTCCTTAGCCAATCACAATACTTAGATAGGTCATCCCCTATAATAGTGTCACAATTGCACACTCATACACAAACTTAGTACTCAGTTTAAAACATTGAAACAGGGTTAATCTCGGTCGACAATATTCTCGACCGAGACACTCTCGGTCGACAAATTCCTCGACCGAGAATGACCCAGGTAGCCGTTAGACACAACAGACAAAGTATTTGGGAGTTGGATCAGAATGTTATATACACTTAACTCCAGGAAGTCCCTCGGTCGACAAAACTTCGACCGAATGGGATCTCAGTCGACAATTCTTTGACTGAGAATGTTTCTATCTACACTTTTCAGGATTAATTAACTAGCCGTAGTTAGTGCAACTAATGGATACCCAACGTCTAGTTGAGCACTTAGAACCCCCTAGAAAGTGTCTAGAACTTCCTTAAGCATTCATAGGCCATTCCTATAAATAAGACAAGCCATAGGACACCCAAAATACACTTGTGCTTCACTTGAGCATTCATACTTGCATTGGCAATTCATTCTTGTGAGCAATTGAGCAATTCTAACATTTGCTATACATTTCCATTGCTCTAATTTCGTGTCCTATAGGATAGCATCTCCTACCCATAGCACTTACACTTTCATATACATTGGTTAGGAGATCAAAACGCTTGATATAGGAAATCAAGCCTTGTGCTACAACGGTATTGTAATTTCTGTTTTTTCCTTCTGGTTCCTTTATATCTTTTGTACTCTCCTTGCTACTCCTAGGGTTGGAGGCTGCGGATTGGAGAGGGTTTGACTTCTCAGGTGGAGAAAGGTCTTCTCGGTGGAGAAGGTGGACTTTGCACTAATTCAAGAAGGTTGTCTCAATGGGAAGCTACTTCAAGAGGAAGGCTACTTCAAGGGGAGCTTGAGGTTACTTCAAGGAAGGTTACTTCGAGGTTGGTGAGACTACTTCTAGGTGAAGGTTGTCCGAAGGGTTTGGTGAAAGTATTGTAATTTTATATAATATCCTTACGAGGTAATAAAATTTAATACTTTCAAAGTCCTAGTTGGGTAAGCAACCGGGTAGTGGATTGACTGCCTTAGTATTTGCTAAGGTTAGAACCACTCTAAATCCTTGTCCCCTTATCCAATATTTTTGTGGTTTCTTGCTTTGGTTAAATTATTGTTAAAATATCATAAAACCCTATTCACCCCCCCTCTAGTGGTTTTTCAATTGGTATCAAAGCAGGGCTTCAAGGAACTCTAACAAAGTCTTGAAGAATGGGTGATGGGTTGCTCAACAACCTCAACTTGGAAGGAACACTCGTGGCTAGACCTCTAGCTTTCGATGGAACTAACTACACCTACTGGAAGAGGAGGATGCAATTTTACATCTAAGGAATCAGTTGGGACTTATGGAGAATGGTATCAACCCCATATGAACTTCCTCAAACGGAGTATGCAAATTGCGATGTTAATACGGTAAATTCTGCCCAAATGAATGCAAAGGCTGTAAGTATACTTTATTGTTCAATTTCCGTTGGTGAGTTTAATAGAATATCAAATTGTGAAACGACTTATGAAATATGGCATAGACTTTCTATAACATATGAATGAACTGTTCAAGTAAAGAATTCTAAAATCGGAATGCTTAAACAAAAATTTGAACAATTCTGTATGGATCAAAATGAATCTATTAGTGAAATGTATGCAAAATTTTCTTCTATTGTGAATGGTTTAAATGCTTTAGGTAAAGTAATTAGTGAAGAAGATCAAGTTTCAAAAATCCTTAGATCTCTTCCTCCCAAATACAAGCCCAAGGTGACTACTATTGAAGAAGCAAATGATCTCACCCGGCTAAGGATGGAACAACTTATTGGTAACCTAGAAGCACATGAGGCAACTTTAGAAGAGGAAGAAAGACGAGAATGTGAACTTCAACAAGGGAAAAAGAAGGACATTGCATTCAAAGCATCAACCAAGATTAGTCATGACACAAGTGAAGATGATAGTGAAGAAGAAACTCTCATTGTAAACGGTAAGAAATATAAAAGTTTTAAAACTAACAAAACTTCTAGTGTTTCTTCTTCCAGGTTCTTTGAATGTGGAAAAAAGGGACACATGAAAGATGATTGTCCAAAACTCAAGAAAGGGAAGAAATCATCTCACAAAAAGAAAGAAAGAGCATATAAAGTTGCATGGGATGATTCAATTGATGATAGTGATGATGGAAAAGAAGAAGTAGAATGTCTTATTACTACAACAAATGAAGAAGAAGAAGAAGAAGAAGAGGAAAGTCTTTTTGATCTGCTAAAAGAAGATCTAATTGCTGGTATTCAAGATACACATGAGAAATATATTGAGTGTAAGTAGAAATTTAAGAAATCAAATAAAGTAAATGATGAGTTAAATGCTAAACTTCTTGCTCTCACATCTGAAAATGAAGATCTCAAAAAGGTTATTGAAGATTATGATATTAAGCTGAAATTTGTAGAAGCAAATTGCAATCTTCTTTCCCTCGAAAAGTTAAACTTGCAAACTCAAGTAAATGATCTTTAAAAACAACCTATTTTGTGTACACATCTAGATTACGATATTATTGTGAAAGAAAGAGATTCTTTGTTATCGAATCTAGATCAAGAAAAATTAGATATCAAGAGGAAAATGAATGAGATTATAAAGTTACAACAAAAAGTGAATAGCTTGAGTAACAATAATATTTTTGATAATATCTTAAATGATTCTTATCGTCAAATTGGAAGGAGAGGACTAGGTTATAATCCTAAAGGAAAATCTTATCAAAAACCTAGTTGGAGAAGGACACAAGTGCTAAAGAATCAATCCATGTATGTACCCAAGAACAACTCAACTCCTAGAAAGAGAAATGAGATTGACTCTATTAGTTGTCATTTTTTCTTACGTCTTGGACACTACTCTTTTTCATGCCCATACAAGAAAAGGAATGTTGATCTATCTTGGGTTCCTATAACTTAGAAGTTTGAATTTGACTACTAGAGATTTGACCTAAACTGATTCTTGATATACAAATGTCATATCTCAACACAATCGAGCATTAACTTTCACATTCTTGTTTTACTTGGAAACAATTACTAAAAATAGTTCTGAAACAGTATAGAAACATTCTCGGTCGAGAAATTGTTCGACCGAGAACACAGTCGGTCGAGAAATAGTCGATCGATCAGGTTACTGTTTTCAAGTTTGCAATAAATCTGATAAAACATGTACCAACAACAACATTATCAGTCAAGAAATAGTCGACCGAGATAAATTTAGTCGACAAACAGTTCGACCGAATCAAGTTCAGCTAAACCTGTTTTCGATTAATTTAGTCTGCTATCAATTTGTTATTAATGATTGATTTAATATGCAAAATCAAGAATAAATCTTGGAGACCATCTTTGAAACAAGACATATTGATCTTTTTGCATCATGATTTAAGGTATAACATTATGAATATGAAATCCTTAAACATATTGCAAAAGTATTATATGAAGACTAATTTTTGAACAAACCTTATTCATTGATTGAAAAAGTTTATTAAGCATGTTCATGGTTTGTCTTAAAATTGAAAATCCATGAATCATGAATGAAATTATTTTGGTTTACATGGTTTAAAATTGAAAATTATGCACCATGATTGGTATAATCAAGGAAATTACTGATTTATCATAGTCCACATGGTTTATCCTAAGTATTTCTTAGTCTATCTATGTAGGAACCATGTGTATTAAAATTTAAATGGTCATAATCATTGTATTTCTTGAAGTTACATGCTTCCATCTTGATCATTGTATTGTGGATATACTTCTACTGTTCCATCATAATTATTGTGCCATAATCATTATGTTTTCATTGGTTTGTCTACAATAATCTTTGATCCATATATACAAACCATGAATGGATATTGTTTTTTATCATTGTGATTCAGCTCATGTGAAGATGCCATTTTGCATAAACAGTAAAACTTCATGGCACAAATGCATTTTAAATTAAAAATCTGTAGAAATTATACTTCACATATAAGTGTTCAAATTGGAAATCTACAGAAATTGCCTCTTGTTTGAAAACAAGTTTGACCAAGGGGCGCTATGGTCGAAGTCAAGGTTGACCTAAAATAATCTTGACAAAATGCTTATTTGCACATCATTTTACTGCACTAAATCTTAGTATCTTGATTCAAAATGTGTTTATCATGTTGAAAACATAATTTTAGTGCATAAAATGTCAACTTATTATGATCTAATATTGATTGTGACCTTAGAATCCTTAAATTATCTTAACTATAAGATTAAGGGGGAGCTCACACAAACTATTTTGATTATAAGATTAAGAAGCTTACAAAACTTTGTAAACATCATTTGAAGCTTGTTATGACCTTAGTATCCTTAAAAGTAGTTTTGGTTATGAAAAATAAGAAATTTACAATATTCATGAATATGACATATATCTTGCTCTTAATGGAATTCTCTAAACAAATTTGGGCTTAACATCCTGTGCATTTGGTTAGAGATACTTTTCATGTACTAAAAGCTTAAAGAACTCTCATATCATTTTCGGGCTTAACATCCCTTGTAAAATGGATGAGAAACCAATACACATATGCCATGAACTTAAAATGAACTCATATCATTTCAAGGTTTAACATCCTTTGCAAATGATTGAGAAATAAATTGTGGCTAAATTTAACATTAATTGGTTTGCATTAATCCTTTGATTTTAAATTGAATATCTTTTTAAGGGGGAGAAATAATGATTATCTTGGATATCTTTTTGAAATGACAAAGGGGGAGAAATAACATAAAATCAAAAACATAAAATAAAATGAGTTTCATAATATCTCGTCCAGCACCCACTTGCAAAACAAGAATGGATACAAAAGGTAAACTTCAGGTATGAAACTCACATGATTTATATTTCCTTATTTTATATTTAGGAAATGTTTGTCATCTTCAAAAAGGGGGAGATTGTTGGCTAAATTGGACATTAGTAAAATCCCTTTGTTTTGATGATGACAAACATTTCATTCTTGTGGATCTAACGTGCTACTTGAGTGTTGCAGGAATAAAGTGGATGATAAATATTTGGAAGATCTATATGCTAAATTGCTTTAATTTCATGAATGTAATCAATTGTTAAACTTGTACAAATATATAATGTACAAGTACTTAGACATCATGTAAATCAAGCGTTAGATCTTCCTTAGCCAATCACAACACTTAGATAGGTCATCCCCTATAATAGTGTCACAATTGCACACTCATACACAAACTTAGTACTCAGTTTAAAACTTTGAAACAAGGTCAATCTCGGTCGACAAATTTCTCGATAGAGAATGACCCAGGTAGTCGTTAGACACAGCAGACAAAGTAGTTGGGAGTTGGATCAGGACGTTATATACACTTAACTCCAGGCAGTCCCTCGGTCGACAAAACTTCAATCGAATGGGATCTCGGTCGACAATTCCTCGACCGAGAATGTTTCTATCTACACTTTTCATGATTAATTAACTAGTCGTTGTTAGTGCCACTAATGGATACCTAACGGCTAGTTGAGCACTTAGAACCCCCTAGAAAGTGTCTAGAACGTCCTTAAGCATTCATAGGCCATTCCTATAAATAGGACAAGCCATAGGACATCCAAAATACACTTGTGCTTCACTTGAGCGTTCATACTTGCATTGGCAATTCATTCTTGTGAGCAACTGAGCAATTCTAACATTTGCTATACATTTCCATTGCTCTAATTTCGTGTCCTATAGGCTAGCATCTCCTACCCACAGAACTTACACTTTCATATACATTGGTTAGGAGATCAAAACACTTGATATAGGAAATCAAGCCTTGAGCTACAACGGTATTGTAATTTCTATTTTTCCTTGTTGTTCCTTTATATCTTTTGTACTCTCCTTGCTACTCCTAGGGTTGGAGGCTGTGGATTGGAGAGGGTTTGACTTCTCAGGTGGAGAAAGGTCTTCTCGGTGGAGAAGGTGGACTTTGGACTACTTCAAGAAGGTTGTCTCGACGGGAAGCTACTTCAAGAGGAAGGCTACTTCAAGGGGAGCTTGAGGTTACTTCAAGGAAGGCTGCTTCGAGGTTTGTGAGACTACTTCTAGGTGAAGGCTGTCCGAAGGGTTTGGTGAAAGTATTGTAATTTTATGTAATATCCTTGTGAGGTAATAAAATTTAATACTTTCAAAATCCCGATTGGGTAAGAAACCGAGTAGTGGATTGACTGCCTTAGTATTTGCTAAGGTTGGAACCACTCTAAATCCTTGTCCCCTTGTCCAATATTTTTGTGGTTGCTTGCTTTGGTTAAATTATTGTTAAAATATCATAAAACCCTATTCACCCCCCCCTCTAGTGGTTTTTCAATTGGTATCAGAGCAGGGCTTCAAGGAACTCTAACAAAGTCTTGAAGAATGGGTGATGGGTTGCTCAACAACCTCAACTTGGAAGAAACACTCGTGGCTAGACCTCCAGCTTTGGATGGAACTAACTACACCTACTGGAAGAGGAGGATGCAATTTTACTTCCAAGGAATCAGTTGGGACTTATGGAGAATGGTATCAACCCTGTATGAACTTCCTCAAATGGAGTATGCAAATTGGGATGTTAATACGGTAAAGTCTGCCCAAATGAATGCAAAGGCTGTAAGTATACTTTATTGTTCAATTTCTGTTGGTGAGTTTAATAGAATATCAAATTGTGAAACGGCTTATGAAATATGGCATAGACTTTTTATAACATATGAAGGAACTATTCAAGTAAAGAATTCTAAAATCGGAATGCTTAAACAGAAATTTGAACAATTCTGTATGGATCAAAATGAATCTATTAGTGAAATGTATGCAAAATTTTCTTCTATTGTGAATGGTTTAAATGCTTTAGGTAAAGTAATTAGTGAAGAAGATCAAGTTTCAAAAATCCTTAGATCTCTTCCTCCCAAATACAAGCCCAAGGTGACTGCTATTGAAGAAGCAAATGATCTCACCCGACTAAGGATGGAACAACTTATTGGTAACCTAGAAGCACATGAGGTAACTTTAGAAGAGGAAGAAAGACGAGAACGTGAACTTCAACAAGGGAAAAAGAAGGACATTGCATTCAAAGCATCAACCAAGATTAGTCATGACACAAGTGAAGATGATAGTGAAGAAGAAACTCTCATTGTAAACGGTAAGCAATATAAAAGTTTTAAAACTAACAAAACTTCTAGTGTTTCTTCTTCCAGGTGCTTTGAATGTGGCAAAAAGGGACACATGAAAGATGATTGTCCAAAACTCAAGAGAGGGAAGAAATCATCTCACAAAAAGAAAGAAAGAGCATATAAAGCTGCATGGGATGATTCAAGTGATGATAGTGATGATAGTGATGATGGAAAAGAAGTAGAATGTCTTATTACTACAACAAATGAAGAAGAAGAAGAAGAGGTAAGTCTTTTTTATCTGCCAAAAGAAGATCTAATTGCTGGTCTTCAAGATACACATGAGAAATATATTGAGTATAAGAAGAAATTTAAGAAATTAAATAAAGTAAATGATGAGTTAAATGCTAAACTTCTTGCTCTCACATCTGAAAATGAAGATCTCAAAAAGGTTATTGAAGATTATGATATTAAGCTGAAATCTATAGAAGCAAATTGCAATCTTCTTTCCCTCAAAAAGTTAAACTTGCAAACTCAAGTAATTGATCTTCAAAAAACAACCTGTTTTGTGTACACATCTAGATTACAATATTATTGTGAAAGAAAGAGATTCTTTGTTATCTAATCTAGATCAAGAAAAATTAGATATCAAGAAGAAAATGAATGAGATTATGAAGTTACAACAAAAAGTGAATAGCTTGAGTAATAATAATATTGTTGATAATATCTTAAACGATTCTTATCGTTAAATTGGAAGGAGAGGACTAGGTTATAATCCTAAAGGAAAATCTTATCAAAAACCTAGTTGGAGAAGGACACAAGTGCTAAATAATCAATCCATGTATGTACCCAAGAACAACTCAACTCCTAGAAAGAGAAATGAGATTGACTCTATTAGTTGTCATTTTTTCTTACGTCTTGGACACTACTCTTTTTCATGCCCATACAAGAAAAGGAATGATGATCTAGCTTGGGTTCCTAAAACTTAGAAGTTTGAATTTAATAGTTGAGATTTGACATAAATTGATTCTTGATATACAAATGTCATATCTCAACACAATCGAGCATTAACTTTCACATTTTTGTTTTACTTGGAAACAATTACTGAAAATAGTTCTGAAACAGTACAGAAACATTCTCGGTCGAGAAACTGTTCGACCGAGAACACTGTCGATCGAGAAATAGTCGACCGATGAGGTTACAGTTTTCAAGTTTGCAATAAATCTGATAATCATGTACAAACATCAACATTATTGGTCGAGAAATAGTCGACCGAGATAAATTCGGTCGACAAATAGTTCGACCGAATCAAGTTCTGCTGAACCTGTTTTCAATTAATTTAGTTTGCTATCAATTTGTTATTAATGATTGATTTAATATGCAAAATCAAGAATAAATATTGGAGACCATCGTTGAAACAAGACATATTGATCTTTTTGCATCATGATTTAAGGTATAACATTATGAATATGAAATCCTTAAACATATTGCAAAAGTATTATATGAAGACTGATTTTTGAACAAACCTTATTCATTAATTGAAAAAGTTTATTAAGCTTGTTCATGGTTTGTCTTAAAATTGAAAATCCATGAATCATGAATGAGATTATTTTGGTTTACATGTTTAAAATTGAAAATTATGCACCATGATTGGTATAATCAAGGAAATTACTGATTTATCATAGTCCACATGGTTTATCCTAAGTATTTCTTAGTCTATCAATGTAGGAACCATGTGTATTAAAATTTAAATGGTCATAATCATTGCATTTCATGAAGTTACATGCTTCCATCTTGATCATTGTATTGTGGATATACTTCTACTGTTCCATCATAATTATTGTGTCATAACCATTATGTTTTCATTGGTTTGTCTACAATAATCTTTGATCCATATATACAAGCCATGAATGGATATTGTTTTTGATCATTGTGATTCAGCTCATGTGAATATGCCATTTTGCATAAATAGTAAAACTTCATGACACAAATGCATTTTAAATTAAAAATCTGCAGAAATTATACTTCACATATAAGTGTTCAAATTGGAAATCTGTAGAAATTGCCTCTTGGTTGAAAACAAGTTTGACCAAGGGGCGCTATGGTCGAAGTCAAGGTCAACCTAAAATAAGCTTGACAAAATGCTTATTTGTACATCATTTTACTACACTAAATCTTAGTATCTTGATTCAAAATGTGTTTATCATGTTGAAAACATAATTTTAGTGCATAAAAGGTCAACTTATTATGATCTAATATTGATTGTGACCTTAGAATCCTTAAATTATCTTGACTATAAGATTAAGGGGGAGCTCACACAAACTATCTTGTTTATAAGATTAAGAAGCTTACAAAACTTTGTAAACATCATTTGAAGCTTGTTATGACCTTAGTATCCTTAAAAGTAGTTTTGGTTATGAAAAACAAGAAATTTACAATATTCATGAATATGACATATATCTTGCTCTTAATGGAATTCTCTAAACAAATTTGGGCTTAACATCCCGTGCATTTGGTTAGAGATACTTTTCATGTACTAAAAGATTAAAGGATTCTCATATCATTTGCGGGCTTAACATCCCTTGTAAAATGGATGAGAAACTAATACACATATGCCATGAACTTAAAATGAACTCATATCATTTCAAGGCTTAACATCCTTTGCAAATGATTGAGAAATAAATTGTGGGTAAATTTAACATTAATTGGTTTGCATTAATCCTTTGATTTTAAATTGAATATCTTTTTAAGGGGGAGAAATAATGATTATCTTGGATATCTTTTTGAAATGACAAAGGGGGAGAAATAATATAAAATCAAAAACATAAAATAAAATGAGTTTCATAATATCTCGGCCAGCACCCACTTGCAAAACAAGAATGGCTACAAAAGGTAAACTGCAGATATGAAACTCACATGATTTATATTTCCTTATTTTATATTTAGGAAATGTTTGTCATCTTCAAAAAGGGGGAGATTGTTGGCTAAATTGGACATTAGTAAAATCCCTTTGTTTTGATGATGACAAACATTTCATTCTTGTCGATCTAACGTACTACTTGAGTGTTGCAGGAATAAAGTGGATGATAAATATTTGGAAGATCTATATGCTAAATTGCTTTAATTTCATGAATGTAATCAATTGTAAAACTTAAACAAATATATAATGTACAAGTACTTAGACATCATGTAAATCAAGCGTTAGATCTTCCTTAGCCAATCACAACACTTAGATAGGTCATCCCCTATAATAGTGTCACAATTGCACACTCATACACAAACTTAGTACTCAGTTTAAAACATTGAAACAAGGTCAATCTCGGTCGACAATATTCTCGACCGAGACACTCTCGGTCGACAAATTCCTCGACAGAGAATGACCCAGGTAGTCGTTAGACACAGCAGACAAAGTAGTTGGGAGTTGGATCAGAACGTTATATACACTTAACTCCAGGAAGTCCCTCGGTCGACAAAACTTCGACCGAATGGGATCTCGGTCGACAATTCCTCGACCGAGAATGTTTCTATCTGCACTTTTCAGGATTAATTAACTAGTTGTTGTTAGTACAACTAATGGATACCTAACGGCTAGTTGAGCACTTAGAACCCCCTAGAAAGTGTCTAGAACGTCCTTAAGCATTCATAGGCCATTCCTATAAATAGGACAAGCCATAGGATACCCAAAATACACTTGTGCTTCACTTGAGCATTCATACTTGCATTGGCAATTCATTCTTGTGAGCAATTGAGCAATTCTAACATTTCCTATACATTTTCATTGCTCTAATTTTGTGTCCTAAAGGCTAGCATCTCCTACCCACAACACTTACACTTTCATATACATTGGTTAGGAGATCAAAACACTTGATATAGGAAATCAAGCCTTGTGCTACAGCGGTATTGTAATTTTTGTTTTTCCTTCTTGTTCCTTTATATCTTTTGTACTCTCCTTGCTACTCCTAGGGTTGGAGGCTGCGTATTGGGGAGGGTTTGACTTCTCAGGTGGAGAAAGGTCTTCTCGGTGGAGAAGGTGGACTTTGGACTACTTCAAGAAGGTTGTCTCAACGAGAAGCTACTTCAAGAGGAAGGCTACTTCAAGGGGAGCTTGAGGTTACTTCATGGAAGGCTGCTTCGAGGTTGGTGAGACTACTACTAGGTGAAGGTTGTCTGAAGGGTTTAGTGAAAGTATTGTAATTTTATGTAATATCCTTGCGAGGTAATAACATTTAATACTTTCAAAATTCTGGTTGGGAAAGCAACCAGGTAGTGGATTGACTGCCTTAGTATTTGCTAAGGTTGGAACCAATCTAAATCCTTGCCCCTTTGTCCAACATTTTTGTGGTTGCTTGCTTTGGTTAAATTATTGTTAAAATATCATAAAACCCTATTCACCCCCCTCTAGTGGTTTTTCAATTGGTATCAGAGTAGGGCTTCAAGGAACTCTAACAAAGTATTGAAGAATGGGTGATGGGTTGCTCAACAACCTCAACTTGGAAGGAACACTCGTGGCTAGACCTCCAGCTTTCGATGGAACTAACTACACCTACTGGAAGAGGAGGATGCAATTTTACTTCCAAGGAATCAGTTGGGACTTATGGAGAATGGTATCAACCCCGTAAACTTCCTCAAATAGAGTATGCAAATTGGGATGTTAATACGGTAAAGTCTGCCCAAATGAATGCAAAGGCTGTAAGTATACTTTATTGTTCAATTTCCGTTGGTGAGTTTAATAGAATATCAAATTGTGAAATGGCTTATGAAATATGGCATAGACTTTCTATAACATATGAAGGAACTGTTCAAGTAAAGAATTCTAAAATCGGAATGCTTAAATAGAAATTTGAACAATTCTGTAGGGATCAAAATGAATCTATTAGTGAAATGTATGCAAAATTTTCTTCTATTGTGAATGGTTTAAATGCTTTAGGTAAAGTGATTAGTGAAGAAGATCAAGTTTCAAAAATCCTTAGATCTCTTCCTCCCAAATACAAGCCCAAGGTGACTGCTATTGAAGAAGCAAATGATCTCACCCGGCTAAGGATGGAACAACTTATTGGTAACCTAGAAGCACATGAGGCAACTTTAGAAGAGGAAGAAAGACGAGAATGTGAACTTCAACAAGGGAAAAAGAAGGACATTGCATTCAAAGCATCAACCAAGATTAGTCATGACACAAGTGAAGATGATAGTGAAGAAGAAACTCTCATTGTAAACGGTAAGCAATATAAAAGTTTTAAAACTAACAAAACTTCTAGTGTTTCTTCTTCCAGATGCTTTGAATGTGACAAAAAGGGACACATGAAAGATGATTGTCCAAAACTCAAGGAAGGGAAGAAATCATCTCACAAAAAGAAAGAAAGAGCATATAAAGTTGCATGGGATGATTCAAGTGATGATAGTGATCATGGAAAAGAAGAAGTAGAATGTCTTATTACTACAACAAATGAAGAAGAAGAAGAAGATGTAAGTCTTTTTTATCTGCCAAAAGAAGATCTAATTGTTGGTCTTCAAGATACACATGAGAAATATATTGAGTGTAAGAAGAAATTTAAGAAATCAAATAAATTAAATGATGAGTTAAATGCTAAACTTCTTGCTCACATATGAAAATGAAGATCTCAAAAAGGTTATTGAAGATTATGATATTAAGCTGAAATTTGTATAAGCAAATTGCAATCTTCTTTCCCTCGAAAAGTTAAACTTGCAAACTCAAGTAAATGATCTTAAAAAACAACCTATTTTGTGTACACATCTAGATTATGATATTATTGTGAAAGAAAGAGATTCTTTGTTATCTAATCTAGATCAAGCAAAATTAGATATCAAGAAGAAAATGAATGGGATTATGAAGTTACTACAAAAAGTGAATAGATTGAGTAACAATGATATTCTTGATAATATCTTAAATGATTCTTATCGTCAAATTGGAAGGAGAGGACTAGGTTATAATCCTAAAGGAAAATCTTATCAAAAACCTAGTTGGAGAAGGACACAAGTGCTAAAGAATCAATCCATGTATGTACCCAAGAACAACTCAACTCCTAGAAAGAGAAATGAGATTGACTCTATTAGTTGTCATTTTTGCTTACGTCTTGGACACTACTCTTTTTCATGCCCATACAAGAAAAGGAATGATGATCTAGATTGGGTTCCTAAAACTTAGAAGTTTGAATTTGACTAGTTGAGATTTGACCTAAACTGATTCTTGATATACAAATGTCATATCTCAACACAATCGAGCATTAACTTTCACATTCTTGTTTTACTTGGAAACAATTACTAAAAATAGTTCTGAAACAGTACAGAAACATTCTCAGTCGAGAAACTGTTCGACCGAGAACACTGTCGGTCGAGAAATAGTCGACCGACCAGGTTACTGTTTTCAAGTTTGCAATAAATCTGATAAAACCTGTACAAACAGCAACATTATCGGTTGAGAAATAGTCGACCGAGATAAATTCGGTCGACAAACAGTTCGACCGAATCAAGTTCTGTTGAACCCGTTTTCAATTAATTTAGTTTGCTATCAATTTGTTATTAATGATTGATTTAATATGCAAAATCAAGAATAAATTTTGGAGACCATCTTTGAAACAAGACAGGTTGATCTTTTTGCATCATGATTTAAGGTATAACATTATGAATATGAAATCCTTAAACATATTGCAAAAGTATTATATGAAGACTGATTTTTGAACAAACCTTATTCATTGATTGAAAAAGTTTATTAAGCATGTTCATGGTTTGTCTTAAAATCGAAAATCCATGAATATTGAATGAGATTATTTTGGTTTACATGGTTTAAAATTGAAAATTATGCACCATGATTGGTATAATCAAGGAAATTATTGATTTATCATAGTCCACATGGTTTATCCTAAGTATTTCTTAGTCTATGTATGTAGGAACCATGTGTATTAAAATTTAAATGGTCATAATCATTGTAGTTCATGAAGTTACATGCTTCCATGTTGATCATTGTATTGTGGATATACTTCTATTGTTCCATCATAATTATTGTGCCATAATCATTATGTTTTCATTGGTTTGTCTACAATAATCTTTGATCCATATATACAAACCATGAATGGATATTGTTTTTTATCATTGTGATTCAGCTCATGTGAAGATGCCATTTTGCATAAACAGTAAAACTTCATGGCACAAATGCATTTTAAATTAAAAATCAGTAGAAATTATACTTCACATATAAGTGTTCAAAACAAGTTTGCAGAAATTGCCTCTTGGTTGAAAACAAGTTTGACCAAGGGGCGCTATGGTCGAAGTCAAGGTCAACCTAAAATAAGCTGGACAAAATGCTTATTTGTACATCATTTTACTGCATTAAATCTTAGTATCTTGATTCAAAATGTGTTTATCATGTTGAAAATATAATTTTAGTGCATAAAAGGTCAACTTATTTTGATATAATATTGATTGTGACCTTAGAATCCTTAAATTATCTTGACTATAAGATTAAGGGGGAGCTCACACAAACTATCTTGATTATAAGATTAAGAAGCTTACAAAACTTTGTAAACATCATTTGAAGCTTGTTATGACCTTAGTATCCTTAAAAGTAGTTTTGGTTATGAAAAACAAGAAATTTACAATATTCATGAATATGACATATATCTTGCTCTTAATGGAATTCTCTAAACAAATTTGGGATTAACATCCCGTGCATTTGGTTAGAGATACTTTTCATGTACTAAAAGCTTAAAGGATTCTCATATCATTTTCGGGCTTAACATCCCTTGTAAAATGGATGAGAAACCAATACACATATGCCATGAGCTTAAAATGAACTCATATCATTTCAAGGCTTAACATCCTTTGCAAATGATTGAGAAATAAATTGTGGCTAAATTTAACATTAATTGGTTTGCATTAATCCCTTGATTTTAAATTGAATATCTTTTTAAGGGGGAGAAATAATGATTATCTTGGATATCTTTTTGAAATGACAAAGGGGGAGAAATAAGATAAAATCAAAAACATAAAATAAAATGAGTTTCATAATATCTCGGCCAGCACCCACTTGCAAAACAAGAATGGCTACAAAAGGTAAACTTCAGGTATGAAACTCACATGATTTATATTTCCTTATTTTATATTTAGGAAATGTTTGTCATCTTCAAAAAGGGGGAGATTGTTGGATAAATTGGACATTAGTAAAATCCCTTTGCTTTGATGATGACAAACATTTCATTCTTGTTGATCTAACGTGCTACTTGAGTGTTGCAGGAATAAAGTGGATGATAAATATTTGGAAGATCTATATGCTAAATTGCTTTAATTTCATAAATGTAATCAATTGTAAAACTTGTACAAATATATAATGTACAAGTACTTAGACATCATGTAAATCAAGCGTTAGATATTCCTTAGCCAATCACAACACTTAGATAGGTCATCCCCTATAATAGTGTCACAATTGCACACTCATACACAAACTTAGTACTCAGTTTAAAAAATTGAAACATGGTCAATCTCGGTCGACAATATTCTCGACCGAGACACTCTCGGTCGACAAATTCCTCGACCGAGAATGACCTAGGTAGCCGTTAGACACAACAGACAAAGTAGTTGGGAGTTGGATCAGAACGTTATATACACTTAATTCCAGGCAGTCCCTCGGTCGACAAAACTTCGACCGAATGGGATCTCGGTCGACAATTCCTCGACCGAGAATGTTTCTGTCTGCACTTTTCAGGATTAATTAACTAGCCGTTGTTAGTGCAACTAATGGATACCTAACGTCTAGTTGAGCATTTAGAACCCCCTAGAAAGTGTCTAGAACGTCCTTAAGCATTCATAGGTCATTCCTATAAATAGGACAAGCCATTGGACACCCAAAATACACTTGTGCTTCACTTGAGCATTCATACTTGCATTGGCAATTCATTCTTGTGAGCAATTGAGCAATTCTAACATTTTCTATACATTTCCATTGCTCTAATTTCGTGTCCTATAGGCTAGCATCTCCTACCCACATCACTTACACTTTCATATACATTGGTTAGGAGATCAAAACGCTTGATATAGGAAATCAAGCCTTGTGCTACAACGGTATTGTAATTTGTATTTTTCCTTCTTGTTCCTTTATATCTTTTGTACTCTCCTTGCTACTCCTAGGCTTGGAGGCTGCAGATTGGAGAGGGTTTGACTTCTCAGGTGGAGAAAGGTCTTCTCGGTGGAGAAGGTGGACTTTGGACTACTTCAAGAAGGTTGTCTCAACGGGAAGCTACTTCAAGAGGAAGGCTACTTCAAGGGGAGCTTGAGGTTACTTCAAGGAAGGCTGCTTCGAGGTTGGTGAGACTACTTCTAGGTGAAGGTTGTCTGAAGGGTTTGGTAAAAGTATTGTAATTTTATGTAATATCTTTGAGAGGTAATAAAATTTAATACTTTCAAAATCTCGGTTGGGTAAGCAACCGGGTAGTGGATTGACTACCTTAGTATTTGCTAAGGTTGGAACCACTCTAAATCCTTGTCCCCTTATCCAATATTTTTGTGGTTGCTTGCTTTGGTTAAATTATTGTTAAAATATCATAAAACCCTATTCACCCCCCTCTAGTGGTTTTTCAAGGTGGCATAAGATGAATCCACTATGTGTAGCGTCAGTAGTGGTATATCAAGTGGAGGGTCCGATTTGGGTTTCTCTTTGTGACCTGAATCTACATGTAACAGATATGGCACCAATTTTGAAGGAACTGCCTGATCATCTTGGTGCATCATTATATGCATATGTGTGTCCTCTTCATCTAACACTTCATCAATATGAAGGTTAATGGAGGCATTAGTGCCCTTTACTAAGTCGAAAGGGAGATTGAATTCCTTCATAGAGCATGTGTCCAACTTAATGGGCTTAGAAGGTATTAACTCACAATATAATGGTGGTATATAAGGTTCTTGCGGAGGTGGAATCACCTCATCAGGTTCAACCAGATGTGGAACAAGAAGTGGTTGAGGTGGAATATAGTGCTCTTGATGAGGAAGCCTTTCAAAAGAATCCATCAATGCATCTTGGGGAAGTGATGGTACATTAGCCACAATAGACTCAACCAAGCTTGGATGATTATTGTAAACATATGAATTTGGGCCTACAACCAAGAAGGGTGGTGGATTTTTAGGTTGTTGGGACGTTCTTTGAGCCCAACAATCTTTAACCTTTTTGTTAAAAGACTCTTGATTCATGATTTTATCCGCATAGGCCCCCATCATTTCTAATATATATGGATAGTCGAGGCCTCATACAGTTGCTGCCCTTCTAAACAAAGTTCTTCTTTTGCGGCAACCTTAATTTCTTTAGGACACATGTCCATTTCCTGATCAAGTTTGTATTAGGTCTCTGTTACTATGTGTTGGGATTCTTTTAAAGTTAAAATTTCCTCACAGGGTTAACTTGTTGTAGAATAAGGGATGGTTGTGGAGGAGTGTTGGGTTCATTATATGGGGGACTTTCATCAAAATGGGTGATCGATGAGGCTCCAGGTATTGGGTTTGGTTCTACTGGATAAAATATGACATAATCATCATCATCATCATCGTCGATAAAAATCATACCTAGATTCTCCATATTTCCTAGATAGTTTTCTAATTAACTCCCTAGAGGCATGATTGGAAGGGAGAGTCATGCCATCAGATGTTCCAGTTGTGCCTCTAATATTTTTCTAGTAGCTACTCTATCATCTAATATCTCTCGAAAGGCCTCTATCACCTAATCTGTATTTGGTGGGTAATAATCTACATGATAAAGACGTACACTATATTTTCCACAATATTGCTGACATTGACTTGTGTAGAATAGTTCCTCATAATAGTCTTTAGAAGTTTGTGATTATAATTATCAATATATCCACCTTGGTAGGAATATTTGATATTACAAGGTGCCACCATAAAGTGAGGGGACACATTTGGACAATCTTGTGATGTGTGGCTGTAATAGACACACTATTGATTCATGAACCATAATGTGTTGACCACTCCATTTGATATGATTCCTGAAAGATAAGTCAACAGTTTTGACAAAAAGGGAAACAAGAATTTAATCAAAAAATAAAAAATTGTGAAATAAAAAATAAAAAAAGCTAAGAGAACAATATTACTGCAATGGAAACTTGACAGAAGGAGGAGGTACACTATTGGAATGGGACCCGAAAGACAAAAAAATACAAAAATCTAGCAACGAAATTATGGAACAAGACTAAAAATTATAAAAGTAAACCAAAGAGATTACAACATAACTAAAAATTATGGAACAAATAAATTTACAAAATAAACCAAAAGAAGGAACAAATTAATGAACAAGTCTATAATTATGAAGCAAGATTAAAATTATGAAACAAACTAAAAATTACCAAACCAAATTAGGAATAATGTAAAGAAGAAATCCTAAATATACACAAGCAATCAGATTTAAAAAAACAACTCTTTCATCCCTGAAAAAATGCCAATTTGATGTGTGCCATTTTGTGCACCAAACTCTAAGACAAGTCCTAGAGTTTAACCTTATGGTAGGAAGGTATCGAATCCCAAAGAACGGTGAAAATGGTTGACATCTGAATTGATAGTAAGAGAACATGAAAGGAAACTTCTATTTGTTTGAGAGTTAATATATAATAAGCACAAAAAATGGAATGTTTACACTAAAGATAGAGTAGCTAAAAGTTGAGATTGAATTGATGATAAAAGATATCAGGTTTATGTGTTTTACCATCATATTTGATGTGAAACTAGATCGATGAAATCAATACAATAAAATGAGATATAAGAGGGTCTTGCAAATGCAATCTACAATTGACAAACTCCCTGAGAACCATTGGTCCTAGCATCCACAGATCCTAGCCAGATAATCCCAATAAAGATCCTTCGGAGGTCTCATCCAAATCTGTATACATTTGTTTGGTTGCTTTGAGCCTTCTGTTCTGCGGCCACATCCCCCAAGACTAACATTTGGCGAAAATGAGAGATCAAGTCGTTTAAGTTGGCAAAAATCCAAACAAGGAGCCATCTAACAAACATTAACATATAGAATTTGATCTAGTCTACACTATAGATGTGGGGCTATTCTCCTCACCCCGATATAAAGGACTACTCACGGTTCATGGAAATTAAAGAAAGAGTGAAGGATGGAATAAAAGAGGCCATAGACTAGGAGGAGAAAGAATCCCAAAGGATCTTGCCTAGTGACAATAAAATGGACGCTCTTCTTAGATCCTTTATCTTAATAAAAAACCAAGAACAAGATGGGAAACACTAATTTTATTGGAAAAATGAGAGTATAAGATGCAAGAATGGAATAACAAAGTGCTGAAATAAAAGGTGCAAGCACAGAAATTCTACAAGTAATGATACACAATATGGATGAAGAAGAGATTACAAGATGCTTTTTCTTTAGAGTCCTCCCTCTTTTTTAATAAAGAGGAAGGAGGGGGAAAATCCAAGAGGAATAGCTTTCTTCATCTCCAAGTCACATGGGTTAAACTTTGATAGCTTTGATGACTTTCTCATTTTGGCAATTGACTTGTCTTCTTTTGCATTTTTTTCTTTCATAAAAGCACATGAAATTTACCAATTTTTTAGTCGAAGTAGTGAACTTTTATAACATTAATCGTTTGGCCACAAATGGAGGGATTTATTGAGTTGTCCTTTTTAATATTTTACAATGTGGATTTTTTTAATGCAAATTTCTGCATCAACAATTTTGAGCAAATTTCTTTCCCATCAAAGGCTCAAAAGTGGTCAAAATAATCAAATTTTCTTTTAGAAAATTAAATTTCCTTCTAAAGAGTATTTGTATTGTCATTTTAGATTTCAAACACAAATGTTATGACAGTTTTGATGTCGGGTATACATATATTTTAAGCACTACGGGAAATTGTGCAAAACATCTTCCAAGAGAAATTTTGGATTTGTTGTGTTTTGAAATAATTGTCTCTTTTCCTGCAAAACACACAATAAAAACTAAAAACTCCAATTTAAGCGAGAAGAGAGAAACTAAAATAATTTGTGCTAAAACTATTTAATAGCTAACAATTTATTGTCAATTCAAGACAAAAAAATACAAATAAAGGTGACGAGTTTGCACTCATCAATCTACTTAATTTTATACCAAGAATAACATTGGGAATTCCTAAATCTCTCATATCAAAATTCTTGCAAAAAGAATATTTAGTTTCATAAATAAATATCGTAGTGGATCCAAAGATTAATATATCATAAACATGCAAGTACATAATATAGATGCATTATCAACAGTCTTAGAATAAGTACATCTATCATATTCATTTGCAGTAAAGCCATAAGATAAAATAGTTTTATCAAATTATCATTCTACTATTTTGGTGTTTGTTTTAGACCATACAAAATTATACAAGTTTACAAACATTACGTTCTTGTCCTTGGACCACAAAACCCTCAAGTTGATCCATACAAATCTCTTCCTCAAGGTCCCCATCGAGCAAGGTAGTCTTTACATCTATTTGATGGATTTCGAGATTATGGATTGTGGCTAAGGAAACAAGGACATGGATAGAGGTGATCTTTGTTACAAAAGTATAGGTGTTGAAATAATTGACTCCCTCTTGTTGTTTGTAACCTTTGACTACTAGCGTGGGCTTAAACTTATCGATGCTACCATCCATCTTTAACTTCTTTCTGAAGACCCACTTACATCCATTGGTGTTACAGCCTAGAGAAAGATCAGTTAGAATCCAAGTATGATTGTTCATAATGGATTCTATTTTACTATCAACAACTTCCTTCAAAAAACCAACATCTATGGATGTCATGGCATCTTCATAAGTCTTAGGATCTTCTTCTACTATAAAGGTGTAGAAGTGGGAGCCAAAGTTCTTTTTTACTATAGCCCTTTACCATGACCAAAGTGAATTGGAGGATCAAACACTTCAAGATTCAATTGTTTAGGTTATGGTATGGGTATGTTGGTAAAAGGAGTAGAATCTTGATTGGTTTTTCAAGGTTATTAAGTTTCAACATTTGAAGGAGCTTCACCAACTTGTTTGAGAACATTAGGTTTGAGGGGAAAGATATTTTCATAGTAAACATCAACTGCAACTATGATTTTGAGTATGGGGTTTGTTTTGATGTGAAGGATGTCTAAATTTATTACTAGAAATTTGTTTGCATTGCTATTTTCTACATAACCTATGAAAAAGGTATAACATGTTTACCAAGCTTTCACTTTTTTTTAGGAAATTTAGCTTTGGCCAAGCACCCCCACATTTTAAGGTACTTTAAGACAAGTTTCCTGTCAAACCAAGATTCATAAGGTGTTTTCTCTATGTGTTTGAAAGAGATATGGTACAACAGATAGTTGTTTGTTAAAGTTGCCTCCCCCACATTCTTTTGTGTAGATCATATTCGGAAAACATGGCATTGATCATGTCGATTAGGGTTCTATTCTTTCTTTTGACTACACCATTAGATTGTGGATTGTATGAGGCAATGGTTTCATGAATTAAGACATGATCTTCATACCACTGTTTAAGTTCATTACATGTATATTCACCTCCTCTATCTGCTATAATACTCTTAAGGTTCTTATCGATTTGATTTTTTACTTGTGACTTATAAATTCTAAGTTTTTCATTTGTTCATATTTAGATTTCAACAAGTAAATGCAACAATATTTGGAAAAGTGATCAATAAATGTCACAAAGTAGCGCATGCCATCATGAGTAAGAATACTATTTAGGTCACATATCTTGGTATGAACAAGCTCAAGTAAAAATGTGTCCCTTCCTATTGATCTAAATGGTTTCTTAGGTAATTTGTCTTGAACAAATATTTGGCATCTAACATCATTAGAGATTGGAGTCTTGGGAATCAAGACCATGTGAACTGTACATTTCATAATATTCTTGCTCACATCTCCTAAATGAAAATGCCAAATATCACTAAATATAGAAATAGAAAGGGTACTCAAACAATTATTTTTAATATGAGAAGTACCATTAAGAGAAGTAACACATAAATTAATTAAACCCCCATAGGTGTACCCAACACCTACGTAAGAACCAAACCTAGATATTATAACTCCGTTCCCTTGATACAAAAGAGTATAACCAGATGACATGATTCAGACTTAACTAACTAGGTTTTTTAAAAAACTAGGAACATGTAAAACATTTTGTAGTCTAAGGACTTTCTCAGACCTGAGCTTCAAATTCACATGTTCGTAGCCTACAATTGGCTTCATGGACACATTATCATCCTAAGAGATCACACTACTGTTGTCTAGATGATAGGTAGAAAAAAAGAACGATTATAGAAGATGTGAAATTGCACCAGAGTCCATCCACTAATTTTTACTAGAATAAAGGTTGACATTAATAACAAGAGAATTGGTGGTACTTTTCAGAAGAGTATGCATCAACCCCCACATTGATCATGTTTACTCTTGCATTCTTAGGGGCCTGGTAACTTTGCATCCTTTGACCCTTATGGTCCCTGCAAACATTGGCGAGAATACCAAGTTGGCCACATGCATAAAATATGTGTTGGTTCCCAGAATCAGTGTTCTTATTATGAACAGACTACTTGCCTTGCTTATAAGATTGCTTACACTTAGGATTGAACTTGTTTGATTTCTTCTTGGGTTTGACATCATCTTCTATATTGACAGAGTTAATGACCTTGCCAACTTTTTTCCTATTTTGGAATTTAGTTTGAAGTGATTTCACTAAGAAAAACACGGTTAACCTATAAGGTTATGACGAAGAGACTTAGCAAAGTCCTTCCAGGATGGAGGGAGATTTTTAATTAGGGATGCCACTTGCAAATTCTCCTCAAGCTTATAACCACTAGAAATAGACTTGGAGATGAGGTTTTGGTACTCGAGTACTTGGGATAGAACATTCTTATTATCCAATATATTATATTCATACCATCTCATGAAACATATTGTTCTAGACCAACATCTTGCATTCCAAACTTGTTGTCCAATGCTTTCTAAAAGTCAAGTGCAAAAGGTTGTTTGTGGCAGATATCAAGAAAAGCATCATAAAGAGCAGATAAGATACTACCATGACTAAGATAATCTATTTTTTTTGGTATTTTGATAGGAGAAGAGCATGGAGAACATTGATCGCTATATATTGCAATCAAGATATCAACATCATTGAAAGATGGTTCATGTTCATCAAGTGGTGGGATAGTAGAAACTAGAACTAAGGAAGTGAGTCTTAAGTCCCTCTTTTATTGCCAAGGATAGAAATATAAACCCATGATTTTTTTGGGCCTAATACTAGCTATGTTGTTCATGGTCATCATGGTTCTAAGATCCATATTGTATAAACAATTATAGTTGATTAATAACAAATAAGCAGTAACTAGAAAAATGATTTTATCTTCATTAATGTTGGATATAGTTCAAATTTTCAGTAATTGTTTAAGCAATATTTTTCAACATATGACAACAATTAATTTGAATAATAAAGAACAAAGAAAAATATAGTATAGATGAGCATGTGGGTGAAATCAAGCCATGAAGATAAAATATGCTGCTCCTATTCACGAGCTTTACCAGTGGCTTCCTTCTCAGATTCAGCCACCCCAACTCAGGTACTTCCACCCGGTGCCAAGAAGAGTACAATGTCGAACAATCCTATGGTCATCGAATGTCTTCTAAAATCAAGCCGTAGAAAATACTCTAAGATGCATAACAGTCCATAGAGAAGAAGAAATGAGATGAGCTGGAAAAAAGTTATGTAGATGGCTAATACAAGGTGGCGGAGGCTGCACACAATAGCAATATGGAGAGAATAATTATCGGACACATAGTTCTCTCACACTAAACTACTATCAATTGGCAACTATATTTTTCAAAGTCTTTTTTGCATGTTAGAAATTGTTGAAACACGTCTATTTTATATGTGGACGACACCCATAAATACATGCCCAAATGTAGTTATTGTTCCTCTAAAATTTATTAGTTAAGGAGTTCCCAAAAAAATGATTCGTTCGACGGACTCAAATAGGAATCAAAGAGACTTGGACGAGACAGCCAAAAGGATTAACAAATCAGTATGGAAAATGGGTATGGTTTGGTTCAAAATAATTTATGATTTGGGTGGCTCAAGCTTTTCCAAGGCAATTCAGGAATGGGAAAAGTGCACTTCAAATTTTCAGACCATAAAAAAATTAAAACACCGTTAAACAAAACAAAACAAAGAAAATTTGTTCAATAAAAATATCAAATCGTACGTAACATACCGTGGCCGAGCCGGGCACACATGCATGTGTGTGTTTTTATTCCTCAAAGCACAATGCACCAATCAGTCTAATCAACTTTAAATTCAAAAGTTCTATGACTCTCGAATGTCGTTGAAAATTAAGTCGCAAGAAACACGTTAAAATGCACAACAATGAGGGAGAAAAAGAAAGGGAATGTGATGGAAGAAGGTGATGTAGTAGGCTAATACAAGGTGATTGAGGCTACACATAATAATAGTATCCAGAGAACAATTTTTGCACAGAACAATTCTCTCACACTCAACTATTATCAATTGGCAACTGTATTTATGGAATTATTTTTGTGTATATTAGAAATGGTTGAAGCGTGTCTATTTTACAAGAAAACGACGCCCATAGATAGGCGCCCCAAGATAGTTGTTTTTTCTCTAAAAATTATTGCTTAACGAGTTCCCAAAAAAATGATTCGTTGGACGCACCCAAATAGGAATTAAAGGGACTCGAACCGGACAGCCAAAAAGCTTAACAAATCAGGATGGCAAAATGCTATGGTTTGGTTCAAAATATTTTATGGTATGGGCGGCTCAAACTTTTCCAATGTGATTGAGGAATGGGAAAAGTGCATCTTCGGATTTTCTTTTCAAACAATAGTTATTTTTCCTAAAATTTATTGGTTAACGAGTTTTAAAAAAAATCGTTGGGTACACTCAAATAGGAATCAAAAGGACTCGTACCAGACCACTAAAAGGCTTAACGAATCAGGATCGGAAAAGGACTTGGTTTGGTTCAAAATAATTTATGATTTGAACGGCTCAAACTTTTCCAAGGCAATTCAAAATTGGGAAATGTGCATCTTCGTATTTTTAAACGACAAAAAACTGAAATGCCGTTAAACAAAACTAAACTTTGTTGAATAAAAAAATCAAATGTGACGTACTGGGCCGGGCCGAGCGCACGTGCATGTATGTTTTTAATCCGTCAAAGCACAGTGCATCAATCAGTCAAATCAACTTTAAAATAAAAAGTCTCAAGAAAGGCCCACAAATGGTTGGTCTCTTCTCCCATTTAAGAAGAACCCTCTTACTTATAAAGTAAACAATATGGGATAAAAGATAGCTGAGAAATTTAAAATAAAACTGAAATACATGAGCGGTATACAAGAATATTGTCTAAAATCATTAAGGGAAGTAACTATGCGTCCGATCGCTAGTGCTTATCAAAGTTGTTTTTTTGCAAAGAGCATGTCATGGGCCAAATTTAGTGGGGTCACTTTGTGTGAATACTGGTCAATAATTCGTGGGCCACTAGAAAGGTCTCAGTTGTATTACTTTTAATGGCAAATAAAGTATTCAGAACAAAAGAAGATCCGGAGCCTAGTACTTGTTATGATGTTGCAGATACTGTTTAGGACACAAGATACACCGAGTTTTGCAAGTATAACTGCCAGTTACTGTTTAGGAAAAAGGCGTACAGTGTTATTGGTATAACTAGCACTCACTGTTTAGGGACAAGACATGCTGTTTTATTGGTATAACTAGCAATTACTGTTCAGGAACAAGACATACAGTGTTATTGGTATAACCAACAGACAAGATACTAAGTATCAAAGTGGGACATTAGGGATGGGTATATAATAAATCATTAACAACCGATTGTGATGGGAAAAAGTATGTATATATCTCTCTCAATTAATTATTGCACTTTTTGCTGAAATTGCATTATTGATTCGGTGTTTTATTTGAGAGTATGTGTTTATTAGAAAAAATTTCTACGAATATTTAGAACAAATCATGATTAAAGCTATACCAATGCCGTGTACATGCCAAATGACATTGTCCTTGCAAGATAATATTTGATGAGGTAGTAATCAACTTCTCATGACATTGGCCCAATTACCAACAAAAAATTGACTGAAAGGTCGTATTGTCTAATATCATTAGCGTAAGTAACTGGGTGCCCGGACCATTACCGTGTATTTCAATCATTGCTTGCAACAGCGGCGTTATGGGCCATTTTCGGTGGGGTCAAGTAGTGTATGAATACTGATCAATAATTTGTGGACCACTAGAAAGGTCTCAATCATATAACTTTTAATGGCAAACAAAGTATCAAGAACAAAAGTATATCTGGAGCCTAGGACTTGTTATGATGTTGCAGATACTGTTTACGAGACAAGACACACAATTTTGTAAGTACACCTGGCAGTTACATTTTATTGGTATACCTAGCACTGTTTAGGAACAAGCCGTTCTGTTTTACTGATATAACTAGCAGTTACTGTTTAGGAACAAGACATATAGTGTTATTGGTATAACCAAGGAGCGCGTTCCTCCTAAAACAAGGAGTAGCAGATCCTGTAACAAAACCAAGATACTAAGTATTAATACAACTAAGGTCTCGTTTGGTTGGATAGAAAACTAACATTTGTTTTCCAACCACTTGTGTTTTTCAACTGATTACGTTTGGTTGGATGTACCCGAAACCCACACTGTGCAAGTAAACTACAACCTCACTGTTAAATCTGTAGAAAATCTGGGAAATAGAACTGCGCCGAATCAGGCAGGGCGCGGTTCGTTTCATCTATATCGTCATGTAGCTAGCTTTTAATTTCGTGGACCGAAAAACTAACCGGGAGACTTGTCAGTAGAAGTTGCACTGCATATTAGGACGTCCATGGTACAAAACTACGAGGTACTAAATAGAAACAAACAAACTCAACGAACTTAAAGCACTCCGAACCAAATAGAAATAGTTTAGTTATAACTACTCACCTCTAATTTCCTATTTTCAATCTGACGGTCTTTTACTTAGAATCAAACTAGTCCTAAGTGACGTATTACGGATGGGTATATAGTAAGTCATTAACAACCGATTGTGATGGCAAAAAGTATGCCTAGATCTCTCTCAATTAATAATTGCACTTTTCGCTGAAGTTGCATTATTGCTTTGGTCTTTTATTTGAAAGTATATGTCTATCGGAGCTTTTTACTATGTATATATAAATCAAATAATGATTAATAAAGTGAAATCGATTACGTTGTATGCTTTCAAAGCCTACGTCTAACTTTAGGCTTTGTCAAAAATCTAAAAAAGCTGATTTTTTTTTTCTCCAGCGTGGCAGCACGCCCTTTATAACGCTTGAAGTTGGAAGACCCCTCTACTCATTCTCCTGGGTTTCTTTTCCTTCTTCCTCTTCTTGTTGCATTTAATATAGTTCAACTTCCAGCTCCAGGACATCGATTGATTGATATCCCACAATGAAGGTGAGGGACAAGGATACAACTCTTCGCGTCGCGGCTCTTTCGGTTTCCATTTATCCATTTAACGTACGTCCTAATCAGTTTATGACATTACAATGGCAGGAAATATATTCAATCTAGGATTTTGTTTTTGTATTTTACAATGTAATTTGCATGTAAGACTGAGTTTTTTGTTATTTTGGTGCAGCAAATATATGACTGGATGCACCGTTGGATTAAACATGACATGAACTACTACAGCAAGGTGCCTCAAGGAAAAGGTGAAGAACATTGAATAGGATCAATTATATCAGAGTTTTCTTCTGTGAAATATTAATAATAAAACATAATGATGATCTTCTTAGCACGCGACACATAGGGAAGACACATTGAAACAAATCAACTCCGCATGCTGCTAATACTATCACTACATTTGCGCTCTCCTAGGTGGGACGGCGACCGTTGAGATGCCCAAGATGGCGTCGGAGGACAAGTCAACGGATCGGTTCTTTGGTTTGCGGAGAGATGCTCTTCTCTGGGTGGAGCTAACTGGTGAGGCTCCTGCTGCCGCAGAGGCCATCTATCAGGTGCTGGGCATGGATGGTATACTCACGATTGGGACACTCGGTAGCACCCCACACCATCAGTTCCGACGTCTTGGCAAAGAACCGACAATCCTGGAAGAAGAAGAAGAGGAGGACGACGATATAGTAGAGGATATGGCCATTACAGCGCAGCCATTTAGCGTCTCAAAAATAGCAAAGACCAAGAAGAACTTGGTTCGTCCCAGGGAGAAACTGGCATTGCAGTCAACGATGCCAGGAGTACCAATGCAACTGGAAATGGCAGCTCATTATGGCGGTGGCGAGGAAGAGAAGTTCCTGGAGAAGCCACTCCTGGCCAAAGCCGAGGAGGAGGGCGTAGAGTTGGAAAAAGAGAGGTTGACCCTGATGGATCTGTTCGTGATGTCCGACGAGGAGCTTGAAGACAACGACCTATACTTCGGCCGCAATGGGAAGAATACCTCTACTGCAATGTCCCGGAATGACGTCTCCGGCGCGGTTACAAAGGGCGGGACCTCGGTGGTGTGGAAGAAAATCAGAAACTTCGGGGGCGCCGGCGCTGTCGCTCCGGCGGCTGCTGACAAGATCAAAGAGAGCCAGTTCGCTGCAAAGCTCCCCGGAGTCGAGCCTTCAAAGAAGAAAGACAAAGAAGGGGCGTCCAGGAAATTCCGCAAGGTACTTAAATTCCGTCCAGTGGGCTTTTTTTCTTTTCTTCCCAAAACCCTCTTCACTTTTGCTAATATATCATACAACCATTTTTCTTACCTCAAATCTTTATCACCCCCTCTCTTTCATCCTAGGCACGGGGTGAAACGGCTGCTGCTTTTTAGTTCTAGTTAGTTTTCTACTATATTACTGTACATAATTTTTTTTGTCGATTAATGTACATAATTAATTATTACAGTTGGTGTGTCAACTCTAATATAATGAGATGGACCACTATAAGATTTTTATTCGGTGGAAAAAAATTACATATGAACACTACTCAATGCTAAAAACAATACGAATTTAGAGCATTGGGTGATCTTATATTTGGTAACAACGATTATGAACGGTTGCTACCTGTCCGGTCTTGCCCCATGACTGCCCAAATAATCACACCGCTTTATCAAACAAAATATATATTTATAGATCATGGTTTTTGTTATTGGATATAGTAACGACTATTATTTAAATACACTAAGACTTAAATATAGATAATATATAATATAATTATATTGAAGAAGATTCTTTAGGCTCACTTTATTAGGATAAACTTCGAGACTATATATAAACATTTGATGATACCATACTATTCTTAGCAGGCTGGAGCAACTAATCCAAATACGAGTTCGAACACTCTTTCCAAACCCAAAGTCAATTCAGATTGCTACATTTAGAATATGATACCGTGCTCATTTATTTAGTTCTAAAAACAAAACAGGCACAAATTTAAATTTGGAATACCCTATGTGCTAGGTGTGTCAAGGTCTTAATTATGTATCATCTAATTTCTTATCAGCTAACTTGTAATTGACCCTGACCACATTTGTTTAAACCCATATTAAATGGACCCAGACTTGCATTTGTTCGAACCCAGATCATCTAAATGTTCAATGTTATGTTGTTGTGCAAGTATATAATATTTTCTGAAATCGAGCAACAACTCTCTTCGGCCTCAAACTAGTAGGAAAACTGTGAGACTGAAAAATATTTGACAATATTATATTGAGTTTTGGAAGGCTAGAGCCCACAACTTAATTTTTATCGAGTCACAGATGGATTCATATGATTGTCAAAATTTTGAATGGGATCCATTTATTATCATTATATATATATATATATATATATATATATATATATATATATATATATATATATATATATACACACACACACACACACATATATATGTTATATATGTCACTATGTTCAAATGCATAACTTACTTTATTGTTAAATTTAGAACCCAAAACTGTCAGAGCAATTTTGTCTTAAACACATGCATATTCACCTATTGTTGGAGTGATCAAGTCTAGCCCCAACAAAGAGGTAGTCGGATTGGATTAGCTCATATTACAAATGTCATGGTTTGTTTAATTTAGAACTTCAAATGATACAAATTCGGATTTTGACCAACCCACTAGGTGCTTTTAAAATTTTAGTTATATAAAATTACTATTTTACCATTGAACATGGGTTTGATCTAGATCCATATTTGTCCAAACTCAGGTTTGACCAAATAGTGAAGATTAGGAGTCAATACTAAGTAGTTTTACTTTAGTTTGACTCAAATACAAATAAAAGAGAAAAAATGGCCTAGTCTATCCAAGTAGGTCAATCCAACAATTTTGTTGTTACACAGGCTAGACTAGTTTCTTTATTTATGTTTTATATAAGTTGATCAAAGTAAATCTAGGTCAGTATTGAATCCTAACATTCATCATACATGCCATGTCTAGGTTTGAACAAATCCGGGTTCTGATCAGCTCCATATTAGAGTGTAAAAAATTATTTTGTGTTAAACTAAGATTTTGACATACCTGGCATATAGGCTAATCAAAATATAGACTTGAGTTAGTTTCTGTTTCGATTGAGCGACTAAAGTTTGTACCCTGATCGGTTCTCTCTCTAATACGTAGAAAATCTGATCAACAGTCTTAAGAATCGGCTTGCAATCTGATTAAAGTTATACTTCTACCCAGTCTATCAAAAAATAGTACCACATCGTCAAATAATGGCCCCTATTGTCAAAATGTACCCTACTAGGATAGTCAAAACAAGTTTCTAAACATCATAAAATATTATTTACATTGAATATTGTTATAACATAGAGCACTTAAACAATAATTGTTATTACTTAAAATAGCTAAACACTATGTTATAAGAGTATCATCATTTATAATATGTTAATATAATAGACAACTAACTGGAAATTAGTAAAAAAATGGCCATTTAACTCCATTTTAACAGAGTTGGCTAAAGGGCGTTACACGAATTTAGGATGAAAGAGAGGGGGGTTAGAGGGATTTGAGATAAGAGAGGATGTTTATAAAATATTAGCATATATGGGGGTGGGTAGGGTGGGCCGGCTAGGATAAAAACTCTACTATTTACATGGCCCACTTATTTAACTAACAATATTTTGCTAGATTTGTCCCCAAATAATCCGACTTCTAAATTATTTGTTAGTTTCCTTGATAGTCTTATGACATCCTACAATACTTTTCACTATTAAGAAATAATGCCAAAAATACTCTCAAACACACTCGCATATTATTAGTGGAAGTTTCACATGCATATATATAATGTCGGTATCTATCAAAAGTATGCGACTTCAAGGTCTAATACGATAGAAAAATAGTAATTTGTCGCAACTTGGCCAAAATAATTACTTTCATAATACCAACGATGATAAACTTTCCAAAATAACACAGTTTAACCCCGCCACATAATCTGATGCTTTGTAAGTTTGGGTTTAGAAGCCACCCTATCAGTTGGCATTCTAAAAAAAAGGGTTGAAAAGCACTACTTCGTTTAGAGCCTTCAATTTCTGTGCTCATTGTGTGACACTTCTTAAAGAGAAATATTTTTTAATGCCTTCTAAAGTTTTAGAACTATTGATCGTCGTGTTATGTGATGGCTCCACACAAAGTGCGCTAGTTTGAAAAATATTTCTAGAGACTAGAAGAAGTTATGTACATGTTAGTTTATTAAAAATAGAAATGCTAAATAGATTATAAGTCTACCTGATCTATTGTAAACTTTTCCCACTAAGGAGACAACAAACTAGGTTTCCATATTAATATGTTCATAAAACTAGGTTCCTCATTGTGTGAAACTTCTTAAAGAAAAATAGTTTTTTTAACTCCTTCTAAAGTTTTAGAACTATTAATTGTTGTGTTATGTGATAGCTCCACACAAAGTGTGCTACTTTGAAAAATATTTCTAGAGACTAGAAAAAGTTATGTACATGTAAGTTTATTAAAAATAGAAATGCTAAACAGATTATAAGTCTACATGATCTATTGTAAACTTTTCCTACTAAGAAGGAGACAACAAATTAGGTTGCTATATTAATATGTTCATGAAAGTAGTTTCTTATCCCGATTCCTGTATATTAACAAATGACAAGGACAATCTTTTAATCCTATTGGGGTTGGGGGCACAACAAATTTTAACATCCATCCAAAGCTTGGGGCTGTTTTCTATAATTGTAGAGAAAATATATTCCCGTAAAGAGAACTCTACTATCATCCTAGTCCAACTGTTACCCTGAAAATGATAAAGAAAAAAATGTAACGCCCCTCTAAGTACATACATGATAGCGGAAGCAAACTATATGTTGTCCATAACATAGGGCACTTGGCTTGGAGGAACATTACAAAATATGATATACATAACAACAAGAAAAATGAAATACTATGTACTTATTGAAAATATGGATTCATACATTGTTCTTGAAATTTGGAACTACATTTGACTTCTTTATCAAGTCTAAGTTCTAATCATCAGTAACTTAAACATAAAAGGAAACATTCTAAATAATAGGCTCGCCTAATGTAGATGACACCCTACCAGTTGGCACTTGAAGGTCTTCTAATCCTCAACTTTCTTTTCTTTAGTCCTTATTGGCTCCAATATCTGCCGACATCATGCCCCCAGCCATGTAAGGCAAAATAGAAAAGACGTTAGAGTAAGCGACATTGAGTATTGTTATAACAAAGTAATAACTTGGAAATGAGGAAATATGAAATTAATTGATTAGTAAATTTGGATTCTCGTAATATGATCTTAGTTATTGATTCTAATCTCCTTTGTTCTTATGAACCAACTGTGCTCATAAGGCCTATAGGCTCAACTGATGTTCCACTTGAACTCATGATTTGTACCTGGGTGTCATTAGCTATGCTCCAATTGTGCTCATGATTTGCACTTAAGTGTCATTAATAATGCTTTGAGCTCGTGATTTTCACATGTGTGCCATTAATTATGTTCCACTTGAGCTTATGATTTGCACATGTGTGGCACTATGTTCCAATTGAACTCATAAGGCCCAAGAGCTCAACATTAACATGATGAGGACAAAATAATACAACTAATTACACGATTAATCATTAACTTGGAAATTCTTTAGTTTAACTAATTTCATTTGACCATGACATAAGTTCTTGAAAATAAATCTTGAAAGCAGAGGAAACATTTAATAACATTGATGTGAGTAATATTCAAATTGAAGTACATTGATATGCATATAATTCATCTTTGATCATCATAATAATCATAAGGCGGTTGAAAATCCTTATTTAATACTCGAAGTGCATGGATACTCTTACCTTTATTGAAGCAAACCCTAATTTAGTCTTCCTGATCATGAGTCACTCCTATATTCCTGGAATTATATGTTATATTAATTATCATCATTAATATATCTTAAACCCTAATTTGAGTCTTTTAAGGAAACAAGGTCTGATCTTATAGAACTAGGGTTTGAAAACACTGAAATCAAGTTCCTCTTCGAAAAACATTTCCAACGACTAGTTTTGGGAATTTTTCTGATAAACTGTTGATGTATTATCAATTTGTAAACAATGACCAATCAGCAAAATTAGAAAAAGCCATGTGAACCCTTTCCAATCCCCAACATGTGGGTCCCTTCCTAGTTGGCCGATTGGAGCCGGACACGGGACACCTCGTCAGGTCCTCCCAATAATAAAACGCTCATTCAGGTTGAGAGGGCGCGTGTAAAACCCCATATTGCCCATAGCGAAGTGTGACACATTAAATCAGTACTAGGGGTCATGTCGTCTTCTTCGTTAGAACTCGCCGACGGCCAGAAACTGGGTTAAAGCTCCCGATTTCTTTAGGAACCAGGGACGATAAATTCTCAAACCAAAACCTATGTGGAACACAACACCACCTCCGACGAACATGGCCGATGTTAAAAGGTCAAACACAGGCGACAAGACGCTCATGAACTCTACGATCGGCTCTTGCCAATTGCCTTGACTGGCTCGGGCATGATCAGAGAAAAGGAGGTTGTGAAGGAGATAAAACCCCACCATGCGTCCTTAATGATTCAGTAAGTTCGGGCGGAGACAATGAAATTTATAATGCAAAGAACCATCATCAAAATCGCCATAACCAATCCATGGTTCACAAACATCATACTGTTTGAACGAAAAAAAGGGAAACATGATTCTTACACTTGTTGACAGTTTCCAATGCACCGCTATCCTTAGAAGGTCCCACTGAGGTGATTCACACCCGAAAGAGCACTCAAGGCGGCAACGATGAGTATCATGATCTCTCACAGCAGGCTAAACAGGGCAGCGTATTGGGATGATATTGCTGTAATGTGAAGGCCACAACGAGATTTAGAGGGATTCTGGGTGGTCGGTGATCCTTGTTCGGAGGTCGGGGCAGAGTAATATATATATGTGAGGGCCGGTGATGGCGAGGATACACACCAGTAGTCCAATTTGATTAGAACTGGCAATCCCTCAAGGTCTGGGATTCCTAGGGAACAAAACCCTACTGAACTAGGGATGAGGGAAAACAGGAAAGAGAGGTGAAGGTTTTGTGGAATCTCCTTGGTCAAGGACTGACTGGAGAGGAGCGATTCGAAGCTACGGAGTCCGCCTCGCCAGCCAGAAGAGTCCAACACGAAGAGGAAACCGGGCAGAGGGGAAGAGGCCCCTGATCGCGGACGGCTCCGCATCCGAGTCCGACCCGAATTCAGGCTTAACAGTGCCGTGTGATATCAAATCACAATCGGGACTTGGGATTACCTAGTTTATCTATTGATGATTTGATTAAATTCAATAGCAAAGTATATAGGAAACTTTCCTAAAGCTCAAACAAAGTCAATTTGATCTGAAATTTTGACATCAACGTATTTTAGGGTCTAGAACATTCTTAACTAGTTACTTTCCAACTTTGGTGGTCAAGTAGCGAATAATTACTTTAATGTACATATTGACCGATTAATGTACATTAAATTAGAGAATGGATCTTTAAATCAATTAATGACCAATAAATTTATCTCTAGTTCTTATTTTAAATTCAATCTACATTAGTTAGGGTTTCCTTAATATTTGAGGATCGTGGAGTTATGAAAGTGAGAAAGAGAGAAAGCTATTTCTCATATATCCATGGATTCATTTATGCATAAAGGAGAAGAATATATATATATATATATATATATATATATATATATATATATATATATATATATATATATATATATGGGCCCATCTATATTGTCTGTGCGGGTAGCTACCCGCCCACCCTTCCGACCACTTTTTTTCAAAAAAAAATTTTGCAATTGTTGATGACTATTTTGTCTAGCTCTCTAAAAAATTTTGGTCAAAAATAATATCATTTGCCCCTCCAAAATCAAAAAACCCGTCCTTATATATATCTGTTGTATATTTTGTACAGAGTTACTTTTTTGACACCACAGTTATTTTTTTTACAGCAGAGTTACTTTCTTAGCGAGGAGAGTTACTTTTTTGGCTGTCGGGTAGCGAAAATCCAGACTACCCGCGCGGGCAATGAATGAATGCCCTATATATATATATATATATATATATATATATATATATATATATATATATATATTCTCTTCGTTTATATATTATTTCAAATGAAGCATTCATTATTTGTGTGAATTATATCAAGATCTACGACTTCAATTAAATTAGAGGAAAAAATTGTTAACTAAACCCCAATCTTACTTTAATTAAATTTTGGGATGTTACATGATCCCATTCTATTCTTCTAGAAGAAACTAGTCATGCACGAGACAAACACAACATTATCAGAGAAATATAAAATGATATTTATATTAACATGTAATAACATTTAGAAACTCAGTGTACATTACCATCGAAGGTGGCATTTTTGGCTTCCTTAATGAAAAGTTTTTCAAAATATTTATCTCGTTAATTTTTCGTCATGGTGATAATGAACTATTACGAACTATTACTATAGCTTATCAGAAGCATGACGAGAAAGAAGATACATCCGGATGTGGATATCCTGAAAGCTGAAGCAGAGACAGGGCTCCGTGCAAACAAGAATATACACAGGGAGGGCATACGAGACAATCCGAGCAATAAGACCACAATCAAGTGCACTCCTTTTTTTTATTAGTTGGTGAGTGCAATTCTTACAGCTCGTATCATTTTTTCAGTCAAATCATAGGTCTCGTATCATTTTTTTCAGTCAAATCCTCTTTTATATTCCGAGTTAATACTATTATCTTACTATAAGAAAACTTATCTTTATTATGAATTAGTATTTTTATGTCATCAATTTAAAACATCTATGCTTATATCAGATTCAAAGAAACCATAAAGAATAATGCCACGCATCCTTCTTTAGAATTTCAGGCTAGGTATAAACAGTTGAGCGCATATTGAGCGTGTGTTGATTTTGTATGCTGGTAATCTCTTTAATCTGCACAAGTAATTGGAAGTAAACTCCAATCCTTTGATTTTGCAATCCCTCTCTAACCATAATATATCCAGCATGCTATTTCGGCCATACTAATTGGCAAGACATATTGGCAATATGACGATTAAGAAACGAAGTTTTAACATACTAGTTAATAGTGTTCACTAATTGGCATGACATATTGGGTAATATGAATGATTAAGAAACTAAGTTTCACATATTTGGTAAAATACCCACGATAGTTGGATATGATATGTTTTTTAGAGGCAACGAGGAGTTAACGTTGAGTTGAGGATATTCTGCAATTCAAACTTCGGCGAGTTTCGATTGTCAATGAAAATTGGATTATTGGAATAAAATGGCAAAAGACACGCCAAAAGTCCGTCAACTCCTATGTATCTGATAAAATATCTTAATTAGTGAGTTACAATTAGAAAATATAGTTCGACTACTATGTCTGAATATTAAAATCATCATTTTGATTGTGTTTAGTATATGATTTAAGGCAACTTTGACTTTGTCATTCTGACTTGTTGAAGAAAAAATGTCGAGTGTGTCATCATTACTTCTTCTTTCTAATACAATGTAGACTAGAATCTATATCTAGTTACACATAAAAGCATATGCTATTTCATAAGGTATATTATAGGAAGCTATCAAAGTATTTCCTATGTATTCATAGGCACATATAATGCTATAGATGCATTCATTTACAATATTCTATTCCCTAAATATAAATCGGTCCTACTTATCATTTATATTCTTTTAGATCGTAAAACAATATGATAGGACTATATGTTAATGTTACTATATCAAAACCGTTACTGATGGCTTAAAACGGTATGAATTTGGGGTCCTTTTGACCAATTGTTGTTCACACCTAGGGTACTTGTTAATTGGGGAGGGCGACATTGTTAGGAAAGTCGGAAAAAGCAGTTCATATAGAGATGACAATTGTTGGCACCATAATATGTTATTGTTATATATATATATATATATATATATATATATATATATATATATATATCGATCAATATATATATATATATATATATATATATATTCTTTATCAATCATATAACGGTGTAAGCTGTAGCAATTTATTTGAAGGACTAGCAATAAGATAGTCTTAAACTCTAGAATAAAGTATACCATATACCGATCGATACTATAATATCTATATATATAATCAAAAAAATAATATTTGATATAGACGATAAAAATGTCAATAATAAATCTGCAACAAATACACATAAAGGGTAAAATATGTTATGCATTTTCATTTTTTCTATCTACTTTCATAAGTACATGTGACAAACAAACCTCAATTATAAAGAAAACTCCCTTACTAACATTCTTTTATGTACAGATCATTGTTGAGAGTGCTGCGACAAAATCTCCTTGTCCTCTGCATGGCCGCCATATGTAGTAAACTTTGTTGTCAGCTTCTTCTGCTTCTGACGTGCTATGTGACAAGCATTGGAAAGCATCACATTTGATGTGTATAATACATGTATAAGTGTCGAGAAACAACAACAATAAGTGGTTCCTGTGATTTTATGTCTAGTGATGGTATTCGTCGGATATGTGCTTTATTAAACTTTACGTTATTTGACAGTTTCATATCTATCCAGTTGATTCTGTTTCTATAATTTGCATTATGTAGTTGTAAATCATAAACAAAATTTGTATATCTCTTCTTATGTGGATGCATAATTTATTGGATAATTTCCTATTTGGTAAAAAAAATTGACTTAGCTCCTTGGAACTGAACATTGAACTGGATTATGGCAATAACTGTATGAGTTGTATACTTGCACGATATATATGCTTTCTTATAGTGTCCCATAAAATATAGAGTAATATCCATTGAACACAATGTTTACCTCTATGAATTCCTATTTTCGAGAGGCACATATAGCACCATTAGATTGAAATTTCTTTGTTTCAGAGATCGTTTTATGCTTTAGCACCCAGTGAATCATGAGTTGTGTTATGTGCTTCTAAGAATTATGTTGATCCAATTTTAGATTTGGTGTAAAATTTTATGATATTTTCACCAACCTGATTAGGTGTGGGGAGAATCCTTTTGGTATGGTACGATCCATGTTTTAGTTGTGAATAAACATCCAATTATATATATATATATATATATATATATATATATATATATATATATATATATATATATATATATATATATATTATATGGAGAGAGAAAGAGTCAGGCTGAAATTAACTCGAGTGTAGCGGAGTCCGTATACACTCAAGTCATTTTCCATCATGCAATATTTATTTTGAAAATCGAAACCATCGATCTTCTTAAGTATCTTATAAACACATTATATGTAAAATTTGAGCTCATTTGGACACTTATAGTTTAAGCATCTAAAGGCGACAAAAATGATACAACTCAAATTAGTTTTGTGCATCGATTTTGTAGGTCATAAAAGAGTGACTTGTAAGAATCCAAATGAGCTCCAATTTTGCATGTAGCATGCATTTGTTATAATAATGAATATCAACGGATTGGATTTGTCAAAAAGATTATCTACATATGTAATCACCACTTGACTATAGAGTGCAATCTATACACATGAGCATATTCTAGCATAATTCTCTCTCTCTCTCTCTCTCTCTATATATATATATATAAGGGTATATATTCACTACCTGCACAGGTAACTCACTTTAGTTACCCGTGGATCTATGTTATAATTGAAAGGTACATATTTGTAACGAGACAGACAAAGTTAGTAATGAGATGACCAAATTTGTAATACAAACACTCATTTTGTATTACACGTCTGATTACAGTAAAAATGATATTTATGACAACAATTTACGTTGTAATACAAAATGAGTGTTTGTATTACAAATTTGGTCAACTCATTACAAACGATATTTGTCTCATTACAAACATGTACCTTTCTATTACAAAATAGATCCACAGGTAACTAAACTTAGTTACCCATAGGGGTAGTGAATGAATGACCTATATATGTATGTATGTATATATATATATATGTATATATATATATTATTTATATATATTATATTATATATATATGTGTGTGTGTGTGCGCACCCGTGCTAGGTTTAAGGTTATTATATATATTGTTTTTGTGGTAGTCATCGACTTTATTCTACGGTGTATTCTACCTCCTTTGAGAGTGTGCTACTTGTACCTTTTCTTTGATATAGTAAAAATTTCATCTTCTTTCGTAGAGTAGATTATCCTAATTGGACCATACAAATCGTGTGTACTCTAGATGTGTGATTTTATCATTTATTCTCTTATAAGGTCTTTTCCACACACGCTTGACAAATACTTATGTTTGATTAACCCACAAGTTGATATGTCTTCTTAAAAATGTAGAAAGAGTTTTTCAGTCTTTTTTGTTTATATAGGAGACATTAACGAAAGAAGTGTTGCTATTTCTCTTTGTCATTTGAAGGTTATCTATCATATTAGTTACCTCCTTGTTTGCTTGAAAGTTGGATCATTTTTCTAAAAGAAATTGATAGTTTAAGCATGTATGGATCTTTCTGGGAGTATGAGAATTTAAGAAAAATATGTACTATATCAGCTTTTACAAGTTAAATAAATACAACAATTTTGTGATGCTTTGTAACTAGATGAATGGAACTATTACTCCATTTGCATCTAGATGAATGGAACTATTACTGTGCTAGAGGTTTTAACTAGAACAGGTATTTCAATATTGTTTGTATTCCTATAAAATGTTTTGGTAATTTCATTGAAACTAATAAACCTGAAAGTTGCTTTCTCCATTTCTCTATGAAAATATCTAGCCAAACCTAGATGCTTGTGATTTATTTTCTAAATATTGATTGAACAATGTTACTAGTTATCAAATACTGACGGCCTACTATTATGGCCAACCACTTTATCTCTAGGCACCACCATTACAACCTTCAAAACAGCAACAAAAAATCCATGATGTCCCAAGGTATCTTACATGGGTTATAAATAAAACTTGAAAGGAGATGATCATACCAGTTTGACGCCTCAACTAACTTGTGTATGTCAATCTTGATCTTTGTTTCTACTGAATATGTATAAAAATTAATGCTAGATTGCCTCACAAGTATCATTCCCTCATTATTTAAATAAAAAATAAACTTACACTAAATGCTTGAATGAAAAAGAAATCCTTTATATGTTGGTCGAAAATTACTTATCTCAACTGTAATGGTCTAATATATATATATATATATATATATATATATATATATATATATATATATATATATATATATATATATATATATATATATATATATATATATATATATCAGCTACAGACTGACTTTCCATCATTATTCACAACTTTTAATGTATCACTAAAAATGTTTTCTCTTAGGATTGTACAGGAGTGCAAAGAACAAATACTGATGTGTTCGTACTAAAGAGACAAATGGGTAGAGGGGATAATTAGGTATATATTACCTAAAACCTCCACCAAAAGTTAAATTGTTTGTAGACGGGGACAAGTCTATCAAAGTAGAAAAAATAAGGAGTTTTTTCCCTTCATCATACCTCTATGAAATATAGATTTTATTAATCATTCTATTTTAGAATGGAGTCCCCCTTGAATAAGTAAGCCACGTTCTTTCCCAAACCGGATCCTGGCCCTTCCTGGTAGAATTATTTGGGGGTATTCAACTTGGGTGAGAAAGAATCAAGGAGGTTGCTTCAACTAAGCTGAAAGATTTCATGGTTGCTGATACCAATACTAATAGATGTGAAGTTCCCTCCCGATCCTGAGACTGGTATGAAGGAAGTGACCAAAGTTCATTTTTCTTATGATGTTGGTGTCATGTTGGTTTTTTCAGTGTAAAGATCAATAAAGTTCAAATTTATACCTACTACAACAAGGATGAAACTTCTAAAGTATTCAAATTGAAGAAAGGGGTACTAAGTTACTTATGAACTTTTTCTATATGAGAATTTCAATTATCAAGCGCAATCCTTCAATTAAGACCTTATACTTCCATAAATTCTCACCATTTTATGGAATTTTCTTGCTAAAGAACATAGCACAAACATACCCTTTAGGACAACATCCTTCTCATATATAGATCAATGGGACAAATGGCAATCAAATTGGAAATTAATGTAGCGAAGGAAATTAGTAGGGTAAATTGATTAAGGAGAAATAGGCAATATTGCAACATCATTTGCAGATGAAAATAGAAATATATGCACTTTGATGTGTTAAAAATCCAATATATTAGGCACCACATATGATTTCTTTTCAAGTACAATGTTTCTCAATCAAAGCTATTATTGCAAATACCATATTTTTGCAAATCCCGCAACTTATCATTTTTTCTAGTTAGACACCTCCTCACTTGCTTTTATTTGTGATATATGGGATGTAGATGATGTATGTGAATTTTATCAAACTATTCCAACAATAATCTTATGTGTTTTGTGATTCATCCCTATTTTAGGGCTTTATCTTGTGTCATTTTGCATTTCAGCCACATCTATACTTGTTAGATTACATGTTATTTCCCCCAATATGCTTATTTCTATCAAATGCACTTATGGAGGCTTTTTGCATGTTTTATAGGTACTTTGTCCACTACTTGATGACATGGAAAGAGGATGCTCCAGTCTAGGGTTTCCTAAGGCTTGGAGGAGCTCAAAATGAGACCAAAACCACTTCCAACCAACCCCAAGTGGTCAAAGAAAGTTTTGAAGCAATACCCTCCATAGATGATCAAGTTCAAGGCTCAAATGTATGGGAGAGACACCACCACGACCGTGGTGGACATGCCCCAAGTACAAAAAATCAGTAAAACTACCAGAAATTGATGAAAATGGCCAAAACGACTGTGGGGATCAACACGACCGTGGCCATAGGTCCCCACCACGACCGTGGTGACCCCCCACGACCGTGTCCATCCATGCACACCTCTCTGTGATCTCCATATTCTAATAAACCCACGACCATGCCCATCCACCACGTCTGTAGTCTACCCTACCCACCATGACCGTGGTGACCCACCACGGCTGTGCCACTCACAAAATCCACCTAGTTTTCACTACTTTCCCCATTTTGCCCCTAACTTAACCCTAGACCCCCTAGATCCCTATATAAGCCCTAGTGGCGGCTGAGGGTTGGGAGGTTGGCTGCTTAGAGTCCCATTTTCGCTCCCTAGTCACCTCCACTCCATTCCCCTTCACCTCCACCTCAAATCCACTCCATTTCACCATTTCCACCACATAACCCCCCATATCTAAGCCTTCCATCCACTTCCCACCACCATTTTACACCATTCCATCCAAGAAGAAGGAGGAGGATGACCTTGCATCTGCTGGAGAGGAGGATTCCTTCATCTACACCGAGCTCCATGGCTACTTCTTCCTCTATCTTCTCTCTTTTTGTATTTTCCATGTCTATGAGTAGCTAGTCCCCTTGGGTGGGCTGTTTGGGGGAAATTATGTTACTTTGATACATGTTGGGGGATAATGACATGTAAACGTTGTTATTCCATTTGTTAATGATTATATTCTATTTGCATCTCATTCTCCATGGATTGCTTGTTGATTTGTGTGTGAAATCACTTAGGAATTTAGGCAAATTACTTATATGTGTGAATTTTGGAATTTGCCCCTAGGTCCAATTCTTGGATCCCTAGGTTTCCTCCCATCTTCCTACATCCTAATTAATCTCCCTAAACCTAAGTGAGAGATCTAAGTAGCTAGATTAGATAATTCTAGTGCAATTAGCATGGAGCCTTCTCAAGGCTAGAATGTGGGGGAATTGGGGTCCAAAACCCTAATTTCACCTCCCCATTACTACCCTCGGCCCCTAATTGCCCTAGGAATTCCTAATCTAGAAACCTAGACTTGATTAGACTCTAATTGAATTGAACCTAATCCCTAACCCAATTGAGCCTCGTAAGGGTAGTAGGGGGTGTTAGGGACTAGTTCCCCTATACACAACCTAACATATCCATGGCCAGTTAGTAGCTTAGGTTAATTCATTAGACTCTAACTTGTTGTTTGGTTTGGATAATCTAAATGGAATCATAATGTTCACATGTCACCCCCAACTTAAGTGATAAGTTCATACCCCTAAACAGCCCACACATCTCTTTACTGCTTAAAACCCTAGTTCTGTGCTTGCTTAGCTTAGTTAGTTCTTTTCTTGCTTAGTTAGCTTCTTGCCTTGCTCTTGCCTTGTTTATGCTAGTTTAGTTCTTTAATTACTCTTTTGCTTTTCTCTTGCTTGCCTTAGCATAATTTGTCTTTTCATACCTAGCTTAGTCCTTTCTTTCCTGCTTAGTCTTAATCTAGTCTAGGGTTAACGTAGATTTCATTCCTGCCTTTAACTTCTTTCTTGTTCATCCGTAGTTAACAATCAAATCAACCTTTAAACCCTTAACCCTAGTCTCCGCAGTATGAACCCAACAAAACTAACCTAGCTCTAGTGCCCCCTCTTTTCCCTGTGGATCGACCCTATACTTGCCGCCTTCCTATACTACGACACGACCCTGTGCGCTTGCGGGTGTAGTGTTTTAGTAGACGTAGGTAGCTAGTTTAGGTTTATAAATATCGAAAGCACAATCTCACCGTGCGTTCTGACCTCGTGGGGCACATCTAGTCGAGTCAAATTGGCTAGTGTGTTGCACCTCTAGCGGAATCGCACCAAGCTTTCTGGCGCCGTTGCCGGGGATTAGAGGCGCTCGACCTAGCTAGTTAGTTTTGCTTTGACTTTTCCTACTGCCCTCATCATTGCTATTCTTTATTCATCATTCTTTGCATTCTTTGTGTATATTAGTTTACTAACTTGTTCTCTTTTGTTTGGTTGTGCTTTGTGCATGTGACAAGCCATTTGAGGAAGACAAGATGGAAGGCCAAGATGCACAAACCCATCCATTTTCTCCACTACCCTACCTCCAAGGCTATCCTAAGCCTTACACACCACCACCACCTCCATTGCCACAACCATCCCACCAATTCACCTTCCAACCTCAATTCATTCTACCACCTCCATTACCACAACCCTCCCACCAATTCACCTTCCAACCTCAATGCCCTCCTCCACCTAAAGTCCAACGGCCATCAACACCGATGCCACCACCACAACTATCACATGCTCCCCCTACTTCCCATATGTAAATGGATATGATTGAGACCCCTCTCTTTGGTGCCTATGAAGACCCATTCCTTAAGAGAGAGAAAACCTATGGCATGAGATTTCTGAGGGTCTTAAGGCTTATTAAGATCTATGATGATGATCCCCAAGGAGAGAGAATTGCTGAAAAAGAATTACGAAGCTCGCATGACCCTTGGGAGGAAGATCAATTAAGTAAAGCATTTGAGAGGATTGCTTATGATGGGGGTGCAAACATTTTGTTTTTGGACCATGGTTGATGGTGAAAGAACAACAAGCCTGGCTGAAGGCATGAAACTTAGCGCTTGTGGGAGGCAACCCACATAGGTTTGGGAAATTTTGACCCAACCTTCACTTTTTGATACAATTTCTTTGTTTTTACATTTTCCAAGAACACACACGCACTTGTGTTTAATAGTTTTTGTCTAGTTTTAAGATGTGTAAGTGCTAACAGGGTGAAATGAAGGAAGTTTGAGTACAATTGAGAGAAGGATTCCAAGAAAAATCACTTTGAGTCAAGTTTTTGAGTGTTTGATGTTCCTCATTTTGAGAGTACTAGCTACAGGGACCACCACAGCCGTGTCACATCAATACGATCGTGGTCATTTGCATGAAAAACACACCAAGTCCATGGATTCAGAAGCAAAATTGAGAAAAGCTGCCAAAGGACTGCACCACGGCCATGCCAGGCATCACGACCGTGCAACTTGAAACCACCACAGTCGTGCTGCACAGCACGGCCGTGCTGCAGACCAATTTCAGCCACTGAAGGTAGATTAGTGCGGCAGCTACTACACATATCCTCTACCATAGGGAGGAACACCTCCAGAGCCTTGAGAGAGCCATGATCGGCTACCCTATCATCCTAAACTCTAGGATCATGTTGAGGACATCATGATTCAAAAGTTTGGGGTGGTAGGGCAGGTATGCCCTAGTTTCACTTTGCATTTCACCTGCCACATCCACTTTTGTTTTCTTGCTTTTGCTATCTACCTTAGTCATCTTTACTACTTTGCATACCTGCATGCCATGTCATTTACTTTCTTGTCATTTTTGCGTAATTTTCAAAAATTTTGCTATTTTTTCCATGCATTGCATATCATGTAGATTTTTAGTAATTCTTTCATGTTATAGCTAGTATTTGCTTGTTTACTGCTTTAAGTTCAATAATATAGAGTTTAGATGTGATTGAAGGCAACTTGGCACTGTTTTGGCCAATTTTGCTCAAATTTGAGATTTCTTACCTAAAAGTATGTTTTGACCAAATCTCTACTATTTTGAGTAAAAATGATGATCTTTGACAAATGCAAGTGAGTTAACATTTTTTGTTGCTTAATGGTATCAATTCTTGACTTTTTACATGTGCATCGCCTCTCTTGTGTTTGTGGATGATTTGGTTGAATTGTGAAATTGAGCAAGCTTTAAACGCTTAGTGTTTGTGGAATCACTTGATTGATATACCAATTTCATCTTGTTCATTCATGTGGTGTGATATCTAGGATGAAGTATTGGATTAATTTTCATGCAGGATGTCTTATGTGGAGAATCATACATGTGACCCCTCTTTGACCCGACTCTTCACTCACCATCTTCTTACCCATTCGCCTCATGAAAGGATGCCAAAGTGCACATATCAGCCTTGGCCACCTCCAAAAGTTTGGGGTGGCCATATCTTTATCCCCTCGCTTCACTCTATCCACCATATGCCCTATCTACACCAAGGGCAAGAAAAAAAAAGAAAAAAAAAAGAAAAGAAAAAACAAAAAGGATGCTCCTGTTTAAGAGCATTCAAATAAAGAAAAGATGAGTGTGTAAAAACACTCCAAAAATCTTACCGGAACCCTTTCTTCCACTTTCATACCCATTGAGCAAAGAAGCATCAAACTTAGCTCATTTTGCCTTTTTTTTTGCAACCACGTGGGTCATTTGGTGTGATTTGAAATATAAGACTGAATGCATGAATGTGAAACAACACTCCTAGTCATCCTTGATTAACACCATCATGAAACGGTTTACCTGGAACTTTTTGGAAGAAGTATTGATAACTTGTGTATTCTATGCACTATATTTGAAGTTCATGTGCTTTGTGCTCTTTTCATGATTGGATTGTGGAAGCAGGAGAGGAGAGAGGTGAAATGCACGTACTTAGTCATCTTTGATACAATTCAGCAATAATCATCTTTTACATTGTATTTGTCATTTCTTGTTTGTGGAATTTTTTTAGAGAGATTGAGTTAGAGAATACTTGAGGACAAGTATGTTTCAAGTTTGGGGTGGTGATTCAGCCCTATTTTAGGGTTTTATATTGTGTCATTTTGCATTTCAGCCACATCTATACTTGTTAGATTACATGTTATTTCCCCCAATATGCTTATTTCTATCAAATTCACTTATGGAGGCTTTTTGCATGTTTTATAGGTACTTTGTCCACTACTTGATGACATGGAAAGAGGATGGTCCAGTCTAGGGTTTCCTCAAGCTTGGAGGAGCTCAAAATGAGGCCAAAACCACTTCCAACCTACCCCAAGTGGTCAAAGAAAGTTTTGAAGCAATACCCTCCATGGATGATCAAGTTCAAGGCTCAAATGTATGGGAGAGACACCACCACGACCGTGGTGAGTCCCCACGGCCATGGTGGACATGCCCCAAGTACAAAAAATCAGTAAAACTACCAGAAATTGATGAAAATGGCCAAAACGACCGTGGGGATCAACACGACCGTGGCCATAGGTCCCCACCACGACCGTGGCCATCCATGCACACCTCAATGTGATCTCCATATTCTAATAAACCCACGACCATGCCCATCCACCACGGCCGTGGTCTACCCTACCCACCACGACCATGGTGACCCACCACGGCCGTGCTACTCACAAAATCCACCTAGTTTTCACTACTTTCTCCATTTTGCCCCTAACTTAACCCTAGACCCCCTAGATCCCTATATAAGCCCTAGTGGCGGCTGAGGGTCGGGAGGTTGGCTGCTTAGAGTCCCATTTTCGCTCCCTAGTCACCTCCACTCCATTCCCCTTCACCTCCACCTCAAATCCACTCCATTTCACCATTTCCACCACATAACCCCCCATATCTAAGCCTTCCATCCACTTCCCACCACCATTTTACACCATTCCATCCAAGAAGAAGGAGGAGGATGACCTTGCATCTGCTGGAGAGGAGGAGTCCTTCATCTACACCGAGCTCCATGGCTACTTCTTCCTCTATCTTCTCTCTTTTTGTATTTTCCATGTCTATGAGTAGCTAGTCCCCTTGGGTGGGCTGTTTGGGGGAAATTATGTTACTTTGATACATGTTGGGGGATAATGACATGTAAACGTTGTTATTCCATTTGTTAATGATTATATTCTATTTGCATCTCATTCTCCATGGATTGCTTGTTGATTTGTGTGTGAAATCACTTAGGAATTTAGGCAAATTGCTTATATGTGTGAATTTTGGAATTTGCCCCTAGGTCCAATTCTTGGATCCCTAGGTTTCCTCCCATCTTCCTACATCCTAATTAATCTCCCTAAACCTAAGTGAGAGATCTAAGTAGCTAGATTAGATAATTCTAGTGCAATTAGCATGGAGCCTTCTCAAGGCTAGAATGTGGGGGAATTGGGGTCCAAAACCCTAATTTCACCTCCCCATTACTACCCTCGGCCCCTAATTGCCCTAGGAATTCCTAATCTAGAAACCTAGACTTGATTAGACTCTAATTGAATTGAACCTAATCCCTAACCCAATTGAGCCTCGTAAGGGTAGTAGGGGGTGTTAGGGACTAGTTCCCCTATACACAACCTAACATATCCATGGCCAGTTAGTAGCTTAGGTTAATTCATTAGACTCTAACTTGTTGTTTGGTTTGGATAATCTAAATGGAATCATAATGTTCACATGTCACCCCCAACTTAAGTGATAAGTTCATACCCCTAAACAGCCCACACATCTCTTTACTGCTTAAAACCCTAGTTCTGTGCTTGCTTAGCTTAGTTAGTTCTTTTCTTGCTTAGTTAGATTCTTGCCTTGCTCTTGCCTTGTTTATGCTAGTTTAGTTCTTTAATTACTCTTTTGCTTTTCTCTTGCTTGCCTTAGCATAATTTGTCTTTTCATACCTAGCTTAGTCCTTTCTTTCCTGCTTAGTCTTAATCTAGTCTAGGGTTAACGTAGATTTCATTCCTGCCTTTAACTGCTTTCTTATTCATCCTTAGTTAACAATCAAATCAACCTTTAAACCCTTAAACCTAGTCTCCACAGTATGAACCCAACAAAACTAACCTAGCTCTAGTGCCCCCTCTTTTCCCTATGGATCGACCCTATACTTACCGCCTTCCTATACTACGACACGACCCCGTGCGCTTGCGGGTGTAGTGTTTTCGTAGACGTAGGTAGCTAGTTTAGGTTTATAAATATCGAAAGCACAATCTCACCGTGCGTTCTGACCTCATGGGGTGCATCTAGTCGAGTCAAATCGGCTAGTGTGTTGCACCTCTAGCGGAATCGCACCATTTTGGGATCTAATTTGTTGACCAAAGATAATTTTTGTAGTGTTTCAACTAAGAAGGACAACCAATAGGTTAAAATTGTTCATTATAACTATCTCAACTCAAGTGCCATCATGAAACTATAAATTAAGGTATACCATTCTAATATACAAAACATTTGAAGTAAACATGAGTAAGATACCATAGAGAAAAGTTACTCCAAATATTTGAACCACTTTTGCAAACAATCAACTTGGAGAATTGATCCAAAAAAGGCAATCTCTAGTTTATATGGTTTGTGAAACCTAAATTTGGAATTTAAATGGATACTACAAATAGAAATATATCATTGGTGGATGTGCTAAAATTCTTCATTACATGGATAGCATATGATCCCTCATCAAGTGTTTTGTAGGTTAAAATAGCTTGTATCAGTAATAAGATCTCTAGATAACAAATGAAAGATAATACAAGAGGATTCAAATGACATGAAAATATTGACACAGATAGGGACCCTTTTCTAGATGAATGAGATGATCACAATCAACCATCATGATATCATTCTTACCCCTAGGACGGAACCAATCAAACATTTTGTGGAATTCATACTAGATCATATTGGAACTCAAAATAATCCTTGTGCCTGATGGACATGACAATTATACCTAGGAAGTGGTATGATAACACTAATACACACACAAACACAAAAATATACACATATACATATATATTACGTATATGAATATATATATATATATAAAGTATATATACATATGAGGTTAATATAGTCTTCAAAACACAACATGTGTAAAAGGTTGAACATTCTTGTTGACAAATGTCTTCTGACTTTGATTACAAATCCATACTGTGACCTTTCATTTCATATGCATCTCCCAAATGCGTTCTATAAGAAAATTTAATCCATATCTTCCTTTCTGTTAACAAAACATGAAAGAGGGGATGGGTTTATCATATATATATGTCTAGTCCCTTGAATAAAAACCTAATTTCTTGTTACTATAGACATGAAGATAATATCATTATAAAAAATTTCCTACATTATATATGTGTTACCTATCATTAGAGATATTATGAAACTAAAAATGGTTAGACAATAATTTCAAGATACCCAACAAAATATTTTCCATCCCAAGAGTTGGGAGCTCAAATTGTTAGAAAAAAAATACAAGTAACTTTCTAGTGTCCATTTGAATTTATCTTTATTAGTTAATTATTGTATAAATCAGAGTGAATGAATAAGAATCTTCATGGTGATGGCCAAAGTTAGCGATTTAGGAAATTAGAAACATAACTAAATAGGCTAAGAAAATTCCATGATCCTTGGTATATAAATGTAAATTTATAATATCATTAATAGTTATGTTGACTACTATACCCAAACTTTTTTCTAAGACCAACTAATACACCTTTCACTAGAATGTCTCATATATCTTACTTGCATAATTAGCTAACCTAGATCTTTTTATAAAGTGGCATGAAAGGATCATACTATGCATCCTAAATAGAGTAAAATTTTTACATACATATTCAGTTCCTCCTAAGTATGAGTAGAACTCCATAACTATACATGCAATGGTAGAGTGAGGAAATTTAACATGGGATGTACAAGTTCAAATTGGAAGTAATACATAAAGGTACAACCAATGACATGGAAGAAACAAAGTCATTCTGTTTATAGCATTTTAGTTATATCAATTTATACACATGTGTAGACATAAAGTGTAATGTCATTTTTCCTATATGGGATCTAACATTAAATATGAGGAATTTATTATAGTACTACGTAGAAAGGTAAAATCTAAAACTTACGAAGAGCATCAAATTATGAAAATAATGTAACATGGTGACAACCAAACCTGATCTCATGCTTATCCATGTCATGTTATTGAGCCCTCCATATCTTAAGATGCCCTTAAGAGAAATGACATTTTTGAGTTAAGCATATAAAGCATAATTCCTTTATGAAATCCATTTACAAAATATTTTGTTTAAAAGCACATCACATATAACAAGTATTAAAATATACATAGAGTACACTAATGGATCCTTGTTTTGGGTCTCTATATTGTGTATTCTTGATCCTTATCACATATATATGTTTCATTTTGCATGTTACATTCCAATAATTGGTTTATTGTGAAATTCACTTATGGATGCTCTTACATATTTTTTATGTACCTTGGGAACTAATTGATGGAAGAAGAAGAGAGAGATGATCCCAATGACTTCAAAACCATGAAGGAGGCCAAGAATTGTGATGGACTAGACCTTTATATCTCTTCATATTTTTACTCTCTATCTCATATTTGCTCTATTTTCCCACTCTCACCTTATATATTACAATTTGATTTATATTGAGGCTTAATTGAGTACATCTTATCTTATATAATGGATGGTGTCATATGAGTGAATGAGCAACCTCAGTTCCACTCATAATATTTATAACCTTATTGTTTCCCTATTCGACTCCACCTCCTAATCTACTTTTCCATCAATTAGTATTAGTGGTGTATAGGGTGCCCTCACACATCCGACACACCAAATTTCACTCAATTTGTAGCTTAGATTAGGGAGATATATACATTTAAAGATAGACCCTCAAAACCCTAATTTCTAATAATATATCTTTTGTTTTTATCTTGGTTCGGACACATAGGGACCAATAGGGGTGTGTATCGTTACATCATTTCCTTTTGCCTTGTTGACTAGTCGCAAGTCACAATCTTCACAGTCGTGGATCCCGAAACTTGAATCCCCTAGTCATAGATTCTGACCTAGATCTGATGATAGAGACATCTTATTCAACCTCTATACCATGTCTTGTAGTTGTGGAGCTGCTCCATGCCAACCATCCCACTTATACGCGACTTTAGACCCAATTTGACCCCCACATATGATCTTTAAAACTTCTTCCCCTTCATTTTCCCTTTCCTTTATTGACTTTTTAGGCTTCCTAGCACCCTGATTTGGTTCTTGTTCTACCTCCTTCCATATACTGCCACCGCATTCACGTTTGGACTTTTCTACTGGATCACTTTTGTTTTTTAGTGAGGTCAGTCTCTTCTTTGGCGTGTTGCTCTGAGCTAGGTATGCTTGGTCGTGAACTTCCTTGAGGTCTGGAGACCTTTCCAGTGGTCTTGCTCCAACAAGATGCCCCCTTGCACCATGGTGGGTGCCATTGGACCGTGTTGGTGGGGTGTTAAGAAGGAGGATGGGCATTTGAGCCATCTAATCTAGATCCAAGGGCCGGCGAGGTCCCAATCCCTCTCTCTCTAAACTCTTGATCTCTTAGTGGGTGCAATGATCAAAGGCTATTTGATAACATGGGTTAATGCTGGAATCCCATCTAGCAGCCGTTGTTTCTTGAAAAGAACGTAACATCTTCCACCTCAAACACTGAAAATTGAGAAAAATGGCAGATGTTGTACAAATTCTAGAAAATCGACCCATTGTCCAAAATAAGTAGATATTGTACCATTTCGATAGGAAAAACAATTCTTATCCATTAATATGGTTTCATTTCCTAAATCTACTCAATTTTCTACTATTTTGTTTTTATTAAAAATGCTTTCTTTAAGTCTTTTGAGGATGATTGTGTTATTCAATGCTCGACCATGATCTTCTATGCCTCCAATAAATGTTTATGACTAGGATCAATAACATTTGATGCATGTCGGACCAATATTTGACCTTGACCTCTTTTTAGTACCCTAATGTGATCTTTTACTCTAATTTTTCTTAATATGCACTTTTTTTTCTAAATTCTTGATTTGAATGCCCTAATGTGCTTTCCTTGAATTATTCATGATCATAAATTTTCTTAACTACTAGATCTGTAATTTTGATTCACTTTTTGACTTGAATAGTGTTGTGAACCATCTTGATGTACATCTAATTGATATATTGACCCTAAATGTGACTATTTTATGTTAATGCATGATTATACCTAATAAAAACTCGAACTTTGACTCAATTAATAATCATATGACCAACCCACTTCAAAATCAATAAATTTTATGATGTTATGTGCCATGATTGACTAAGATGTCATGCTTTTTTTCCAAGAGTAGCTTGTGTGACTTAAATACTCAACTTTGCACACTATGATGACCTATTATGATTTGACCATGATCTTATATGTTGAAAGATGAAAAGAATTCAAATCTCATTCTCTCCCTATCTTAGAATTAGAAATTATCTTTATCTACTATCACTCATATTGTGGATGGTTCACCTAGAACTAGGTTCTAATGTTGATACTTGGACTATGTTGATTAAATACATGCATGTTGGTATGATGGAAATATACTTGAATTATTTGAAACTTAGGTCCAGAGGAACAACCACATGACTTACAAAAGTTTATCTTATCAAAACCCTACTGGTCTACAACACCATATTATTTCTTTTTACGTCATAGGTCCCCTTTGAGTTGGACCTTCTCTAAGAATATTGCTCAAGGATCCTAACTTACTCACTTCTCACAATGTATTTTTAATATATTGACCCTACAATGATATTTCCTTATTTCTATGTATGAACCAATAAATGCTTGGATACTAGGTTACCCATATGAGCTATTTTTCTGATGATTACTATTTTCATGATTGATCATACTATGTTGGAAAACCTTGAACATAATCTAGAAATACATTATATAACACTTGTGCACCTACCTAAATTCTTGGGGTAAGGGCACAAGGCATGCTAAAATAGAGTTATCTCATTAACTTTGGTCTTGATATCCTATCATGTATGAACAGAGCCTCAAATCCCCCTCATGGACCCTTCCTTTGGAAGTTGGTCAAAGGCCTAATGTCGATAAAATGGAAATTTCAACTTATGTTACTCTTTGTATAAAAGAATGTAGTTTAAGGTTTGATCACCTTACTTGTTATTTAGGATAATGTTTCTATCCAAGAAATTTATATTATTCTTGAACTCTGTCTTCATATCTTTTCATAGCATACTCACTGCACTTGCATTGTTATATTTTGTTTATCTAATTTTTATATGCTTCTCAATGAAGATCCACTACAACATCATCAGGACAACTAAGATATGAAATGTAATCTTTCATGGAGATTCCTTTATAATAGAAATGGGTATATTATTCTGTCTCCATTGTGTAACTTATACTATATCATTGGATATGTACTATCTCTTTCTGTTTCCTTAGGGATTTTTGATGTACTCAAAACATGCTAGTTCATTGTGATGAATGGAATGTTTTTTCCTTTTACATATAAATGGCTTGTGCAAAATTTTGTGACATTTTAGGGAGGCATTCCTTGGTCCTCTCTACTCTGGATGGCTAGCCATTAGTAGTGAGAATCTGGGTAATAAAAGATTCCACGACCAAGAGTCAACAAAAACAACCTACCACAAGTGCAAAGGGTTCAAAGTTGTTTAAAGATCACCATCGATGGAAAACTTGAAGATCGAAGTGCACTCAAAATACCCTAAATCGGTCGTAATGTCCAGACACAACTATGTGATGTGGGAGATTATACATAAGAAATTCACCTATGAAAAATCTCCAGATTTTTACCTAAAATATGTACAAACTTCACCACCTACAAATGAACAAGACTTATCATAGTGCAACTAAGTGTTGAACCAATAGTACAACTTTTTAAGAACAAATTGGATTTCTAGCCTAATTAAGAAAGAGTAATTTACAAGGATGGCTTTTTGAAGGTTTTTTAGTTAATTAAATTAATTAAGCAAGAAAGATAAATAAAACTACACAAGAATATTTTTAACACCAAAATATAAGTACCAAGACGATGAAGTTCACCACCAACACTTATGTAACCATTCTAAGGAATGTGTCATTCGTTCATATAAATACTTTATTGGTAACACATGAATTCATATCCTTTCAGAGTATGAAATCCACATAGACTGATCTCACCACAGACTCATTGTCTTGTTATCTACAGTTTCATAAAATGTCACCCCAAAAAACACCTTTCCGTGATCTCATCCAAGGCTTAAAGATATTGTTTGGTATTGTAATCCTAGATTCCAATGTTACTATGTCCACGATTTTAACAATTATTTATAATAGATGATTATTCTATAAAACCAACAGTAAATAATTGATTATCAATCCATATGTTCACTTAAATAATAACTAACAATATAGAAATAGAATACGAGAAATGGGGATAATCCTCATGTCATAGTAATGGATATGCACTCTAAATATATTCATATTTCATAAAGATAAATAAAAGAATAATATCATGGAGAACGTATCAGCGTAGATCTGAAGATCAGTGGTCTCATCAAATCTCCAAAATAATAACTTCAATCTTAAGTCCAAATCTACAGCCGAGTGTGTATCCACATCAAGCTGAAAATTTTCATCCCCGACCTTCTTTAGTGAAGGATAGGGTTGTGGATGGGAAATAATATATCCTTAACCCTTTTTCCAATAATTCTTTTAAGTCATTTTGTATCAGCCCGCAAAATATCAAATCCATTGATATCAATGCAATGACTATCATACCTTTGACACATATTTCCATCACAAGTAACTTGGATGACTATAGGACCTGTCTACTGAGTAAAACTAGTTAATAAATACCTTTATATATAGATAACTGATTTATCTTGCTAACCCAATTTAAATCACTCAATTTCCGCATCTTGTGTGGAATCTACATCTATTTTAGTGCCACATAAATTTTCTATAGAGTTATCATAATTATTTCTGGAAATTCCCAATCAGCTGACCAGACTTGTCAATCGACCAATCATCCTATAAGTGGATATATATATTTATTTTGTATGTAATTTAATTATGCATCCACTAGGTTATAAATCATTTAAGTTTGAGTTCGTATGTAAAAGTTATGGCTATTTGAGTAACCATATATACCTTTAATGATCCCCACTCCAATTGTCAGAGTTGGAGAATTAAAATATGCAATCTTAAACAATCCATTATGGTTTTCATGGAGGGATAAGCAATTATCTTTTCAACTTGAATCAACCTAAAAAATAAATTATACATTAAATACCAAACTAATTGTATAAACTACTCAAAATATAAAATTAATCAAATATGAAGTAGAAAGCAAACAAAATATGCAAAACTAAATATAAAATGCAACTGAATACATGACAAATAGACATTCATCACAATGCAAGTTTGAATGTTTCGTGTTCTCAAGTAACACAAAATCCTAAACACTCTTCAAATAAATACTTTCAATCAATGTACATTCCTCATATTTGCATAATGTTTTTAATCCTTACCACCAAGAATGGCCAACCAACTTGGATTTCATAAAATTCCATAACACATCTTCACATATTCTTTATACTGACTTTGTTTCACACACTTTCTTCCATGTCAAGAACTTATAGTATAAACAAGATGCAATATTCTTGTTTTTTTTCATATTATCCCGCACATCCATATGAAATTTTACATGAGAACAATGTTTTGTTGTGAAATTTTGTTTTGAGGTAGCTTGCTTCTCCAGGGTGAAAAATAGTTTGATTGGGGTATGGAAGTAAATATTGTGAATTTCTCCTCAATCTGAATCGAAATTGCTTTATTTTTGTTACAATTACATTAATCACATTTTCTTCTTTTTTGATGTGCACATTGGCATATTTTATTCATTTTTGGTGATGCACCCCTATTAGATAGAGAGCGGTATGGAAGAAGTGATTATAGAGGGAGAAAGAGGGTGTGCCATCTTGAGCATAGTGTTTGAAACACTTTATGGATTTTTAATTATTTGGATAATGGTGGGGTAAGATATTGATAGAAGAAATGTAGAAGAGGGATGAACTCATACATCTCTTATATTAGAATTCAAAGCATATAGACAATATAATACCACAATTCAATTATATCTTGTCATATAAAGGATTAAGACATTTCTACAAGCATGCTGTGCTAATTAGTAAAAAGACTTGTTGCATTTGATTTCGCTCAATCCCATACGACTTGTTGTCATTTCTAAGGAATACGATGCTTACATTCATTGGCTACAAAGGGTGATTTCTAACCATTGATAGATTTTAAAAAATATGGTTAATATCAATGACATGCTACTAACAAGGGGACTGTATGACAAATTAAATATGCAATGTTAACAAGAATGCAAACTAATCCGACTAGATAATGATTTCAACTCATATTGCATGAACTATGACCTGAAATGAGAATAGTTTTAACCTACATGGAATTCCAATAAATTGAATGCAATATATGCATGAGAAACTAAAATTTTCTTTTAAAAAAAATAGAAGAGATAGATGTGGGTGGAAGAAAGTATGTACCACCCAACCTTCACCCTGACCTTAAATTTGCTCGTCCCCTAGCAAAAAATTAACATAGGATGGAGGGGAAGAAATCATCAATGCTCATCTAGGAGGTCCTAAAAACTTGAAGAAGGTCCAACTGAAGGGAATATGGATAAGAGTTGACACCTAGAACATGTGAGCTCCATGGTGCATAATGTGACTAGGTGACTGTGGTAGCTCAAATGTATTGTTGTCTGGATACTTAAAGTAATATTTTCTTTCACCCTAAAACCCATCCAGGCATGATCCATCAGTATTCCATTCGTAGAGCAAGTCTAGTAGCAGTGTGTGGATTAGGGATAAGTAGCACAATTTATGAGTAGTGATTGTATTGTGGCCTCAAGATCTATTCGTTTGTGAAGAATGGAGGTGGACTACCTTCTTATATTGGCTGAGGTAGTATGTAAAAATGTGGTGCTGGAATAGGAGGAACCATCTCATCTATCAACCTAAAAATATTTTTGTGTAAATGATCCTCCTGGACTACTGCCCAATCAACATCAAAAGCAATAGAAGCAGTGGGGTTTGGAAATATATCAACATGTCGCTCTGGCTCCTCATTCCATGACACTGTCAACGTATCTTGCATCTTCATTTCGATAATGACATGAACATCATCCTCCTCATCGATCATGAATGTGTTCTTCTCCATCTTCCCCGAAGAGCTCTCAAATTGACCCTCAAGTGACATGATTGGGTTATGATAGTTTCTCTATTAGATGGGTAATAATGTACATAGTAAGTCTTTTCACCAAAAACCTCAAAAAAGTTGATATCGTTCTACCTCATCAACAAAATCCTTCATGGAATGTCTCCTCATAATATCCCCCAAATGTTGTGGATTGTAGTCTATTTTATGTATATATTTAAGGATTCTATCATTATGCTCGATATTGACCTCTAGATGACAGCTTTGTCTTGTAAAATCAATCCAGTTTAGCTTTTCACTCATGTTGATCTTAGCATTTTGTACACTGAGGATCCTACACATTGATACTTTAGCCTTTAAAATATTTTCTTGGAAGCCCCACATGTCATGTTTGAAGGAGTCACATATCCCCCATTGCATGATTTGTGGCTCAGGTCACTCCATTTTAATATGGTGCATGATAAATAGAGAGATATGAGTATCAAGCTCAATAGAAATTTATTCAATGAATGAATATACATTTTTTCTCTTTAAAAAAGAATAGAAATAAGGAATTACAAAATCTATGATAGAAATGAAAAGAAAATATAAGTAGAAATAAACTATGAAACCAATATAAAAATTATAAAAATAAACTAAAAGTTACAAAAAGAAACTAACAAGTTAAAGAGAAAAAATACAAAACAAACTAAGAAACTAATAAAAAACTAAATTTATGAAACCAAAATAAAATTACAAAATTAATTAGAAAAAAATGCTAAATTTATCTCAATAAACTAAAAAATATAAAGTTCCCTTGTCCCCAACAATGACATGAAAAATTGTTTGGTAAATTATAGCACAAGAAGGTCATCTCAGAGAAGTCCATAAATTGGTTGTGTAGTGTTTACCAATTAAACATTCTTTATCTACCCTTGATCCATTCCTTCAATGGGCAAGAAGTATCGATGGTGATGGGGGGATAGCCTACCACCCCTAGAGTTGTCGAAGATTTAAACAAGGCCAATGTTTAGCCTTCCAGTCTAGTGGTGGTGGAAAGATGAAGCAAACCTGGTGTATATGTCACCAATGCTTGAAACTAGCTCAAGGTAGTTGAGGGGCCTCCACCACACATCTGTGTAGCCAGAGCCAACGACATGAATTAATCTTATACAAGGAGGGTTATCATCATTGATGAACGAAGCAGACTGAACCCATGATTGATGGGATGGATGATTACTATCAGAACTCAACAATTGTGCAAATACTTGGGAAAATTGGTGAATATCCTACAAATCAAGGGTTGGCCGATCCGCTCCTAGTAACCTAAGGAAGAGCTAGAGGTCTTTAGTATAACAAAGGTCTTCTTATTGCATGGTCAATGAGTGATGATGATTTGAATGTTGTTGTGAAGATAGGCTCATGGGTTATTGATGATGTGCTTGTCCTAGTCATAAAATGGACACTCGAAGCTGACATCCAGAGAGCCGCCTCCAAACCTAATCCATTTTGGGTCTCTCTCCTAGATGTACGAAAATACTAGTCCATCAAAGCTATAAATTTGATAGCCAATTCTATTAGTGAACCCAAAGCAATGGATCATAAGGTGAACAATTTGTTACTGGGATGTTCCCATTCTTTGTGAATCTTGACTGACAAAGAACCACCATTGGAAATTATGATAGAGCTCCCAAATGGAAGAAAATGGGAGATCAAGGTTAGGTATGAGGCCTTACATGATCACTATCATGCATTCAAGGTTTTTGGCCACATCAATGGCCATTTTCATGGAGCCAGGAATACAACTGAAATGGTGTCCCCTACCATTATCAACATTGACAACTAAGGATACAATAAGAGAAGATTTAAATTGAGGGGTCCCCATAGGGAGGAAGTATAGCTGGACAAGCAACATGAGGTTTGTACCAGCTCCAAAGACACCCTCAACACTAGGCGACTATGGTGGAGGTTGAAGTGGACAATGGAGAACTTTCTAGCAATAACCCAGTGAAAGAAGTGATGGATAAAGGGAAGATCATTGAGTTAAGTGACACCTCTCAAGGTGTTCGACTAAATGCCAATGACAAGTTCATCAATATTGACAACCAATTCTCCTTATTGGAGGATGTTGGTTAAGATGTGTAGGAGATACACAATGAGAAGAGTAAAAAGGCCAAGCCTAAGGTTCACTTAGAGCTCAACAATGAAGGGTAAGAAGAAAAAGCTTGACTTCAATAGAGGAGAAAGGCCACCCCTAGCATGCTAATGTCCATCATCACATGGAATGCGTGAGATGTTTCCTTGTCAAAGTCCCAAAGGAAGTCTAATGAGGATACTAATTGAGATGTAGGCGGAGTTAGTGTTCTGTTTTAAAAAGAATAAAGTGCAAAACAACTAAAAGTGTGATTTCCCTCTTCCCAATCTCGTGGAATGCCTTATCTAACCTTAAACAAATTGAAGGTGGAAGGATTGCCATAGGATGGGACTCAAAACATTGGAATGTGGAGCGAATCAGCTATACAGATTAGATGATCATGACCAACTACTTCAACCACGAAGGATTCTCTGGGATCAGGGCATGGAAACAAAAAATAAAGTCTTTGGAAGATCAATAAGAAGACTACACAAGATGATATATGGTGGCTTGTGATTGGTGATTACAACAACATAAGGAAAACCAATAGGAAATTTGGTGGCCTTAGAGTATGCAATCACATCTTGGAGAAGTATAATGACACCATGAATGTAGATAAACTTCATTAGCTATGTTTCATTAGAGGGAGGGTGACATGGTTGAACAAACAAAAACCATACAGAATAATTGCAAGCTTGCTTGATAAAGGATGTGTCAATGAAGCATGGCTTGATGTCTTCCCCAACGGTGTCATTAGGTTGGGATCACACCCTTATAGTGATCACACATAGATCTGGTTGGACCTCATCAACAAAATACTAAATCTAAGGCCCTTTCAGTCTTGAAATACTGGTGCAGTTGGGAGGGCTTCAAGCATCTAGTTCACTAGAGATGAAAATTACCTGTTTAGGGTAACCAACTATTTGTCATGCTAAAGATACTAAAAATATGAAATGGGGTCTAAAGAAATGAGCCAAGGAGAGTTAACCTACCCAATCTCCTGTGAGATGCTACACATGTATATGAAGTAGCAATGTTGATCATTAGGACCAATCCTTTATCTCCAGAGGTGATAGAGAAGGAAAGAAGAACTGAGCAGAAATTGAACAACTTGGAGAAGGCCTAAGAACTTCACATGTGACAACTCAGTTGCCTGAAGTGGATCTATGATGGAGATCAAAATGCAAAAACTACCACTTAACCATAAAGAAAAGAGATACATGGACATAGTCCATGAGCTCATCAATGTTGAAGGACATGATATTGAAGGTAGATCTATGATCTCCAGACATGCTATTGCACTTTTCACTAACTTGTATAATCAAGGACATCAAAGAAACATGGCCATGCCCAATTACCTCACACTGAGACTCACTTACACCATAAATGTAGACCTAACCAAGCTGGCTAGCAATGAAGAAATTAAAAGTGCTATGGACTCCATCAATCCTTCTAAAGCACCTAGACCTAATGGATTCGACAATGGATTCTTTCAAAAAATGTGGAAAATGATCAAAAGTTATCTTTGCAATGCTATCACGTGGTTTCTTTTAGGGGGAAACATGGTCCTTGCAGTCAATCATGCCTTAATAAAGCTAATAAGGTACAACATGGATGCCAAGGAAATCCTTTATTTCCAACCTATAACTTGTTGTTTCATCCTTTACATGGTGATATCCAAGCTTCTCACCAACAAACTCAAGAATATTCTACCACACATCATCTCTAAAGAACATAATTCATTTGTTAAAGGTAGGAACATTGTTGATTGCACTCTAGAAACATCTGAATTTCAAACCAACTTCAATGTCAATGCCACCAATATTAGGTGTGTATGAAGATTGATATTGCAAAGCCAGTGATTATGTGGACTAGTGCACTTTTTGGAACTTCAAGAATACTGAGTTTCTCCACACAATTGATCAACTTAATGAAGCAATGTGAAGAAACATGCTCCTTTTCCATTCTGATCAATTGAGTACCTGAAGGACTTTAAGTCAAGGAACAACCTTGGCCAAGAGATCCTCTCTCCCCCTCATTGCCATCATGGAAGGCTTGAAAAACTTATTAAAGAGGAAGAAGACCATGGTAAGGTGAATACTTACAAAGTTATGGGAAGCAATGTCATGTCCCATCTTATATTCTTGGTGAGGCATGCCAACAGACTAAGGGAGTTCAAGAAGGTGTTAACTTCCTTTGGAAAAGTTACTGACCTCTAAATCATCATTGTTAAGTCTAGGTTTTCCTTTATAAATCTTGTGACAAAATAAGAGGAAGGTTGAAGGTTGTGACTGGTATGCATAGAGGAACTCTCCCAACTAGATATCCAGGGGTTTTTGTTGTAGGTGGTAAAGGATATGCTAAGGATTTCAAAATGTATGTTGACAATGCTTGTGATAAGGTTGAATTCTATAGTGGACTAGAAATATCTATGGTTGGGTGCTTAATTCTTGTAGGAATGTTCCTTCAAAGCATGATCAGGTATTGGGCCGATCCTTATGAGATTCCTAATCCTACCTTGAACTCCTTGTGCTCCCTCACGGCTAGTTTTTTTTTGATGTGGTAGAGCACATGGTACTTTGGAGACTATGTCCAAGCCTTTCAAGTAGGACGGGCCTCACTCAAAGGATGCTGGTAAAATTCTAGATACTAGCATCGACAAAAGGGTGGACTTGTTCTTGTGAAAACTAGATGATCTTCTGGTTGGATGGATGAGGAATATATATGGCCAATCAATAACTCTTGATGAAAGATGTAAACCTTCTGGGGTGTGAAGGGGTATGGGCCAGAGGTTTGATCACATTCACGATCTATATCAAGTTGATGGATCAGGTAATTGGAGCCATTTGGGGGAACCTATTACCATGGATCAACAAGAACACAAGACCTATGGTTTCTTGGTGGAATCTAGTTTGAGGTAGGCATAAATACCCAAAATGGAACACTCTCTCTCTCTTGTATAGAGCCCTCCTTAACATGTTTCCTACAACAAAGAGGTTGTAATCTTGGTGACTAGTGGTGGACCCAAATTGCAAACTCCATAATGGCGATGAAGAGATAGAAAGACACTTGTTTAACTTGTAGTATCTCAAAATATGTGTGTTGTGTTGTCTGCCTCATAAATGGATGGGGGTGCAACAACCCACATGATCTAGGGGAGATCACTAGTTCTAATACAACATATAGGGAACAACAAACATGTATTGGGCTTTGTTGGGTTATGCATTGCTAGCACCTATATCTTTTTATGGACGAAATGCAACGGGAGAAAACACAGACATAGTATGAATGATGAGGCACAAATGATCAATATGATCACCAAAGTTATCTGATGCCAAAATTAAGACAAAGGAAAAGATTGCTCACAATCTCAATTACAACACCAGATTTTACTGGGGATTTTGTAGATAACCCCATGTATAGTCACTTTTTGGACTCAGTTTTATGGGTGCCTTGTGTTGTATAGTATATTTTTGTTGTAACCCCTTTTTGGTAATACATATTTACCATTTCCAAAAGCAAGTACCCACATTTTGACGCAAACACACATAATTATCACAACCCTGAAGTAGATGAATCTTTCTGTAGAATAGTTAAGGATGAAACCCAAAGGAACAAATGAAATTCTAGACTAATTAAGGAAAATTAACTAACACGGATTATTACTTGGAGTTTGTTTGGTTAACTAAAAACATAAGCAAGAAAAATGGATAAAACTAAGCAAGAATTGTTTTTAACATTATGCTAAAATACCATGACAATGGGGTTCACCACAACTACCTACACAACTATTCTTAACATTGCGTCATTCATTTATATGAATTGGATTCAGATGAACAAATTTCATATCCATTTAGAGTATGAAATCCACATGGGTTGATCTCACCATCGGCTCAATTTCTCATTACCCATAGATCCTTATTCTATCACCCTAGAGAATTCCCCATGATCTGATATGTGGTTTAGTGATATCATCTAGTTTTCTATTCCTATACTTCAATGTCTCTATGTCTAGGATTTCAACAATCATACAATATATATGATTAGGCTATAAAGAAAGAATTTAAAAATTGATTATCAATCCAAATGTTTGCAAAAATAATAATTAACAATATAGACATAGAAATTGGGTAGCGGGACTAATCCATGTGTCCCAGTAGTGAATCTACTATGTATATAAATCCATGATACAAAAGATAGAAAAGAAGAAGCTCATGGATAAAGTTGTAACAAGAGGAGAAGATCATTGGTTCACCACAACTTTTAGACAACAACTTTACCCCGCAGTTCAGATCTACAAAAAAGTAGGATTATGTTCCCTATCCTAAACCCGATCATGATTTGTCTCCTATCTTCAATCTCGAATTCTATCTTGTTGTGAGAGTGCCCTTTCTCTAGAATAAGTAGTAACTCCTGCCACACAAGACAAACAGAGTGGTCCTCTTTGGGCTTTGTGACCGCCTGCTTCCGGTACAGTCAACTACATTTGTCAAACTCAGGCCTAGCCGACCTCTGATTGGGCTACATCATCAGAAGTCAGTCAAAGATTGAAAGTGAAAAAGATGATTTAAGCGATCTGTGACCACGTGAAGCATACCGCTTTCCTCCCTATATTGCCTTGGTGATGGATAGGGATGTGAATGGGAAAGAATAAGTAATCTACCCTTTTCTATGAAACTCACCCAAATACTTTTGTATCAACCTACAAAATATCGGATCCATCCATATTAATCCAACGACTATCATCTATTTTCTATTGGTTTCTATCATAGAAATTTCTGGCAAATATGGGATCATCCCACCAACACAAAGTGGTTAATAAATATTTTTATTGATTATATAGTCAAATTATCTTTCAACTCAACTTTAATCACTCAAACTTGACAACTGGTGTAGAATTTACATCTATTTTAGTGTCAGGTAGATTTTCTACAGAGTCATTGTATTTTCTATTAGAACACCCCAATTGGATATCTAGATATTCTTATCATCCAATCATCCCATAAGAATAGTATATATACTTTTTTTTGGATAATTGGATTTTACATCCAATATTTTTTAAATCATCTAATTTTGAGTTTGTATGCAAAATTTTTGGCTATTTGAGTAACCATCTATACTTAAATGATCTCACTTCAATTGACAAAATTGGGTAGTGATGATATTCAATCTTTGATCATTATTTTGGGATTTTCATGAAGAAATAGTTTCTTCTCTCATCTTCTTACATTAACCTACAAATAATACAATAAAAATACATTAAATACCAACTAAATTGTGTAAACTACTCAAAATATAAATTAAGTGAAATATATATTAGAATGCAAACAAAGCATACAAAACTAAATCTAAAATGAAACTAAAACATGATGACTATACATTCATCATCATGATACTATAGTTAATGTCACAGATGAATTATAGATTCAAAGCAAGTAAAGAAGATGAGTCACCATGGTCGTGCCTTTCAAAATGGTTGTGATGTGTAGAGCCAAAAATGGTTGTGTTGGTCAACATGACCATGGTAGCAACTTTCCAAGATGGCCATTCTCATGGACACAACATTCCCCACTTTCATCCACCACATCTTTGGTATTCACCATGGCCATTCTACCTTAATCTCACCACACTACTCATGGTGACCACCACAGATGTCCACAAAGACTTTAAAATCCCATTTCACATTTGTCATTTAAACTTCACCACCATGACATTTTCACTTACCAAGGCCATTCCTATATCTACCCACCAGGCCGTGTTAACAACCTAATCCTAATACTTCTCACAACCATTTTTAACACTAAACTCCCATTTAACCCTAGTCTTCATAAGTAACTATATATATACTAGAGGTGGGTTGCAACTAAAATTTAGCTTCCCCCCAGCATTCAAGGCTGCCACCTACCACTTTCTTCCATTTTCCTTCAATCTTCCATCCAAAATTCTACTTTTCTAAGGTTTTGTTCCTTCATTTCCCTGCCATTCCACTTTGTAGGAGGGAGGAGATCGACCTTTATATTGCAAGAGAAGGAGAAAATTTTGACTTCGAGTTCTATGTTCATTTCTATTTCCTTTTTCTCCCTTTTTGAATTTTCTTGCATTATGAGTAGCTAAGTTCCATTAGTTTTTTTTTGGGGAAAATATGTAATTCTGATTCAATGTTGAGAAAATTTATGCAAACACTTTTATTTCATTGGTAAATACTACGTTCTAGTTTATTCTCACTTCATATCTCTTTGTATGGTGATTGTTGTATGAAAACACCTAGGATATCGAGAGAAAGAAAAATAAGAAACTAGAAGAGAAAAGAACTTTAAGTCAACTACTTGACACTTAGCTTCTTTCCCTATTTTCCCATTGATCCATCTACTCTAATATCCCTTGGTGTGAGAATTAAGTATCTAGATTTTATCCTACATGTGAACTTAGCAAGGAGCATGTTAAATGATTGGATGTTGGGTAAAAGGAGGTAATATACCCTCTGCCTACACCCCATACCATCCCTTTCCACTAGGTGAATTAGGAGAATCACTCTTTAAAACTAGAATTGGGTAGAATCGATTGAAATTTTATTCATTCCCTAGTCAATTGAGACTTATAAGGTTAGATGGAACGTGATAGGGACTAGTTACCATATGCACACACCATACCACTAATGGACAACTAGTAGAATATGATTGTCCATCCTCATTATGCTTGGTTGTTTTGTTTGATAGGATTCTTGTTGGATGTGATTTCATGGATATGAACCTTAAATGAGGTTGGAGATTTCATAACCCCCAAACAACCCAAGAGGACTAATTGCTTGACTAGAACCCTATTTGCAACCTTGCTAGCTGGTGTTGGTTAATCTATATTCCTTTCTTGTTGTAGAAATCCAATTGTGTTGTTGATACTGAATTGCCTTGTTAGATATAGTTAGTTTCTATTAGTGATTTATCATGTTTGATTACATAGTTCATTGCTTAGTGTAGTGTTTACTTTCATTGTTTAGTCAACTTTCTTACTCATTGTTAAATAGGATTGTTGTTTCTTAGAAAATTTTATTTACTCGCATGTCTTGTTAGTTAGATTTAATTATTTATGGTTAATCTAGGTTTAACTCTTTCTATTTGTAATTTCTTTAACCCTTAGTTTAATTAAAAAACCCAATTTAACCTCAAAAACCCTGCACTCTAAAGTAGGAACCTACATCTAGTTCCCCCATCACTCTCTATGGATTTGACTATGTACTTGTTTCTCATGTACTAAATCTCAAGCCCATGCACTTGCAAATTATTTGTACAAACTGTGCCTCATTCAAGACTTTTATTTTCCATGTGTGTGTTAAAGCACTTCTTAACGCACTTCAAGCTTTCTGGCATCATTTCCATGGAGAGTGGAACTCGATCAAGTTAGTTTGTTTTAGTTTGACTTTTCTTATTTCACTCACCATTTCTATTATTTATTCAATTTTTTTCATGCATTTGTGCTTTCTAAATCATAGTAATAGTGAAATGTGCAAGTGACAATGCTAATGAGCAAAAGAAGAAATGTCTAATCCCAATTGAGGACCAACAACCAATAATGAAGAGACCCCAAACACCTCCCCATGTCTACTTCCTTATGGGAACTTACATATCTCCAATTGCAACAAGGATTAAAGCTATGTTGAGAAAAGACGTCTCTATCCCTGAAGTTGTTGTGGAAATGCTCCCAGTCTTACGTAGTTTGGAACATCAAATTTGTGATAAGAAGGTTGATACTTTTATGTGAATGTGATCAACTTTGTGCACTCCATCAACAACTAATGATGCAATCCCTTTTAATATGTTCCCCTTCTATCTAAAGGACAAAACCAAGGATTAGTACTCCTCAAAAATTGAGATCATGAATTATGAACATATGAATGATACCTTCTTGTAGAAGTTCTATTCAATTAAAAAATCAAAACAAATGAGGGGTGATGTTGTAAATTTCAGTTAAAGGGACCATGAGAAATTAGAAAATTGGGAAATATTTAAAACAATGTCGAGTGAATGCCCTCATGATGAGCTCTTATAGTCCTTTTACTCTGTGTTATCTCAATTGAGCCAAACCATAATGGATTAATTTTGTGGAAGTGGTTTTATGGCTGAATTCCCTAAATAATCATTGACTTTTTTTATCATTTGGAATAAAATTCATGGCACTGAGCTTTTAGTATTATTAGTGGTTGTGACTACAACATGGGTGTGACCCCTCACAACCCCCACCACAACTCAAGTCCTCAATTGATGAATGCTTACTGAATTGTTGAAATTAATGAAGATTTAACAGGAAGGTATCTCAAATAATGCTATGCAAGTTGGTGATAATTAGAAGGAGGAAAAGTCCTTCAATATTATATCAACCAGAGAACAGAAACACCCACCTTTAACACCTACCCAATGGACACTAGAACATCTTGTACCCACAATGGGTAGCCTTTATAATGTGGGGCGCACAACTGTAACATCCCTGACCTGGGTTATGTTTTAACCCTAGGTGTTTTGATTAAGAGAGATGATTATATGCTTAATCTTATCTTGTAAAAAGTAATTAGGGCTCAAGAGGAACTTATGTTTCAATTCTAGTCCTTTTTGAACATTGTTAAAATCAATGTTTTGCTTATTTTGGACTAAAGTGCAAATTACCCAAGTTGAAGGGTTTAAGTGTAAATTGTGCATGATAATATGTTCCTCATGTGTTGAAGCATCATGAGAGTGAATATGATGCAGAGTTATGGCTTATGGAAGCCTGAGCACCAAGAAGGAGCTGATAAAGCAATGTATGTGCATTAAAACCTAGTTTTGGTGTAATGTGCAATTTACCCAAAACCTAGCGTTCAATATGCAAATTACCACTTCAATAAGGTCCCTAATGTTTCTTGGCATCATATAGAGAAAATAAAATGAGAGGGGCGCCTCATTTTAATTAAGTTGGAGGAGAGAGAATCTTGATATTAAAATAATCAAGATTTAATCTTAATTGAAACCCTAATTCAATTTAGGGCACAAATAAATGTATTAATTAAAGGGCCTTCAACCAAATTTAAATGGTTTGATTCAGATGTGTGTGGACATCCTTGAGCTTTGCAAGGACCACGAAAATATCCAAGGGAATGGATAACTCACTCACAATTTTATAAGAAAAAGAAATATCCACTGACATATGGATATTGGTATAATATGATTTTAGGTGCTTAATTTGCTTTTCTTTAAATCATTATTAATTGAGAGTAATATGAGGAAAACAAGATAGCCTCTGATCCAAGGAAGTTTAGGGGGAAGTGGCGGCCCTATTTTTGGGATTAAATGAATTTTTATAAAGCATATTCTCTCTCATTGAATTTTTATAAAAAGACTCTTTACAAGCCAAATGAAAGGCTTTTTCGACCCCACTTCTTTTCCTTTGCTTGGAAGACGACCAAGGGAGTTTGGGAGGATCAGGAGGACGACCCCCAACCTGTTGGTAAGCTTCTTGACCCTTGTTCACCTTGAATCCATGGTGGAAATCACAAATCAATGCATGAATTCTTCCTAATTCGATCCCCTCTTCAATTCTAACCATTCTTTTTCACTCAAACCTTGAGGAAGAGCCTTGGAATGGTGAAAGGAGTTTCATCCACCATTTTTGACGTGATATTGGAGATTTGGAGCTCAATTAGAGGTGGGTTTTATAACTTGAACCCTTATTATTGTTATTGCATTCAATTCCTTATCAAATAATGATCCTTTCTTCATTCACGATAATTGATTTGGTTGATTGGTGGAATCACCATGGAAATCACAGAAGGTTTCGTGAGTTTAGATCTTGATGATGATGACATCATCATAAGCATACACCTCCCCAAATATCCAAGGCAAATGGTTTCACTTGTTGGTCCAAACGGTTTCACCAAACCATTTGGAGACCAAACAGTTTCAAAACCGTTTGGTGATTTGAGACCCAAACCGTTTAAGGGAGTTGACCATTTGAGAGGGTTGACCATTTGAGGTCAGAACCCTAATGCATGTTGGATGATAATCTAAAGGATCCAATTGATTAATTCAATGCATAGTTAAACACCAAGTAGCAAACCCTAATCAGGTTAAGTGCTGAATTTGTAATTGATTGTGTTGAGTCTTTGGGTTGGTTAACCCAAACGGTTTCAAAATTGTTTGAGAATCACCCAAACGGTTTCAAAACCGTTTGGAGGTCAACCAAGACCGTTTGGAGGTCCATGGTTGAGTTTGGTTGCGTATTTGAAGATCCAATGATACCAAATTGGAATGCAATCAATTGCTGATTTGATAATCAATCCAATGATCCAAACCCTAATTGGATGTTATGGATTTTGATGATGAGATGGGAAAACGGTTTCAAAACCTTTTATAGGTCAAGCACCTCAAGACCATTTGGATGGTCACATGTGGTGATTGATGGATTAAAATTCCAAGGGTCAATTATGGTAGAAGCTGAATAATTCAATTGTTTGTAGGATTCAATGTTGCTAATGATAATCAACTAATTGATGAAAGTATCTCATGAGCCCTTGTGGTTTTGGGACTGATTTGGCCCAAACATTCTTGAGACCGTTTGAGTCCAAACGGTCTTGAAACCGTTTGGTGGTTGAAACTTCAAAATTGACTGTAGTTCAATTGTGATGCAATCATTTGGAAATTGAAGGTGATGATCATTCCAATAATCCAATGATTGATATGATGGTAATCAAAGAGGGTACAAAGGTTAAAGACCTAAAAGTACCTAAATGATTAGTACTATTGAAGGGGTAAACCCTAATCATGATAAGAACAATAATTTGGTACACTGTATCAATCATAGATGTATGTACTTGATTGAAGGGTTTGTTATGACCTAATCAAGTTGACATGATAATAAGATAGAATTCATACATGAATATGATTCATGTGGTGATTGAGGGTATGATCCTTAGTTAAGATATCATGAAACCCTAATCATGAATATAAGCCCTAATTGACAGGGTTATTGAACTCTAACCCTAATTGAGGGCAATTCTAAATGAAATCCTAATCCAGGGTGAGAATGTAGCCCTAATCTAGGGTAATGATATGTGAAACTCTAATTTAGGGAAATGAGATGTAAAACCATAACATGGATGAATAGTGAATCTCTAATTATGGACAATTAAATGAAATCCTAATGAAGGTGAATAATAGACCCAAATTGTGGGTAACTATAGTGGAAGTCCTAATTAAGGATGATTCCATGTGAAATCTTATCCTAGGGTAATGCCATGAGAAACCCTAAGTTAGAATGATGTATATGGAACATTGATGTGGTGATGTGATATGAGAATCAAATTCAGGGTGATGTCATGTAATAATATGTGAATACCCTAGTTGAAGGTGATTCCATGTGAATACCCTAGTTAAGGGTGATTCCATATGAAACACTAGTTGAGGGTGATTCCATATGAAACCCTAGTTTAGGGTGATTCCATGAGAAACCCTGATTATGAATTAACACCATATGAAGTTCTAACACTATGTTGTGATGAGATGCCCTAAGAAGGGTGAAGGTATGTGAGACTCTAATGTGGAGTCATAATACATAAAGCCCTAATCCTGGGCAATCTGATAAGAAACCTTAATCCTAATTTTTTTAAAGTAAGGGTATAAGGAAACCCCAATGATGAGGTAGATGGAATTACCTTATAAAGATGAAATATTTCATATGGTTGATTTTAAGCAACCTTATTGTAAGCAATGTCTCTATCATTAGACAAGTACATATCATTAAAGATAGTTGGACAACTCTAATGTGTGGCCTATGCATTGTATGCTAAAGGTGAGAGTTTAGTGATGGAATGTATTAAGAGGGAAACACCTTAATACAAGATAAATTGGTTAACTCAAGAAAGTCTAAAATGATGAGAAAGTGATACATCAAGATATGATAGTTATCACATTCAGCACTTCAGGGTTTATATACCTGGATGCACTTCAAATCCAATATTATTGGGTAAGAAACATATGAAGTGTGTTATGCAACTATTATAATGAAATGTAATGAGTTGATGCACTTTGATAAGTGTTAATTAATGTACCTTGAGAATGGGGTTAAGCCAAATTGATGAGCATGATGTAGTCATACCATGATGAGCATGAGAAATGAACTCATACCTTGAATTGATGATCATTAATGCTATATGATGAGAGTTATGATCTTGAATAATCATTTATGATATCTTTGAATGCCCCAGAGGTATGGAATAATGAATTAAGGTTTGGACAGATAATATAATTATGAAACCCTAATTTATGAGAAATGGGGAACCCTAACCCTAATTTTGGGTAAAGGGAATGAAAAGCCCTATTTGATAGTAAACCCTAATTCCTAGTGAAAGGAATAATGGTGTTACTATTGTATCACAGGATGTGATGAATGACTTGTATGACTGTTATCATGTCTAATAACCATGCAGGTATTATGAGATGATGCACATAGCCAGGTTTGAGCTGTGACATTTATATATAATAAATGTTGATTGGCCTTAAGTGCCTTAATGTTGTTGTTGCTTAGTAAAAGTAATAAATGTGCATGGATTTGATGAGTCATATGAGTAAGTTGTTGCCTAGAAAGAAGTGACAAGATATTTTGTGGCCTTGTGATCCATGTGTGATGCTTGTGTAGCAAGTATCATGAATGCCTTGGTCAGATGACCTGAAGGTGATAATTACCTAATAAATGGTAATGATGCTCAATGATGAGCTAAGGGTTTGAATACCCAGAACCATATGATTATGGTGATGAGATTGTGAAGGGATGAGAATTCCCAATATTGAAATGAGGAATTGAGTTCCCAATGTCTTTTAAAGACTGATAAGTAATTGATGAAATTAGTACATGTCTCTTTATAGCATTGTTGTAATAAGTCATGTTTGAGAACTTGGCTGATGCTAAAAGAATATGAAAATGTACTTAATTAATCAAGTGAAATCTTTTCATGTAGATCCCTAACCATAGATCCATCATCGTTAGTATTTAGGTGATGGTGAAATGGGTGCTCCGCGGCAAAACCCGGAACACATATTTTGAATATGTGGGGGTCAAAAAATATCCTTACGTCCGGTGAAGAGATTTGAGGGAAGGTAAACATCAAACCTCTCAATCCTTCATGTGTCGGGATGGATGTATCATAAATCTCCCGATGGTTGGGATAGATGTAACATTAATCTCCCAATGATATTTAATGTCGGGTCAAGGAGATAAACATTAAATCTCTCGATGGCTGATGAGAGTGCAGTTGACGCTGTAACTCTATAGCGAAGTTCCAGTATACCCTGGAAAGCTATTTTGAGCAGTTAACATTGTTATGACCCACATTTCGTTTTACCAGTAAGTACCTTGGTTAGTGCATAGTTGAACTAGTTATGTTGAGATGAGTACTTGCTTTTGTTAATAGTGTTTTGAGCTTTGAGCTAGTGTTAATGTATCATTAGCTTGTTTTCTTGTCCTGGGGTTAAGGACAAGTTTGTGCTTAATCTGTTGCCGAAGAAATCATGCGAAACCGACCTACGAGTAAAAAGATATAAGCTTTTTAGTGTGCAGGGACCTATGTGTAATTCCGAAAAGTTTTTGGGCAATTTACATCCGGCCCCCCTGGGCGCCCTTCCTTATCCTTTTCTGTAGTTTTCCTTTATTAGTTCTGTTAACCGACCTTGGAATGAAAGTATCGTTCATTCCTTTGGTTGCCGCCTGAGAAAAACAGAGAGAAGGGAGAGGGAGAGAGCGAGCTAGAGGAGAAGCTAGGCAACCAAGCCCCTCCTTCTCCGTTTTTCTTCGATTCTTCATCTTCTCTAGCCAAATCAACCAGCTGCGTCATCTTCTCCAACTTCTTCCCCCTTTCCTTCTTTGTTCTTGCTGCCCGACCAAGGTAGGCGCCGGCCAAGAAGGTGCTAGGAGCAGCCAAAGGCGTGAAAAGCAACGTCTACGGGTTGCTGCTAGGTCGTCTTGAAGTTCCCAAGGTATTTCGTGCGGAGATTTGCCGTAAATCGACACCGATCTCCTCTTTTACTTCTGCAATTTCCGCCTCTACGCAGGTTGCACGGCGTGCAAATCCGTTTGCACGGCGTGCAACAATACAGAAAGCTAATGTAGGGGATTTCCGCCTCTGCGCAGGTTGCACGGCGTGCAAATCTGTTTGCACGGCGTGCAACATTACAGAAAGCTAATGTAGGGGATTTCCGTTTCTGCGCAGGTTGCACGGCGTGCAAAGTCAGATTGCACGGCGTGCAAAGTTACAGATAGCGGAACGAGTTTCTGCCCAGGTTGCACGGCGTGCAAAGTTGCAGAAAAGTAGAACTAAGGTGCACTAAAGGTGCACGGCGTGCAGTCTAGGTGCACGGCGTGCACGCTGCTGTAAAGGGTAGAATTAGGCGTGTTTGTGGACGTTTTTCGGTGTATACGAACACACCGAAGTGGGTGAGTGGCAGTTCATTTAGAAATAATTATTAAACTCATTTTAAATGCTTATTTGCTTCAGTATCAGTTGATATGACTCTTAAACAGTGTAGCATGTACATTAAAGTATGTTAAGTTCATTGGAACTTGAAATGCATGATTAGAATGATGAAAAAAGAGGAAATTCTATGTTTTACAGTTGTAATGTGATATTTCTGTTAAACTGTATATCTGTTAACTAATTAATAGACATAGGTGCCCTAACACCGTAGAACCCCTCGTGAGGTCTGGACCTTGGGGTGAAACGACCTACCTAGCGTGTGTCTAGATGGTCGGTGACTCGTGTTTAACAATAATCCGTGCGTGTGTCACGGTGGCACGAGGGCAGAAAGGCAGTGTTCAACAATAATCCGTGCGTGTGTCACGGTGGCACTGGAGTATATAGGGGTTATTCAACAATAATCCGTGCGTGTGTCACGGTGGTAACCCAGACTCTCCGCCTGTGTGCTTAGGTTAGAGGAGGAGTCTAGAGTACACTCTTTTGAGAGTGCAGTGAGGCCGTGTGAGCCTGAGAGTCCTGACGCAGACCAGGACAGCAGTCAGACTTAGCATTTCCCGGGTGTGTCGCTAAGTCTTGTACGGTGGGATCGTGGCATGAACTTGCTACGAATCTTTATATGCAGATAACACTGCATATGATTAGGGCATAATAATAATATGAATAAGTAATTATATAGGATCACAGTAAATTTATATATCTGTTCATTTACCTGAAATACCTGTTGATGCATAGAAATGTGATTATTATCTGTATATCTGCTATGTCAATAGAGCTGCCCTATTTGAACTGTATATATGTTTATTTTCAGTTTATAAACCTGACGAGTTGTTTAGTGATAGCTAAGTGAAATGTTATTCACTGAGCGAGTAGGCTCATCCCTCTACTCAAACATTTTCAGGTCAGCATCAGCATCAGGAATCGGAAGGATCGTTTCATCCTAACGCCTAGTTGATAGAAGGTTTGTAGTTAGTCGAGTTAGAGGTCTCTTAGTCCTTTCCCCTCGATCTTCGGGACAAGGTGTGAGTGAGAGAGAGAATGTGTACAAAGATGTAAATTAACTGTTATGCCTTACTTTATGTTAATCAATGTATTACACTTTAGACTTTGCTTGTATCTGCTATCAGTTTAATAGAAAAGTTCCTGCAGTTTGCTTAGTTTCTGTTTACAGCTTAAGCCTGGTTATCATTTAAATGTCTTTAATTGTTTTTAAAAGGTGATGAGTGACTGGTTGTGTGCAAATCCCATATTTCGTGCCCTAATTTCGTGGTTTGTGGTTAATGCGAGATTGGGGCGTGACAACTTGGTATCAGAGCTTAGGTTTGAGTACTTAGTTACTCAAGATCAGGGGACGATAAGAGACCAATAGGATTAAGGTTTAAGTGTCTTTCTTCTATCTATAGTTTTCTAATAGGAAATATTCTATTATATCATTGCAGATGGCAGGAAGAGGCTTTGATCGTGATGATCAGGCTGAAAGCCATGTTGGCCCTGATCCTTTGTACTTGGGTCCAGGTGGTGGTGACCACGTGGATGAAGCATCCCGGATGTACAGGATGTTTCTGGAAACCAAAGAGAGGTACAAGGCTGATAGGCGAGCTTCTACTTCTACTAGCAGCAAGGATCTGATGCGATCTTATGAGCTTGTAAAGAAGCTTGGTGGCACAGAGTTTAGTGGCACTACAGATCCAGCAAAGGCTGATGAATGGTTTAGACAGATAGAGAAGGTCTTTCGCCTGATGGAGCTTCCAGAAGAGAAGAAGATTAATCATGCAGTCTACCTTTTGACAGGCGATGCAGAGTTGTGGTGGCGTGGTGTGGAGGAAAAGAGGAGAGGTACAGAGCTTTCTTGGCAGGATTTCTCTGAAGAGTTCCATCTTAAGTTTTATCCACCTACTTTTCTTAATGAGAAAATTAGACAGTTACAGAACATTAAGCAGGGGAACATGACAGTTACTGAGTATGAAGCGCTTTTCACCCGGTTAGCGAATTTCTGTCTGCAGCTTGTTCCCGACAACATAGAAAGATGCAGAAGGTTTCAAGAAGGGCTGAGGCCAGAAATTCGGCATACAGTTTCTGCTACTAGCAGGAGGAACAGAGAGAACTTTGGCAAGTTTGTTAAGGCTGCCAGACAGGTTGAAGAATCAGTGAATGCTGACAGGGTGCCCGAGTCTAAGAAAAGATCTGCAGATTTCAGTAGAGGGCAATCCAGTAGTGGATACAGAGGTGGAGGTAGAGGTTTCTTTTCTAAGCTTGGGCGTGGCTTTGGTTGTTTCGGCAGGCAGAGATCTGAGGATGTCACTACTTCTAAAGGCAGAGGAGGATACAGCCCAGGGAGATGGGGCAGTGCGTCTAGAGAGCAGCCATCTGGATCATCTACTTCTGTGACTGGTCCACAGAAACAGGAGATGCGGGTATGTAATACCTGTGGAAAATTTCACTCTGGGCAATGTTGGGGTTTAGATTATACAGGATGTTACCAATGTGGGCAGATAGGACATATAAAGAAGTTTTGTCCTCAGCTTCAACCAGCAGCATCACAAGCTTCTCAGTCTCAGTTTTATGATGTTCAGAGACAACCTCCTGCTGAAGGACCGAGTTCTTCTATGGCTTCTGGTTCCAGAGGTGGTGGAGTATCCAGTGGCAGAAGTGGTCAAAGAGGACAGCGTGGCAGAGGGAGAGCGGCAGCACGTTTCTTTTCTTTGACACCTCAGGAAGGTATAATCTCATCACAAGTTGTTACAGGAGAGATTCTTTTGTTTAATAATATACCAGTTTCAGTTTTGATAGATCCGGGAGCTACTCATTCTTTTATACGACGTTCTTTAGTTGGTGAACTTAATCTGTTAACCCAAGAGTTGGCAGATGAGTTAGTGTTGAGGGTTCCACTAGGTGGACCAACAGTTTTATCCGAGTTCTGTCCCGGATGCTTGTTATCTTTTGGAGGTTTCACCTTTGCTGCTAATCTCATACCCTTGGATGTAAATACTTTTCAAGTCATCTTGGGTATGGATTGTCTTGAGACATATCGAGTGCAACTCGATTGTTGGAAAAAGGAAGCTACCTTTCAACTAGGGGAATTTTCTTGTGTCTTTACTGGAGACAGGAAAGTTCTGCCTACGTGCATAATATCAGCTGCTGTAGCTGATAAGATGTTACAGAAAGGATGTGAAGCATTCCTTGCTCATGTGGTTGACACCAGAGCAGAGAAGAGCACCGCCAGTGTTTATGATGTGCCTGTGGTTCGTGAGTTCTCTGATGTTTTTCCAGAGGAGTTACCAGGCTTACCTCCTGTCAGAGATATTGATTTTGAAATTTAGATATATCCAGGTAGTCATCCAGTAGCACTACCAACCTATAGAATGGCACCTGCAGAGTTGAAGGAACTCAAGGTGCAGTTACAAGAGTTGCTAGATAAGGGTTTCATTAGACCCAGTTCTTCACCGTGGGGTGATCCAGTCCTGTTTGTTAAGAAAAAGGATGGTACCATGCGTCTCTGTATAGATTACAGGCAACTGAACAAGATCACTATAAAGAACAAGTATCCATTGCCGAGAATAGATGATCTGTTTGACCAGTTGTGTGGATCGACGATCTTTTCTAAAATTGATTTGAGATCTGGATATCATCAGCTCAGAATAAAGGCTTCTGATGTTCCCAAAACAGCTTTCAGAACCAGGTATGGGCATTATGAGTTTTTGGTCATGTCGTTTGGGCTGACCAATGCCCCAGCAGCCTTTATGGATATGATGAATCGGACTTTCAAACCGTTCCTAGATCAATTTATTGTAGTCTTTATAGATGATATTCTAATCTACTCCAGAGACGATGTACAACATGAGCAACACCTGAGAGTAGTGTTGCAGTTGTTGGGACAACACCAGTTGTTTGCTAAATTTAGCAAGTGCGAATTCTGGTTGGCCGAGGTAGCAATTCTTGGACATGTTATCTCGAGAGATGGAGTTAGCGTGGATCCTAAGAAAGTTGAATCTGTGCTTCAGTGGGAACAGCCTACGACTCCTACTGAGATTAGAAGCTTCTTGGGTTTGGCAGGCTATTACAGAAGATTTATAAAGAACTTCAGTGTGTTAGCATCACCTTTGACACGCTTGACGAGGAAGGATGCACCGTTTGTTTGGTCTGATAACTGTGAGAAAAGTTTTCAGATTTTAAAGAAGAAGTTGACTTCAGCACCAGTGTTGGTTTTTCCAGAAGCAGAAAAAGGTTATACAGTGTTCTGTGATGCTTCTAGGAGAGGTTTGGGCTGTGTACTGATGCAAGAAGGAAAAGTTGTGGCTTACGCATCTAGGCAGCTTAAGAAGAATGAAGAGAATTACCATGTTCATGATCTGGAGTTAGCTGCTATAGTTCATGCTCTTAAGACATGGCGTCACTACTTGTATGGTGAGACATGTCAGGTGTTTACAAACCATAAGAGCCTGAAATATATCTTCACTCAGAAGGACTTGAATTTGAGACAGCGCAGATGGCTTGAGCTGATCAAAGACTATGATGTGACAATCGATTACCATCCTGGTAAAGCAAACGTTGTAGCTGATGCCTTGAGTAGAAAGTCAAGTTCAACAGCAAATGCATTTTCTATGGCATGTTTCAAGAGAGACTTTCTTGTAGATATGCGAAAGTTGAACTTAGACTTGGATGTGACTGGACAGAGTGGGTTGATTACTCAGATGCAAGTCAGACCTACTTTCTATAATCAGATTAAGGAATTGCAGCAGAGTGATGATGAGTTGAGGCAGATTATGCAGGATATGTCGGAAGGTAAAAGGTCAGAATTCAGGTTTTCTGATGAAGGCATGTTGTATCTTCATGATAGGTTGTGTGTACCTGGGAACAGTGAGTTAAAAGAGCAGATTCTTGAAGAAGCGCATACTTCTATGTATGCTATGCATCCAGGTAACACAAAGATGTACAGGAACCTCAAAGAGCTGTACTGGTGGTCTGGCATGAAGAAGGATGTGGCTGAATACGTGGCTAAATGTGGAGTGTGTCAGCAGGTTAAGGCTGAGCATCAAAAACCTGCTGGTACTTTGCAGTCGCTTCCCATACCAGAATGGAAATGGGAACACATCACGATGGACTTTGTGGTAGGATTACCCAGAACGCCTAAGGGTTCGGACTCGATATGGGTGATTGTGGATAGGCTAACTAAGTCTGCTCACTTTCTTCCTGTCAAGTCAACCTTTGACGTTTCAAAGCTGGCTAAAGTCTATGTGGATGGGATAATCAGGTTGCATGGGATCCCAGTTTCCATTATTTCTGACAGAGATCCAAAGTTTACATCTAGATTCTGGAATCAGTTACATCGTGCGTTGGGCACAAGGCTGAAATTCAGTACAGCGTTTCACCCGCAGACAGATGGTCAATCTGAAAGGACCATTCAGACCCTTGAAGACATGCTGAGAGCATGCGTGCTACAGTTTATAGGCAACTGGGAAGAACACTTAAGCCTAATGGAGTTTGCATATAACAACAGTTACCATTCTAGTCTTGGAATGGCCCCATATGAATCTCTATATGGCAGGAAGTGTAGATCACCAGTTTATTGGTATGAGGTTGGTGAGAAAGAAATTCTTGGACCTGAGATAGTCGATATAACTACAGAGAAGATATCTGTGATCAGGGATCAGTTGAAAGCTGCTCAGGACAGAGAGGAAAAGTTATGCAGAAAGACGACGTCGACCTCTTGAGTTTGAGGTTGGTGATGAGGTTTATCTGAAAGTTTCACCATGGAAGGGAGTTATAAGGTTTGGCAAGAGAGGTAAATTGACTCCTAGGTATATGGGCCCATATCCTATTGTTGAGAGGATTGGACCTGTAGCCTACAGGTTGAATTTGCCGTCTGAATTGGCAAATCTTCATGATGTGTTTCATGTGTCTATGCTGAAAAAGTGTCATCCCGGTACAGAGAAAATATTAGATCCAGATCTAGCACAGCTTAGGACAGATGTGTCCTATGTGGAAGGACCAGTACAGATAGTTGATCACCGAATCAAGAAGCTTAAGAACCGTGAGTTATCTTTAGTGAAGGTTTTGTGGAAGAATCACAATATAGAGGAAGCTACGTGGGAGCTTGAATCAGAAATGCGTAACAAGTTTTCTTTTCTATTTTAGGAATTTCGGGACGAAATTCTTATAAGGGAGGAAGATTGTTATGACCCACATTTCGTTTTACCAGTAAGTACCTTGGTTAGTGCATAATTGAACTAGTTATGTTGAGATGAGTACTTGCTTTTGTTATTAGTGTTTTGAGCTTTGAGCTAGTGTTAATGTATCATTAGCTTGTTTTCTTGTCCTGAGGTTAAGGACAAGTTTGTGCTTAATCTGTTGCCGAAGAAATCATGCAAAACCGACCTACGAGTAAAAAGATATAAGTTTTTTAGTGTGCAGGGACCTATGTGTAATTCCAGAAAGTTTTTGGGCAATTTACATCCGGCCCCCTGGGCGCCCTTCCTTATCCTTTTCTGTAGTTTTCCTTTATTAGTTCTGTTAACCGACCTTGGAATGAACGTATCGTTCATTCCTTTGGTTGCCGCCTGAGAAAAACAGAGAGAAGGGAGAGGGAGAGAGCGAGCTAGAGGAGAAGCTAGGCAACCAAGCCCCTCCTTCTCCGTTTTTCTTCGATTCTTCATCTTATCCAGCCAAATCAACCAGCTGCGTCATTTTCTCCAACTTCTTCCCCCTTTCCTTCTTTGTTCTTGCTGCCCGGCCAAGGTAGGCGCCGGCCAAGAAGGTGCTAGGAGCGGCCAAAGGCGTGAAAAGCAACGTCTACGGGTTGCTGCTAGGTCGTCTTGAAGTTCCCAAGGTATTTCGTGCGGAGATTTGCCGTAAATCGACCCCGAGCTCCTCTTTTACTTCTGCAATTTCCGCCTCTACGCAGGTTGCACGGCGTGCAAATCCGTTTGCACGGCGTGCAACATTACAGAAAGCTAATGTAGGGGATTTCCGCCTCTGCGCAGGTTGTACGGCGTGCAAATCCGTTTGCACGGCGTGCAACATTACAGAAAGCTAATGTAGGGGATTTCCGTTTCTGCGCAGGTTGCACTGCGTGCAAAGTCAGATTGCACGGCGTGCAAAGTTACAGATAGCGGAACGAGTTTCTGCCCAGGTTGCACGGCGTGCAAATCAGTTTGCACGGCGTGCAAAGTTGCAGAAAAGTAGAACTAAGGTGCACTGAAGGTGCACGGCGTGCAGTCTAGGTGCACAGCGTGCACGCTGCTGTAAAGGGAAAAATTAGGCGTGTTTGTGGACGTTTTTCGGTGTATACGAACACACCGAAGTGGGTGAGTGGCAGTTCATTTAGAAATCATTATTAAACTCATTTTAAATGCTTATTTGCTTCAGTATCAGTTGATATGACTCTTAAACAGTGTAGCATGTACATTAAAGTATGTTAAGTTCATTGGAACTTGAAATGCATGATATGAATGATGAAAAAAAGAGGAAATTCCATGTTTTACAGTCGTAATGTGATATTTCTGTTAAACGGTATATCTGTTAAGTAATTAATAGACATAGGTGCCCTAACACCGTAGAGCCCCTCGTGAGGTCTGCACCTTGGGGTGAAACGACCTACCTAGCGTGTGTCTAGATGGTCGGTGACTCGTGTTTAACAATAATCCGTGCGTGTGTCACGGTGGCACGAGGGCAGAAAGGCAGTGTTCAACAATAATCCGTGCGTGTGTCACGGTGGCACTGGAGTATATAGGGGTTATTCAACAATAATCCGTGTGTGTGTCATGGTGGTAACCCAGACTCTCCGCCTGTGTGCTCAGGTTAGAGGAGGAGTCTAGAGTACACTCTTTTGAGAGTGTAGTGAGGCCGTGTGAGCCTGAGAGTCCTGACGCAGACCAGGACAACAGTCAGACTTAGCATTTCCCGGGTGTGTCGCTAAGTCTTGTACGGTGGGATCGTGGCATGAACTTGCTACGAATCTTTATATGCAGAGTACACTGCATATGATTAGGGCATAATAATAATATGAATAAGTAATTATATAGGATCACAGTAAATTTATATATCTGTTCATTTACCTGAAATACCTATTGATGCATAGAAATGTGATTATTATCTGTATATCTGCTATGTCAATAGAGCTGCCCTGTTTGAACTGTATATATGTTTATTTTCAGTTTATAAACCTGACGAGTTGTTTAGTGATAGCTAAGTGAAATGTTATTCACTGAGCGAGTAGGCTCATCCCTCTACTCAAACATTTTCAGGTCAGCATCAGCATCAGGAATCGGAAGGATCGTTTCATCCTAACGCCTAGTTGATAGAAGGTTTGTAGTTAGTCGAGTTAGAGGTCTCTTAGTCCTTTCCCCTCGATCTTCGGGACAAGGTGTGAGTGAGAGAGAGAATGTGTACAAAGATGTAAATTAACTGTTATGCCTTACTTTATGTTAATCAATGTATTATGCTGTAGACTTTGCTTGTATCTGCTATCAGTTTAATAGAAAAGTTCCTGCAGTTTGCTTAGTTTCTGTTTACAGCTTAAGCTTGGTTATCATTTAAATGTCTTTAATTGTTTTTAAAAGGTGATGAGTGACTGGTTGTGTGCAAATCCCATCTGTCATGCCCTAATTTCGTGGTTTGTGGTTAATGCGAGATTGGGGCGTGACAAACATAGTTCTGCTTGTGGTCCCGCACTGACCGGGATGTGAGAGGTCATGGGAATATGGCTCTTCCATTGATCTTGTATGGTACCGATTTCGACTTCGCAATGGTCGGTTAGAGTATGAGCGGTATACCTCATCTCCTCAGGGCATAAATGTGATTGTAAAATGAAAATCAGCCGTATAGCATGTTTGCTTAAGGATTGAATACGGAAATTCATTGGCTGATGTTACATTTCTTTTATGCAACTCTAGTTCATTAATGTTATTCATATCTTTTGTATTCATTGCAATTAGATGGATGAACTATGAGTCTACCATGAGTAGATGCAATGTTATCCTTGGAAAAGGAGATTACTTCACTCTGTTCATACATTGATTTATCTGCTGTCATATTTATATAAATCCTTCTGCTCAATTTATTTTAATAAACTGCTATAACAATGTTTTGGCGGAGAGTTATATCTCCCGCTGGGGCAATTATAATTGTCTCACCCCTGTGGGATCCAACTTTTTTGGTGGTCGCGGACAAAGAAGCAGAAATCCTATTGCAGGAAAGGACAGCAGCAATAACATCAGGGACAACAATGATATCTCAGGTGGAGATACTGTCTGTCAAGTTATGTAGTTAGAAAGTCCTATGTGTCGTCTCTGTACTCTCGGGTCCTCGGAGTTTATAGTTAGTGTTTTAACGAATCAATCCGAGACTTTGGCTTGATGCATCAAGATTCATATGCTGTCTGTATATAATGTTTATAAGGCAGTTGATGTTGTAATCTCTGAGAAGAGATGGTACAAGTTATGTACATATGAACCAGAATGTAAATGTTATACAATGGTTCTTGATGTAAAAGATTTCCTATGTGTGGATCTCTTTGCAAAAAGTTTTAATTTTAAGTGATTTTCAGTAATCCGCTGCAAATGATTCGTTTCTGCTTAAGTAAATCCTATTTTTGTGAGTTAGATTCCACAAATTAGTGGTATCAGAGCTCTAGGTTCGCTGAGTGTACAGAGAGATAGGACTAAGGTAGTAGAGTCTGTTTTGGTGTCATCCAGTGTATCTGATAGTGTCTTCTGCTCGTATAAGAGAAGAAGAACTTAAAGATGACTGGGTCACATGAGGAGGTTGCTGCTAAAAGCAGCAATGTTGCACCAAGAAGAGGTGCATGGGACCAGGCAAGAGAGAGACAATTGCCTGAGAATCCCCTAGCTGATCCAACTATAATAAGAAAATCCTTCTTTAATATTACTGTTGGAGAATTTAGGGCAATAATAATGAATATAGTTGATCAAGCATGGGCAGTGTAACTTAGATTCCCAACCCTCAATTATGATGTTTTAGATATCAACAGGAATTGTAATCAGCATCAACAGGTTGAAGCAAAAGGAAATGATGAATTTCTGGACTTAAATTGAGTCTGTGCTCAAACTTAGCCTGATGAATCAACCTTTGAGGTAGAGTTAGCCTGAGGCAGTGAATAATCCATGAATCATGACAGGTTAGACAAGATAATGTCATTCAAATATGTCATTTTATGATTCCTGGATTAATGGAGAAAGTAATTGATTGAACTTTCCTTGATTAGTCCTATGAGGACTTATGTTTTGCATAGTAAAACATTACAAATGTTTTATGTTGTTCTTACCTCTATAGGAAAAGATGAGGTATAGAAGAGATGCCTGGATAAAATCCAGGGATGTTAAATCTTATGCTTGTGATAGAATGAAAAAGAAGGAATATGATAGTATACAAAATGCATACCACTTAATCTCAGTATTTATATACCCTGGCCAGGTATACAACTATTGATGATAAAGTGAGTATGGAAACTCTTAGATTGTTGTCTTTTTTATGCTTTGATCAAGTAGTCATTCTGAGACAATCTAATGAGTATCATGAAATCATAAATATGAAATGAATAAATGTTCCATATCCTAAGCATAAGAAAGAGAAGTTTGAGATAATCTCAGATGAGCATGTTTTATGAGGAACTAAAAGTGTACTCCTCATAAGATAAGAATAAGAATAAGGGAGATGAACCCTATTCAATAATGCTGCACTGCAAGCATAATAAAGATCTTTCCCATAATAAGGAAATGGGAAATGTGATGAGATCATAACATAATAATAAAGAAAGGGATAATGACATACAACCATCCTTATAAATTCCTATGCCGAAGGCAAGGAACCTAGGATGAGACAAAGAGTAAATGGTTCATGAATAGTTGAAAATACATGAATTAATAAGAGGAATATGAATCCTTGTTTTCTTCCCTTTCAGGGACATGGAAATCAAGTGGGTCTTAGGACACTTGATGTGCATAAGATAAATATGTTCATGTGATGGATACTTAGAAAAGTATGAGTTTATCTTGGACTTTGGTTCCAAGATGAGGACATATGTAACAATTAATGTTCCAAGATGAAAGGAAGATAAATATGTGATGTATTCTCAACACATGTGATAGATACCAAGGTGAAAGATTCTGGTATCTAAGAAATATCAGATGGTTATGTTGGCTACCTGGAGTGGTCAACTATGAAATTAGTCTGATTATATAAAATCATATGAACATCATATGTTAAGGGTTTATGCTCTGCATAAACATGATATTAATAAAGAATGTATGATGTTTCTCTGAACAAGAAAAGTGTTATTTGACACAGAATTGAGTCCACAGTCTATGATGAGGAACAGTGGAGCATGTGCCTTGTGTGTTGATTCTATGAGAATATTGTATGGAAATACTTTGTGCTGATCAAAGATTTATGGTGTCTCCATAATAAGGAGATGTTATGTGAAGACTAGATAGTATGATGATTGAATAATATCTGTCTTCCTTTATCTAGATTTCGGGGGTGAAATCCTTGTTAGGGGTTTATAATTTGTAACATCCCTGACCTGGGTTATGTTTTAACCCTAGGTGTTTTGATTAAGAGAGATGATTATATGCTTAATATTATCTTGTAAAAAGTAATTAGGGATCAAGAGGAACTTATGTTGCAATTCTAGTCTTTTTTTAACTTTGTTAAAATCAATGTTTTGCTTATTTTGGACTAAAGTGCAAATTACCCAAGTTGAGGGGTTTAAGTGCAAATTGTGCATGATAATATGTTCATCATGTGTTTAATCATCATGAGAGTGAATATGATGTAGAGTTATGGCTTATGGAAGCCTGAGCACCAAGAAGGAGCTGATAAAGCAATGTATGTGGATTAAAACTCAGTTTTGGTGTAATGTGCAATTTACCCAAAACCTAGGGTTCAATATGCAAATTACCACTTCAATAAGGTCCCTAATGTTTCTTGGCATCATATAGAGCAAATAAAATGAGAGGGGCGCCTCATTTGAATTAAGTTGGAGGAGAGAGAATCTTGATATTAAAATAATCAAGATTTAATCTTAATTGAAACCCTAATTCAATTTAGGGCACAAATAAATGTATTAATTAAATAGCCTTCCACCAAAATTAAAATGGTTGGATTAATATGTGTGTGTACATCCTTGAGATTTGCAAGGACCACGAAAATATCCAAGGGAATGGATAACTCACTCCAATTTTATAAGAAAAATAAATATCCACTCACATATGGATATTAGTATAATATGATTTGAGGTGCTTAATTTGCTTTTCTTTAAATCATGGATAATTGAGAGGAATATGAGGCAAACAAGATAGCCTAGGATCCAAGGAAGTTGAGGGGGAAGTGGCGGCCCTATTTTTGGGATTAAATGAATTTTTATAAAGCATATTCTCTCTCATTGAATTTTTATAAAAAGACTCTTTACAAGCCAAATGAAAGGCTTTTTCGACCCCACTTCTTTTCCTTTGCTTGGAAGACGACCAAGGGAGTTTGGGAGGATCAGGAGGACGACCCCCAACCTGTTGGTAAGCTTCTTGACCCTTGTTCACCTTGAATCCATGGTGGAAATCACAAATCAATGCATGAATTCTTCCTAATTCTATCCCCTCTTCAATTCTAACCATTCCTTTTCACTCAAACCTTGAGGACGAGCCTTGTAATGGTGAAAGGAGTTGCATACACCATTGTTGACGTGAGATTGGAGCTTTGGAGCTCAATTGGAGGCAGGTTTTATAACTTGAACCCTTATTATTGTTATTGCATGCAATTCCTTATCAAATAATGATCCATTCTTCATTCACGATAATTGATTTGGTTGATTGGTGCAATCACCATGGAAATCACAGAAGGTTTGGTGAGTTTAGAGCTTGATGATGATGACATCATCATAAGCATACACCTCCCCAAATATCCAAGGCAAACGGTTTCACTTGTTGGTCCAAACGGTTTCAAAACCGTTTGGTGATTTGAGACCCAAACCGTTTAAGGGACTTGACCATTTGAGAGGGTTGACTATTTGAGGTCAGAACCCTAATGCATGTTGGATGATAATCTAAAGGATCCAATTGATTAATTCAATGCATAGTTAATCACCAAGTAGCAAACCCTAATCGGGTTAAGTGCTGAATTTGTAAATGATTGTGTTGAGTCTTTGGGTTGGTTAACCCAAACGGTTTCAAAACCATTTGAGAATCACCCAAACGGTTTCAAAACCATTTGGAGGTCAACCAAGAATGTTTGGAGGTCCAGAGTTGAGTATGGTTGGGTATTTGAAGATCCAATGATACCAAATTGAAATGTAATCAATTGCTGATTTGATAATCAATCCAATTATCCAAACCCTAATTGGATGTTATGGATTTTGATGATGAGATGGGTAAATGGTTTCAAAACCATTTAGAGGTCAAGCACCTCAAGACCGAATGAGGTCAAGGACCTCAAGAACGTTTGGATGGTCAAAGGTGGTGATTGATGGATTAAAGATCCAAGGGTCAATTATGGTTGAAGCTCAATAATTCAATTGATTGTAGGCTTCAATGTTGCTAATCATAATCAACTAATTGATGAAAGTATCTCATGAGCCCTTACGGTTTTGGGACTGATTTGGCCCAAACGGTCTTGAGACCGTTTGGGATCAAACGGTTTCAAAACCGTTTGGTGGTTGAAACTTCAAAACCGAATGGAGTTCAATTGTGATGCAATCATTTGGAAATTGAAGGTGATGATCATTCCAATAATCCAATGATTGATAGTGATGGTAATAAAAGAGGGTACAAAGGTTAAAGACCTAAAAGTACCTAAATGATTAGTACTATTGAAGGGGTAAACCCTAATCATGATAAGAACAATAATTTGGTACACTGTGTCAATCATAGCTGTATGAACTTGATTGAAGGGTTTGTTATGACCTAATCAAGTTGACATGATAATATGATAGAATTCATACATGAATATGATTCATGTGGTGATTGAGGGTATGATCCTTAGTTAAGAGATCATGAAACCCTAATCATGAATATAAGCCCTAATTGACAGTGTTATTGAACTCTAACCCTAATTGACGGCAATTCTAAATGAAACCCTAATCCAGGGTGAGAATGTAGCCCTAATCTAGGGTAATGATATGTGAAACTCTAATTTAGGTAAATGAGATGTAAAACCCTAATTGGGATGAATAGTGAATCTCTAATTATGGACAATTGAATGAAATCCTAATGAAGGTGAATAATATACCCAAATTGTGGGTAACTATAGTGGAAGTCCTAATTAAGGATGATTCCATGTGAAATCTTATCCTAGGGTAATGCCATGAGAAACCCTAAGTTAGAATGATGTATATGGAACATTGATGTGGTGATGTGATATGAGAATCAAATTCAGGGTGATGTCATGTAATAATATGTGAATACCCTAGTTGAGGGTGATTCCATGTGAATACCCTAGTTGAGGGTGATTCCATATGAAACCCTAGTTGAGGGTGATTCTATATGAAACCCTAGTTAAGGGTGATTCCATGAGAAACCCTGATTATGAATTAACACCACATGAAGTTCTAACACTATGTTGTGATGAGAGGCCCTAAGAAGGGTGAAGGTATGTGAGACTCTAATGTGGAGTCATAATACATAAAGCCCTAATCTTGGGCAATCTGATAAGAAACCTTAATCCTAATTTTTTTAAAGTAAGGGTATAAGGAAACCCCAATGATGAGGTAGATGGAATTACCTTATAAAGGTGAAATATTTCATATGGTTGATTTTAAGCAACCTTATTGTAAGCAATGTCTCTATCATTAGACAAGTCCATATCATTAAAGATAGTTGGACAACTCTAATGTGTGGCCTATTCATTATATGCTAAAGGTGAGAGTTTAGTGATGGAATGTATTAAGAGGGAAATACCTTAATACAAGATAAATTGGTTAACTCAAGAAAGTCTGAAATGATGAGAAAGTGATACATCAAGATATGGTAGTTATAACATTCAACACTTCAGGGTTTATATACCTTGATGCACTTCAAATCCAATATAATTGGGTAAGAAACATATGAAGTGTGTTATGCAACTATTACAATGAAATGTAATGAGTTGATGCACTTTGATAAGTGTTAATTAATGTACCTTGAGAATGGGGTTAATCCAAATTGATGAGCATGATGTAGTCATACCATGATGAGGATGAGAAATGAACTCATACCTTGAATTGATGATCATTAATGATATATGATGAGAGTTATGATCTTGAATAATTATTTATGATATCTTTGAATGCTCCAGAGGTATGGAATAATGAATTAAGGGTTGGCCAGATAATATAATTATGAAACCCTAATTGATGAGAAATGGGGAACCCTAACCCTAATTTTGGGTAAAGGGAATGAAAAGCCCTATTTGATAGTAAACCCTAATTCCTAGTGAAAGGAATAATGGTGTTATTATTGTATCACAGGATGTGATGAATGACTTGTATGGCTGTTATCATGTCTTATAACCATGCATGTATTATGAGATGATGAACATAACCAGGTTTGAGTTGTGACATTTATATATAATAAATGTTGATTGGCCTTATGTGCCTTAATGTTGTTGTTGCTTAGTAAAAGTAAAAAATGTGCATGGATTTCATGAGTCATATGAGTAAGTTGTTGCCTAGAAAGAAGTGACAAGATATTTTGTGGCCTTGTGAGCCATGTGTGATGCTTGTGTAACAAGTATCATGAATGCCTTGGTCAGATGACCTGAAGGTGATAGTTACCTAATAAATGGTAATGATGCTCAATGATGAGCTAAGGGTTTGAATACCCAGAACCATATGATTATGGTGCTGAAATTGTGAAGGGATGAGAATTCCCAGTATTGAAATGAGGAATTGAGTTCCCAATGTCTTTTAAAGACTGATAAGTAATTGATGAAATTAGTACATGTCTCTTTATAGCATTGTTGTAATAAGTCATGTTTGAGAACTTGGTTGATGCTAAAATAATATGAAAATGTACTTAATTAATCAAGTGAAATCTTTTCATGTTGACCCCTGACCATAGATCCATCATCGTCAGTATTTAGGTGATGGTAAAACGGGTGCTCCGCGGAAAAACCCGGAATGCATATTTTGAATATGTGGGGGTAAATGGGCGAAAAATATCCTTACGTCCGGTGAAGAGATTTGAGGGAAGGTAAACATCAATCCTCTAAATCCTTCATGTGTCGGGATGGATGTATCATAAATCTCCCGATGGTTGGGATAGATGTAACGTTAATCTCCCAATGATATTTAATGTCGGGTCGAGGAGATAAACATTAAATCTCTCGATGGCCGATGAGAGTGCAGTTGACGCTGTAACTCTATAGAGAAGTTCTAGTATACCCTGGAAAGCTATTTTGAGCAGTTAACATAGTCCTGCTTGTGGTCCCGCACTGACCGGGATGTGAGAGGTCATGGGAATCTGGCTCTTCCATTGATCTTGTATGGTACCGATTTCGACTTCACAATGGCCGGTTAGAGTATGAACGGTATACCTCATCTCCTCAAGTCATAAATGTGATTGTAAAATGAAAATCAGCTGTATAGCATGTTTGCTTAAGGATTGAATACAGAAATTTATTGGCTGATGTTACATTTCTTTTATGAAACTCTAGTTCATTGATGTTATTCATATCTATTGTATTCATTGCAATTAGATGGATGAATTATTAGTCTACCATGAGTAGATGCAATGTTATCCTTGGAAAAGGAGATTACTTCACTCTGTTCATACAGTGATTTATCTGCTGTCATATTTATATAAATCCTTCTGCTCAGTTTATTTTAATAAACTGCTATAACAATGTTTTGGCGGAGAGTTATATCTCCCGCTGGGGAAATTTACAATTGTATCACTCCCGTGGGATCCAACTTTTTAGGTGGACGCGGACAAAGAAGAAGAAATCCTATTGCAGGAAAGGACAGCAGCAATAACATCAGGGACAGCAGTGAGATCTCAGGTGGAGATACTGTCTGTCAAGTTATGTAGTTAGAAAGTCCTATGTGTCGTATCTGTACTCTCGGGTCCTCAGTGTTTATAGTTAGTGTTTTAATGAATCAATCCGAGATTTTGGCTTGATGCCTCGAGATTTGTATGTTGTCTGTATATAATGTTTATAAGGCAGTTGATGTTGTAATCTCTGAGAAGAGATGGTACAGGTTATGTACGTATGAACCAGAATGTAAATGTTATACAATGGTTCTTGATGGAAAATATCTCCTATGTGTGGATCTCTTTGCAAAAAGTTTTAATTTTTAGTGATTTTCAGTAATCCGCTGCAAATGATTCGCTTCCGCTTAAGTAAATCCTATTTTTGTGAGTTGGATGCCACAACAACTGTCATGTGCCCCATGTTCTTTGTGCCTCCCACTTTGACTAGTAAACTTTATGCGATTCACACACACCCTTGAAGATTTTGGGAGGCATGATGCACATCTAGAACGTACCCCAAATTCCATGCTCCTCCCCTTTTGACCGGTCAACTCTATATCATTGAAACTTACCCTAAAAACCTTTCGAAGGCAGACTATACACCTAGAACAAGTAATCCCCACCTTGACCAGTTTGCATACACTATGTCTTGATGACTCTAAAAAAACCCCATATGCCTATCTTATTTCCACTCACCTTCCAAGATCTGTTGAACTTTATAACAGTTCACTCCAAACCCTGATTTAAGGGTCTCCCCTGGATACATCCTTTTGCAACCACATGTATTTGTTGTCAGATATGGTTCATTATGCTATTGTGCTTATATAGGATCTCTTAAGAGATTATAACATTTGATTATATAAACCTCTTATAGATAATAATAATCTATTCTTATAAAGCCTATATAATGTATGTTCACTCTATAAAAAAAACTCATGAACAACTTTCTACTTAACTAATCAAATAATACATTTATTGTACAATTATGCTAACAAGGAACCCATAAAGTAACATGAGATTTGAACATGTTAACCTATAATATATAACAACATACCTCTTCTAACACAAAATAGAGAATGCATTTGTGCTCCATAAAAAGGAAAAAACATGGACACTTTTTCTTAAGTCAACATCTACATTTCCTATTGTTAGTTTGTGATTTATTCATCTCATCACCTGGGTTTTATCATGCGACCTCTCAATCGTACAACAACACTTTTAACAACTAGGTGCTACATCTTTGGCAACATTTTACTTTCCTATATTGTAGTGAATAGTGCAATTGTAGTTTTTTTTATCAACTTCAAGCGTTATCTTTGTCATTGGTTCAAATCACTCTCTGAAAAGATATAACTTAAATCTTTCCTTTTGTAAAAATCTGACTATTTTCTACATAAAGAAAATATATGCATATTTTTAAGGCTAAGACAAATTTTAATTATATTTGAATTATAAGTGAAATCATTTTCCTAATTCTTGCTTAATCATATAAGCATAACGTGTAACACTTATATCTTATCAAGTGCACTACCTAATATTTTTCTATGGACATCAATTATAACTATATAGCTTATTAATGTATATCTTGAAGAGGAAACTACTGTTATAATGGATCGGTCCTTCGTATTTTGAAAATTATTCTCATGCGATGATCCCATAAAAATAATTTTCTTTCATTGTTAACTTAGTCAATCAATATGAAATTATAATAAATACCAAATATATCTCCTATATTCTAGGAAAACATTGCACTTCAATATGTGTCTTTAGGTTCTCTCACTAAAGAACTCGCTCAACATTTTTGGAAATCTTCACAAATACCTCAAGTTGATAACACATAACCAAGATATGCTATTTTATGATGTCAGACATAGCACGTATTGAACTTAGATTTAAAATAATGTTGTGTTATCTAATGTATACTACCACATATATAATATATTTCCATCCTAATTTTGCATATATAGGATTTTCTCAAAATTATTATAAAAGTGGAGATTATAACATGAATTTTTTTATTAAGATATGAATATCAAAAGTATAATCCTCGTAAGTAATCACCATATAGATATTGTAAAAAATGACATTATCAATCCAAAAGTAATGAGGCCACAACGACACCTGACCATACTGTTATTATTTATAATATCTTTGTACTCCAAACATATAAAATGTTAGGTTTTTAACCATCTAGTACACCTATTATGACATTTTGATGCCAAGATAAGTTGACACCACACACTTTCTAAGCAATGCCTTGTAGGGAAAACTACATGCAGAGAACTTGTCATATTTTAGTTGACATTGGTTCTAGTCGATCAAATCATGTAAGTATCTTTTAATGCCTTGTATGAATTTATTGTTGGACTTATGTTTCTTGGTGTGTTCTTATCCTTGTATTTATAATGAGTTCAATGTTTCTTAGTCCTCAATAATATATTCAGGTTCATATTTCTTTCTTTACTTATGGACACATATTTCCAACAAAGGTGTCTACATCCTTCATGACGTTTGGAAACTTGCCTATTCAATATTTTGATAGTCACAATCAAGGAGTAGATGTTGGCTAATGTGTTCTCCCCACAACCAAATCTATTTATGAGTGTGGGGTATTTTCAACTAAGTACACTTCAATCATGTACAAATCTTTGAAATTTGGTGGAAAATCACCTTAAACTAGAACTAGATGGGTCTAGTCCCATACAAATTAGATAAAAAAACTTTGCATATGGTATTTTAGGGTTTTGTAACTACTAAATAATAGTATTTAAATATTATATATAAGTTATATGTCAGTTTTGCATGTTTCTATTTTATCTCGGTTATCATGTTCATTTTATGGATGAAGCACAAATGAAAAAAATTTGGAAGATCAAAATGTTCTTGTGCTTGATTAAGTAAAGCAACATGTATCTATTGATTATCTTCTCCCTTTCAAAATTTCTAGTGGGAACATAAAGCATTAGAATAACAATTTATGCAAACCCTATATTTAAACTAGTGGGTAAGGAAAGATGTGGCAGTGATACACCAAAGAGTACTATATTGACCGTAATCAGAATCATAAATAAAAAATTTAAATAAAATATTGTGATGGTCTATATTACATAGGAAATAATATAAAATTATTTATAATATTTTCAATTTCAACTTCAACTAATGTACAATCCTATTAAATGTAGACTACTATATATAAAAATAAGGAAATTAGGAGGATGGATTCAACATGAGGTTCAAGATCTTACCAACACCCAAAGACTTGATTCTTCAATAATTGAGTGTGTTGAAACATTTTGATATGCACATTTATTCAATAATGCTAAAAATCTAAATTAACACTTGGGATAAATCAGGGGATGGACCTATATTAAAAGACGGGATAGGAAGGTCACCAATAGGCCAAGATAGGAAAGGAAGTCTTATATATGAGGAAGTCATTACAACGAATGGTGATAAATCCACGATAGGAAGGTCACCAATAGGCCAAGTCAGGAAAGGAAGGGTGATATAAGAGGAAGTCATTGCAATGATTGGTCACCAAGCCAGGAAAAGAAGGTCACTAATAGGCCAAGATGGGAGAGTAAGGCCAACATGAAAGACCAAGCCTAGGAGGGAAGGTCACCATAAGCCCAATGTAGGGACATAAAGTGAATAATGTGTACCCCAAGAGATGAAGGAAATTCAAGTTAAAGAACTACATAAGTAAATAGTGTGCTCAAAATTTGTTAAAGTTGTGATGTCTCAATAAACCCTAGGTAGGGTAGATCCCTAACTCAATCCTAAGGTCCATCAGGGAGGAATAAAGGTACATAAGACCTATGAAGTTAGGAGGTGATAATGCCCTAACTGCATAAGACCATGGGGTCAGTAGATGGTCATCCATGTTTGCACAAGGCCCATAGTTTAGGAGATTGGCCACCTTCATGTGTTCATGAGGCCCAAGTGGTAAATGTGAGATGCCCTCCATAAGTGAATAAGGTCTATAACTCCAAAAGGGGATCACTAAAAAGGTACATGTACCCCTAGAGACATTAAGGAAGTGACTAAGGCTAATGATACATGAGATGTAGATGCAAAGAATACGAGAAGTCATGCAATAATGTTGATACATACAGAAGAGAAGTAGTGCATAGACTCAAGGATTATGAGAAAGTCACTTTCCATGTGAGGGCGTGAAAGTTAAGAAAATGGTGGGATTAAAAGTAATTATGGTTTGGAGTCATTGTTGAGAGTTATTTAACCTAAAATGTGAAATTTGAAGATAATGCGTGGACACTCCATCACTGCTCTTAGAATGGGATGAACATTGTATTTCAGCTACAATCAAGTTATTCTCTCTTATTATTATGAGTGAGAGAGATTGGGTGGACACATGTTATGCTTAAAATTGTCATATGAGAATATATACCTTAACTTGAGTTTTAGTGACATGATCTAGGGTTTGAGATGTTACCTCACCCTTAGGTGAAAATAAACAAACAATAGGTTGGCAACCTAGGTGAAAAGGTAGTCACCAAGTAAGAATTGAAGTCACAAATGAAAGTATAATCACCAAGTGATGATATCGATGTAATTATTAAAGATGTGATATACCTTGAATTGAGGTTCTAATCTTAGTAATTATGTGAGGCATTTGCATGACAATTAAAGTTTTTTAAGATATCCAAGAAGTGTTGCGAACCCTAAGGTCTGAAATTGAGTAAAATTATCATTAGCCTTAACCTCAATGGACTTGAATTTGGGGGGGGGAGAATCCTTTTATGAGTGGTGAATGTAATAACCTAAAATTTGGTGAATTTAAATCTTATTACTATAAGGTTTGAATTGATTAGTAAATTCCATAATTATATTATTGATGGAATATAAAGTTATCTTTTAGTATGGGTGCAACCCATGGCCCAAGTGAAGCCCATGAGACTATTTTTTTTTGCAAATAGGTCCTTGGGGAAAAAGTTATAAAAATATAAGGAATTCTTGCATACATATAGGATAATGACTTTATCAACTATTAGAGAACTAAAATATGAGATAATATGCAAGTTTCCAAAAGAAAATAAGATAGGTGACATTTTAGACAATCAAGGTATTTCATATGTTTTGTGGTTTGGAATAATCCATTAATAGTTGTTGGCTAAAAGAAGAATGGAAAATTCAATAGTAAAAGTAATTGATAATTGGTAAACAAATTAGCAATTATTTGGAAAATTCTAGAAAAGACAATTTCAAGACAGCCAATAAGTTTTATTTAGCCCAATCTTGTAAAATATATTGAAATAAGAATTCTTGCCCAGTTTGGGTAAGAAAAGGACTTATTTGATGTATTAAATAATTAAAATAAAGTAATTACATAAAGGAAAATAAAAGGTATATAACTTTGGATTTTTGGCACCAAATATTGCCCAAATCAAAATTTAGTTATTAAAAGGCTTGCTTGAAAATTGGAAAGGAATTGGATAAAGGAGGGGAGAAATATGTAATTATGTAGTTTTACTGAAATGGAATAATCAATTGAAATCAATGATATATCACTTTAAATTGGAAAAAGGAACCTAGGGGCGGCTCTTTTAGTTTCTACAAAGATTCCTGACCGTTCGATCAAGATCTAGTGATCTTCCCTTTATTTCCCGCCTCGCGTCAGACTGGAAAAGTCTAAGGAATAGGGCCACGTTTCTCTCACGTCATCGTCTCTCTCTCTCTCTTTCCTCCCAACTTCTCCCCTCAGTTCTTTCTCTAATGGTTTTAGGAGATGAAAGTGGACATGAGGACCCCTCAGATAATTGCCCTCATTCCCTATTGAGAAAGTACCCAAGTCCTACTTTTTGTGAGATATAGGGCTTTAGGATTTACCCTCCAAACCACCACCCCATCCTATTAATCATATACCTTCGACTTTCTCGTCCCCTCGTACAACCAGAGCACCCTCCAATTTCTTGCCAACCTTTCCCATATTCCTTGACCTATTCTAACATGACTCTGAAGCTCCACCGCCATCTCCCTAGAACTCCGGAACATCTTAGGCAATTTGCTTCTAGTAGAAGCACCAGATGAGGTCTTCACAAAGGCCCCTGGCACACCAAGAGGTGACGAGGGAGACTGAAGCACCTATTCCCTACTTGTGATGTCTTAAGCTTGGGAAGCTTCACCAAGGAGGCATTTCAGACTAGCATGGCATGTGACATGAGTTGGGCAACCACCGATGGACATCAAGAGACTTGTGGAGAGCCCAGAGTATTGTTTTGGTAGGTAATTGTCTACTTCACTTCTCTTCCTTGTTCTTCTATTATTAGGTATGTCACCCCACTCCCGATCCCCTCAACCATCGTTCAATATCCACTTGGATTCAACAGGACATGACGAAGGTCCTTGGATCCTCGATCGAGGCTCCCATGCCTCTAATAGTCAAGTCAACCATGGGTTGACCCCATGGATGAGGACTTGCCGTCAGGCATGAGAGAGGAATAATCCCTCGAAGGGATGTACCATCATGTCCTCATCTGTGTGACATAAATGACACAACATAAATGGGTAGACGTGTCATTTCCTATGATTTAAATTGGGAAATGTCACATGCTAGTATATATGTATCCAACTGATGTGGTAGTTTCCTATTGGCTAGAAAACCATTAACATTACAAAATTCTAGTAATTAATTGGTAATTCCAAACCTAACACACACACATATACATATATACATATATATATATATATATATATATATATATATATATATGATTTTGATTAGAAAGATGAGAGAGACACAAATAAAATATATTCTTATTGTAATTTGAAAAGTACATTGGATACATGTTTAGTAAGTAATTAGTCAATAAAAACCCTAGATTTGTGTATAAACATGTTGAATACATTAAATCCTTTCATTTCATATTATAATATAATATTGTTGAATGTAATGACAATACAAGAGGATCTTGATCATAATTTTGAATAAGTAAGGTTTCTAAAGTGGATAACAATACATATGTCAAAATAGGGTTTTGAAACCAAAGATTATAACATTCTATATTGTTCAATAATAATAATTAAATATAACTGATTATGATGCAAGGATGTAATAGATATGATAATTAGAATCTTCACCTAATGTTTAATATGTGATGGAATTAGTTTGGACCCATATTCCCTATCCAAATCTGATACAATCCTAAACCCAAGATTAGGACCCGAGTAGGGTTTAATCTGAATAATTTGATGGTGACACTTTAGGATTTACATACATGTCAATTAAATGATTGAATTGCTTGGATTCCTCCTTTCTTTCTTGATTGAGTGATATGCTTGAAGAACTTGAAGTATTATTGCATGACTTGCATGATTCTCCATTAAGGTACATGGTTACGATCATGCATACCCACTTTATCGAATGTCAGTGTTTGCTGAGGATTTCTCAAGGATTGTTGAAATAAAATGTTGGATGTTTATTTACATTATTTTCAATTATAATGCCTCTGTGAGTATCATATAAAGGAAAATATCATATTTTGAAATAGTAGGATTATATGTTTCAAGGAGTGAGGCACATGATCCAGGATCAGATAGTGCTTATACCTAATATAGCATATAAGGTATGGGTTAGAATATGAGATGAAAATGATTGCTATTATTTGCAAGTAATTGTTTCATTATATGTTGTTATATCACTTGCACATTTTTGCATGCATCCCACGTACACCATATAGAAATATACTGATTTGTGTTTTGTTTTATGTTGTTTAGGTAAATGCAAAATATGAAGATATCAAGACATTATGAGTCAAATGAAATCCACCAAAAACATTAAAGCTAAGTAAGGAAGGATTAGTTAGATACCTCTTCTCATATGTAATAGTTGTCATGTTATAAATTAATATAACTCGTTAGAGGAGCATCTTGTAAACAATATTTGTGAAATAATGGAAATTCTTTGCTATTTATTAAATCTAGATCTTGAGAATTTTAGGTAATGGCTCTCAACTTTAAGGTCCTTTCTTAATCAGGGGACACTAAAAAGTGAGGTCGTAACACCAATCCAAGATCTTCAAAATAACTAATAAATGTGTTGGTGAGCTCTTGATCAGATCCCATGTGGAGATATATGTATCTATTTTCTTCATGTATCCTACTATCTAGTAGGATGGGTAGGTTGACACAGATTCTGGTGTTGATGAAGATGTACAATGTTGCAACCTTGCTTGTTGCTTTAGGAGCATAAAATTTGAGTAGAGGGGGCACCTTATTAATTATGAATTCCCCAATATATTTATGGGCATATCGACTTTGTATAATATATAAAATTCTCAGTGGGATTTGAAATATGACTTTTGGGTTTCATACCTTGAATGTGAATTTTTAGAGAAGTACATAGTTAGGACGAAGGTGCACAAATTTTCGAGGCGTGAATGATGGTGAGATCTCAATGTGAACATTTGTTACATCCTTCTTTGGTGTATTCATGCTTGTTGTTAGAATCTTAATGCCTATGTGATGTGTGATTTAGTTTCACATGCAAATCACTTAGGGGTAATATCCCTAAATATACCTAAGCCAAGTGTATGATAACCCCACCCATAAGAGGAAAGTTTCTATCATACTATTGTATTAGGATCAAACTGAAGTGACAACATTATCAAGAATCATCTGATGTACGTAACCATACAAGAACTAGTATTTATCATAAAGTAGGATTTCATTTGATTTAGCTATGTTTGCAAGAATTAAAAGGCTAGATAGAAGTTATGGTTATAATTTGATGGAGACACTAGGGTGGATGGGTTTCACACCACTACCCATCATTCATTATCTCATTGCATCTTAATAAGTGTGAAATTTTATATGATGAGGATGGGTAAATCCCTTATTCAACATTAGGATCAAATCCATATAGCATTACTCAAGGCTCATTGTCATGTTACCTAGAGATCATTTACCTATCTCCTTATAAAACTCATGTATCAAGGGTTTTCATGAAAAAACAATATCCTAGATCTTATGTTCAAAGTTCTCTTCTTCCAAGATCACATAAACATGAAAAATAATTAGCCAAACTAGATTTGAAAGCATAACATGTTTTATTCAAAACAAATTGCAGGTCATACAAAAGGTATAAAGTGAATGAGAAAAGGTGGGGGACTACCCCTGGCACCCTAGAGAGGGGACTACTCACTTCTCATGGTAGTAACAAGAAAATATGAATATAGAGCAAAATGTAATAGTCACAAGCAAATGGAGGGTCAAACATGATGTGCATATGATTGTCTTCTTTCTTAGGGACTTTTTGAGGGAACACAACAACACTACGATCGATTGGATGGTGAAGTAGAGGTTGATCGAGTTGTTGAATGGATGGTCGATTGAGATATCTACTTTTAGGTCAATCGATTGGTTTCCTTCAAGGTTGATCGTCGAGGTTGCAAGGAGGTTTCCTGATTTGTATCTTTTGAGGTTGACTAGTGAAGCCTTGCAATTTAATCCAATCTCTTACACGAGTGGTTTATCAAAATGTGTTGTTGATATATTCTAAGTGGATTTGCATATAGAGTTATGCAACCTCTTGGTGCCTCTAGTTCCTTTCAAAAGGAGGGAATGGCCTACTATCTATAGGAATCTGGAGAAGATGGTTATACTAAATGTAGCAATGGTGAGAAGATGAAGGTTTGCAAACTTTAGTTGGCATGAAGGTTGATAAGTTGAAGTAGACCAATGCATCTCGAATGGTAAATTTTGATCATCAGATGGTCGATTGGTGGACCTCGATGAAGCGGTCAATTGTGGTGATTGATCAATGGATCTCAATTTCAGAGTTTGATCTATGGATCTTGATCATTTGTACATTGATTAATTGAGGTTGATTAGTGGTTGGTCCTTGATCAGTTGGAGCTCAACCAATACAACTCGATTAGTTGGAGCTCAATCATCAGAGCTTCATTGGAAGACCTTGATTAGTGAAGTCAGATCAACAAGTCAATAGGTTGCTAGTTGATAGAGTGGTCAATTTATGGATCTAGATTGGGAAGTTGACTAGGAGTTCAGTCAAGTGGTCGATGGTTGAGTTTGATTGAGTGGTCAATCATGGATTTGAGGAAAAAATATTGAACAAGTTTCCTTTTAAACATGTTCAAAATGTGTTTAAGGATGGGACCCCTCAGCCCTGCTACTATGGAGTGATAAATATCCAATTTAAAGGGAGTCAACATGAATATCTAGTCCTAAAAAGTTAACATAAAATCTAAACAAAGCTAAATGAAGCTATTTCTAAGGAAATGTAAGAAATCTAAATGAGAAATCAGACTAACAATGACACAGGGATTAACATACATTCATAAAATAACCCTGAACTTAAATGTTACTAATCATCAAGTAACACACAATCTAAAAAATCACAAAAATGAAGACTTTCAACCCATGTTATTTCCTCACCTTCACATCATGTATAATTCCCTACCTACTAATATGGTCAAGTTTCTCATTTTCCTAAAACCATAAAACAAACATATCCATGTCCTCAATTCATATTTGTTTCCCAAAGACATTTCCTCACCAATACAAAGCATGTATATGAGCTTCATGAAAGTTCATAGAATCCTATAGAACAACAAGTGTGCATATAATCTGCCATTGGGTCCATAAAAGGGTGTCGAATGAGACATTCATTGTGTCTCTAGATGGTAAACTGAAGAGGAGGAGATGTGTAAGGAAGATGCAATCTGTCCTCTATTGAATTTATGACTCTTTTTTTCCTTGAGTAGGTATGGCAACACTAACTAGTTAGGCATCATCAAAATCTCTCCACACTAATCTGATCTAATAAATCCAAAAATCCATAAACTAAAAGATGGTGGATGTGGTTGATTTAAAATAATGCATGTTCAACATGGATTTCTAGACAATTAAAACTGTAACATACTTTCCTATCAATGCCATCTTTTACTTTCCTTATGTGATGCATCTGGACGTGGATGACCATTCTATGTAGGGAATTGTCATTCTTTTCTCTTTGACATCGATATATGCTTCATTTCCTACGACTATGAATGTTCCTTATGTCCCAAATCATTGACAATCATGTTGATCTTCTATAAGAGTGTTGCTCGGTGACAAGGGAATAACTATTCATCACGATGTGCAATCAGGTTTCCTAACTAAGATGGTCCATGAGATTTTTGGCCTTTGTCATGACTTCCACTACCTCAAATCGCTTCTCCAAGACATATCTATTTGCCTGTTTCTTCAAGGTCATGAAAGAATAAAACATTGGGGCCTCCTCCTAGTCCTGAGTGAAGTCTTTTGGCATGGAGGCTGATTATAGGTATCTAACGCAAGGATATGGTGGTGGAGTATGGAGAAGAGGCTGAAGTGGATGAGGTAGAGGTGCTATGAGCATTTTTGGTGTTGTTGTAGTCAGCAATAACCCAAGGATCTGTCATGTATATGAGTACAACCGCTGGTTGATTTCATGTCTCATGTGTTTCCACGCCTGCTCTCAGCGGATAGGACATCATGGAGGTCAATCTTCTTATTTAAAAGCACATGTTGTTGATGTTGCGGGTTGGTGGCCTCACATTATGTCATTGATCGACATTGGCATAGCTACAAGAGCCTCATTCGAGGTGCACTTTGTGGAGGGCATCTTCATCACCTAGAAAACTAATGATAGTGTCGGATCCATGCCAACAATGGCAAGCGCTAGAGCCATGTGAAGTACTTTTCCTCTATTTCACCAGGAAATTCATCTTTGATAGGGTATAGGATCAATATGTCGCTTATATTTTCATTGAGAATGGGCATCCATTGAACCTTGAAGAAAGGAAGCACTATTTACGTATGTGGTCCTTCATTTTTCTATTCTAGCCACACCTCTAGCTTCCAAGAGGAAGACTAACCACTTTCAACATTGGAGTGGTTGTGGGTGGGTGTGCAGATGCAAAATGTGGTAGAGCATTTTGGATTCTAGGGTGACCACCATTGATGCCAACTCTAAGAACTTTTTACATCTTCCGCCATCCGAAGATGGCCGACGAGCACATCAATGGTCAAGACTACCAGGGTGAAGATCTAATAACTGGACATGTATAATATTTCTCATATTGTTGATATGTGTTATCAATAAGGAGTATTGTTAGAAAAAATAGCCGATTAGAAGATTAATGTATTTGATCTCACTTAATTGATCAAATACTTGTAATCTTTTATAGGAAAACCTTTAAGAATATGACGAACATAGATACCATGCATGAGTTATATATTAAAGAAATACTTTGTTTCCATGGGACCCAAAGATAATAATTTCTGATCAGGATCCAAAGCTCAAATCCTAACTTAGGGAGGAAATTTAGGGTGAATTAGGTACAAGATTAGCATTCAGTAGTGCCTATCATCCTCAAACTAATGGATAGTACAAGCGTAAGGTCCAAAATCATGGAACTCCATTTATGTTCTATGGATTAGATTGGACATAGGGATAGGTACCTACCTCTATCTAAACTTTCATACAAAATAGTTATTGTGCCAACATTGAGATGCCAAAATACAAAACTTTACATGGTAGACCGTGCAAATCACCTATTGATTGGGTTACAAGTCTTTGTTACAATAAGAATAACTCTAATTCTATCTTGAGGAAGTTTAGCTGATTAAGAAGAGGATGAAGGAATCACAAGATCGACCAAATATGTATGATGACCAACATAGAATTGAAAAAAGGTTTTCTTATGGCACATCCTATTTTTATTAAATTGGATCCTTTACAAGTCAATTTCCATGTTAAAGACTAAGCTTAAACTAAATCCTAGATATGTAGGACCTTTGGAGATCCTTTAGTGAGTTGGGGAATGTTCATATAGGCTAGCTCAGTCTCCTTCGTATGAAAAGATGCACAATGTATTTCATGTTTTTGTCTTGAAGATGTGTGTCAAATAACGTTCTCATGTCTTAACCATCGAAACCTTAGAAATTGAAGAGGATTTGGCATGTGAGGACTATCTAATAGAAGTCCTTGATACTTGAATCTTGCAACTAAGGAATAAGGATATATAACTATTGAAGGTGCTTTAGAAACACCAGGGCCTTGAGAAAGTGATTTGGGAACTACAATACGAAATGATAAAAACTTACCATAAGTTGTTTCCTTAGTCATGGATTATGGGACGAAATTCCCTTTTAGGGAAGGCAAGCTGTAAATACCTAAATCGCTACAAAAATCTAATCTTGACATAGTTTACATAATTCCCTTGAATTCAATTTTTGTATTTCTATGAATTTTGTGCAACTTGTTAAATATCATGAACTTGAGTACCTAAAATATAGTGTTGTATCACTTTGATAAAATCACACCACTTGGGCCCCAAAATGAAGTAATTGAACCCCAACATGGAATTATGGGTTGGGAATAATATAAAAGAGTACTATTGATTTCTTTATATTCATCTTTGAATTTATGATGAGAGTAAATTTCTTAGCCATCTTAATTCTTAAACTAGGGGATATAATGTTTTTAAGATTAGATTGATGGAAATTAAACATGTGTTTGAAATTTCAAGAGAAACGTATTAGTAGCTTTAGATATACAAATTCCCAACTACTAAAAAGAATAAGGTTTGAAAAGAAGAAAACATAGAAGTAATGATGAATGATCAAATGCATGTTGACGATACTTCCCAAACACCCTGTGCGCCTAGGTTCCTCCATGCATTCATTACCCAATGCCAGAGAAATGATGGGAGGTGTCTCATAATTCTTTACCAATCTCTCCATTCTTTCAGTTCCCAGGACTCTGGTTACCTTTCCCCAATTATGCTGACTCCTCAATTTAAGGCAAGGAGAGCCAAAACACCAGGAGCCATTATGATTTGTGTCTTGGAGTGAGAAATGGCAAACGAGTTACACTAGGAGTGTCACACTACCTCCAATCAAATTGGAGATAAATACATCATCATTAATTCCTAGAAAACAAAACTCAAATCTAGTCCCTACTATATAAATCCCTACCTACCATGTCAACAAGGCCCAACCTCCATGCCCATGGCATACCTTCTTCTTCTCCTTTAGACCTTCGTACACCCTCTAACCTCATCTCTCACTCAACTAAGATCCCTAGCACTCTGCCATCCTATTTTGGGACCTTGAATTGGCCTCAGCAAGCACCCTACTCCATTATCCTCTTCTATCGGCCTATTGAGTTTTCCCGACTAATGTTCGACTTCATCCACTGCGCTGCCACCATGAATACACCTCACAGTTGGTGATGGCCAAGATAGCCATGCAGTACTACAACCAAGTCAAGATCCCAACAACGCGATCTTGACTTTTGTACACTAGAAGGTACACATACCTTGACTCTCCTCTCTATTTATTTAATCCATGACTCATCACTAGGAGTTAGATAACTAAAATCTAAGATAAATATTATACAAATCACTATAGTCAACCACTCACACTGTGAAATTCACCTAGCGCTCTATTAACATGATCTTGATATTGTAATATGCATCATGACCACTTCCTTTGCTAATAAAAATGCTTTCCTAAGCTTACACATAGATGTTTAAATACGACCCTATATATGCAATACAAATTATATATTGGAGTCCTAAAACATGAATAAAGACTTAGGGAGACCCTCAAATAAGTGATTTATTATCATAAGTAATAATTCTCAAAATAGTCAACCTTAATCGAATGAATTTGGTCAAGCATTTAAGAAGGATAATCCCTAATTTTCATTACTCATAGCTTTATACTATACTTTGTTTGGAAATGACTATTCTTATTTTGTATTATCAAAGTAATAATCAAATAATGATGCCAAGAAATATAATGGAGAAAATGAATTCAGTATTTCTAATGATGGTATTAATTTGCAATCCATGAAAATATAAAAAATATACCCTAGTAACTATTTACCCCTTCTTCATTATAATCTGTATAATTAGATGTTATGCTTAAGTATACATATTTGTGACATATATTGATGTATCACCTAACATGGACTCAAACACATATTATGTAACAAAAAAGACATTAACATTCATAATATGAATAAGGACAATAATGATAAACTTGCACCTAATGAGAATTGATAAGTGATTTCCACAGGTAATAATCGCATGTTAACATGAGATATTTCACCTTGCTAGGATTTGAAACTCTTGAACCCTAGTTGGAATTAGCAGATGTTTCCCTAGAATAGAATGTATTATATCTATGATTTCATAATTGAACTATTGTTTACCCACTTGGATTGCACATACAATGTCTTGATTGGTGTTGAACCAAAAACAGTTTTGAAAGCCTTTCTTGTCTCTTGAAGTTAACAACCCTAATTTGAAAATGATGTATTGTTATTGATAATAAATTTGTAAATGGATCGGATCTTCTAGAGTTTTGACTCCCTTGGTGTCTTTGGCCCCTTAATAGATATTTGGCACATTTGTGTGGGACAAGTACCCAAAACCATGTGTAGTGGCTAGGGATTAGTTGTCCCCTAGTATACTGGAATAGCTAATAAAGCACTAGTACCTTTTTGTCCTAGAGTGTGAAATTAGAAGGTACTTAGCCCTAGAAAAGACATGACAGTAAGGTGCCAAACTTGCCAAATTGAATTACTTAAAATAAATCTACTTTGTGGATACTTTGGAAAAATAATAAATATTTGTGATATCTAAATAAACCCTAAGCAGGGTAGAGCCCTAAGTCAATGTTAAGGTAAAGTAGAGAGGATTAAAGGTACATAATACCTATGAGATTAGGAGGTGATCATGCCCTATGTGCATAAGACCATGGGGTCAGGAGATGGGCCATCCATGTTTGCACAAGACTCTTGGGCCAGGAGATTGACCACCTTCACGAGTTCATGAGGCCCAAGTGGTAAATGTGAGAAGCCCTCCATATGCATAAGGTCCATGGGGACAATAGGGGATCACTCCAAAGGTACATGTACCCCTAGAGGCCTTAAGGAAGTTACTAAGGCTAATGATACATGAGATGTAGATGTAAAGAATACCAGAAGTCATGTAATAATTTTGATAAATCTAGAAGAGATGCAGTGCATAAAATCAAGGATTATGAGAAAGTCACCTTCCATGTGAGGGCATGAAAGTTAAGAAAATGGTAGGAATAAAAGTAATTATGGTTTGGAGTCATTGTTGAGAGTGATTCAACCTAAAATTTGAAATTTTAAGATAATTTGTGGACACACCATCTCTTCTATTGGAATGGGGTGAACTTTGTATTTGGGCTGCAATCAAGTGATTATTTCATATTATAATGAGTGAGACAGATTGGGTAGACACATGTTATGCTTAAAATTGACATATGAGAATGAATACCTTAAGTTGAGGTTTAATGTCATGATTTAGGTTTTGAGGTGTTACCTCACCCTTATGTGAAAATAAATGAATAATAGGTTGGAACCTAGGTGAAAAGGTAGTAACCAAGTAAGAGTTGAAGCCAAAAATGAAAGTATAATCACCAAGTGATGATATCAATGTTATTATTAAGGATGTGATATACCTTGAATTCAAGTACAAATCTTAGTAATAATGTGACGAATTTGCATGATAGTAAAAGTTGTTTAAGAAATCCAAGAAGGGTTGCTAACCCTAAGATTTCAGAATTGAGTTGAGTTATCATTAACCTATTTTTGGTCATCAAGTTATCATTGACCTTAACATTACTAGACTTGAATTTTGGGGACAAAATTCCTTTTAAGTAGGGGTGAATGTAATATCCTCAAACTTGGTGACTTTGAATCACATTACTATAAGGTTTGAATCAATAAGAAAATCCCTTAATTGTATTATTGATGGAATAATAAAGTTCTCTTTTTGGCATGGGTGAGACTATTTTCTTTGCAAATTGGTCCTTGGGGCACAAGTAAAAGACATAAATGAATTCGTGCATAAAAAAAGGATAATGGCTTTGTGATTTATTCAGTAACTAAAATATGAGATAATATGCAAGTTTCCAAATGAAAATAAGATATGTGATGCTTTAGATAGTCAAGGGTTTTTTTGTGTTTTATGGTTTGCAACAATCCATTAATTGTTATTGGATAAAGAAAGAATGGAAAATTTAAATAGTAAAAGTATTGGACAATTGATAAATAAATAAGGGATTATTTGGAAAATTCTAGAAAAGTTGAAGGCAACTAATAAGTTTTATTCAACCCAATCTTATAAAATACATTAAAATAAGAATTCTTGCCCAGTTTGGCTAAGAACATGAGTTATTTGATATCTTAAATAATTCAAATAAAGGAAAAATATTAAGGAAAGAAAAGGTATATAAATTTGGAGTTTTGGCACCAAACCTTGCCCAAATCGAGATTTTGTTATAAAAAAGGTTTCCTTTAAAATTTGGAAGGAATTGGATATAGAACGAAAGATATATGGAATTATGTAGTTTCCCTGAAATGGAAGGATTAATCAAAATAAATGAATATTTCACATTTAAATCAGAAAAAGTAACCTAGGGGTGGCCGTTTTAGTTGTTGCACAGATTCCTAACCGTTCGATCAAGATCCAACGATCTTCCCTCCATCTCCCTAGGGCTCCATTTCTCTCACAACCTCTCTCTATCTCTTTCCTCTCAACCTCTCCCCTTAGTTCTTTCTCCATTGGTTTCAGGAGAGGGAAGTTGACACGAGGACCCCTCACATAATTGCCCTCATTCTCTATTGAGAAAGTACCCAAGTCCTACTTTTTTTGGGATCTAGGGCTTTGAGGATTTGCCCTCCAAACCACCACCCCATCCTATTAATAAGGCAGATTCGACTTCCTCGACACCTCACGCAACCAGAGAGTCCTCCAATTTCTTACCAACCTTTCTGATAGTCATTGTCCTGTTCTAACTCGATTATAATGCTCCTCCGCCATCTCCCTGGAACCCTTGACCATCTCAAGAAATTGCTTCAGGTAGAAGCACCATGAGACCTTCACAAAGGTACACGACACAACAATAGGTGATGAAGGAAGTCAAATCACCTATTCCCTACTAGAAACATTCGAAGCTCAGGAAGTTTCACCGAGGAGGCATTTCACACCACCTTGGGATGTGACGAGAGTTGGGCGACCACTGGAAGACCATTAGGAGACTTGTGGGGGATCTAGAGTATTGTTATGGAAGGTAATTGCCTACTTCACTTCTCCACCTTATTATTATGTTCTTAGGTTTGTCACCCCCACTCCCGACCCCCTAAACCACCGTGTAATACCTGGTTGTATTCAGCAGGACATGAAAAAGGTTCTTAGATCCTTGTCCAAAGCTCCCATGCCTCTGATATCAAAGTCAACCATGGGTTTACCCCATTACTAATAGCTTGCCTTCAGATGTGAGGGAGAAACGATCCCTGGATGGGATTGTAAGAAAATATGGCTATAGAGCAGGAAGCGGAAACAAAAATTTTATCTACCATATTTCCATGACCAACATATGATGTCAATTACTATAAGACATGAAAAATGGTTCCAAGGGCATGCCTGGTCCTGGAGCAAGTCAATTGAAAATAATAATTATTATAGATGCATAATTATGAATCATGGATGTACTAGGACTCATCGAACTACTGTGCCTCTTGGTCTGCACCATGAACTACAGCCATGAACCTTGTCTTCTTCAGCAGCTCCTCTTGTCATGGACTACTGGTTGATGTTTTCCTCCTAGCAGCAGACAACAGCCTCCCACCTCTATAGAAGTCCACATGGACCACCTACAACTCTTTTTGTCCTACTAGAATGGATAGGAAGGAGTTGTCCCTCCCAATGGCGTACTAGTACCAACTTGCTCTCCTGCAATAATGATTTTCTCTCTCCCTTGTTGTTCCTCCATAGTTGCGTAGAAATTATTTTGGCTCTCGTGGTTACCACAACTAGAGAGGACAAAATTTTCCAGAGAAACAAATTCTTAATTGTCTGTTTTGCGCTCTGGGAAGGCCCCAGTACCCCTCTAATTATAGTCGGGGTTTGGGTTTAGGTTCCCAATCGATGTGGAAGTGGAAGGGATCAGAAGATCTCAAATTTTGGCAACCTACAAACAACAAAACGGCCATTTGGAACTCCAGATAGCCGTATGGCATGCAAGACAATCATCTCATATTATGATATGATCATTTTGTAGTTTCCTTTTCACATACAAAATTGGCAATTTGATTCCCATAAATGTTAGACATTAATTTCCTTCCATAACAAATAATGTCAAGCAAGACAAACTTGGAAATATCAAGAACTTTCCCTCAATCAAACTAGACCATCTCGCCCATGAGAGATGGATGTCTCGCTCACTTAGATGTTCATCTAGTGACTTGAGTCAAGCCAGTCGGTTGGGTCGGTTCATCTTTTAGCAAATTTCAACTTGAATTAGGCTTGACTCCCCAAACGCCAGTCTCAACTCTTGAGGCGACCATTTTTCACTCTAGATGGTTGTCTCAACACTTGAGATGGGCATTTGGCAGTGGATTCAACCTATATGTTGTGTGAAATAAATTCCTAAACACTTTAGTACTTAATTCAATCGTCATTTAAGATTAAACTCCTCTTCTAGGTCAAGACCTGTGTGTGTGATTGTAACATCCCAGGATTTGAGGCCTCGGATAACATGATTAGAAAAGGAATGATTGGACTACCCATATCACCAAGGTGCACCTCCTTTTCCGAGAGCCCATCACTAAAGAACTCCATAGTTAAGTGTGCTCAGCTTGGAGTAGTACTAGGATGGGTGACCAGTCGGGATGTTGATCCTGACTTGCATATGAGTGAGGACAAAGCACGCAGTTAAGGCTAGTGGTGGTCTGTGGGGCCAGTCGTCATTCCTGAAACTCTACTAGAGACTTGGGAAGTGGGCCCAGGTGTTACAAATGGTATCAGAGCCAATTCCCCTCCAATAGGTGGGGCCCACATGGGCATGGCATGCCATTCTTGAGCCGTGCGGTCCAGGCATGTAGGAAAGGGTTGTCCATGGTTGACGTAGCCACCCTTGTGCTGGTATTCCTTGATCGGGAGAAGGGTGTCCATGGGCCATTGTGGGTCTGCACTGAAATGGGGAAGAGATTATGAGGCCTTATAGTTGATCCTTGACGAGGACGTTAAGAGTCTAAGTGGGGGAGATTGTAACATCCTAGGATTTGAGGCCTCGGATAACATGATCTTAAAAGTAATGATTGGACTACCCATATCACCAAGGTGCACCTCCTTTTCCGGGAGCCGATCACTAAAGAACTCCATAGTTAAGTATGCTCAGCTTGGAGTAGTACTAGGATGGGTGACCAGTCAGGAAGTTGATCCTGACTTGCGCATGAGTGAGGACAAAGCGCGATGTTAAGGCTAGTGGTGGTCTGTGGGGCCAGTTATCATTCTTGAAACTCTACTAGAGACCTGGGCAGTGGGCCCAGGCGTTACAGTGACATTATAGGTCCCATATTACATTGGTAGTGAATGTCTATAACAACTTATGACATCACAAGAAATGAGTGGTGCCTAGTCACACATCAATGCTACCCAAGTAAATAGAAAGTTGGGGAACAACTTCAACCTACAATCTATGTATGGTGTTGCAGTGCTTGTATAGTTCTTTTTTCACTGATGTCCATATGGACTTGAGGCATGGAGTAGTCACCCTCTTTCTCACCCAATCTTGTTTCTTGAACCAGAGTATATTGTCTGAGATATATGTAAGCTCAATATCACATATTGACTCACATGTACATGGCCATGAAATTCTCAGTCTCTCTAATCAAGAGGCCAAGGACATCACACTCTAGTCGGTGGGACAAATCTCATCTCTATCACTCACAGTCTATCCCCATGTGTCAAAGTCACCCACTCATCATTGTGATAACAACACATGTTTCAGGACTGTGTTTAATGATGTCAAAGTGTACCCAACAACATGTGATGAGTCCAATGATTTTAGGTCTAAGAACCACAACACCACCATCACTGTGAGAGATGACAATGACTTCCATGAAAATGGCTTCCATGTGTCAGTCTCATGGTGGCTCTACCTGATATACTGATCTCTAACACGTAACAATGTGCTTGGTTTGATACAGCCATATCATGACCAGTGAGATTCTATCATCAACCAAATGTGCTCTGATCTTATGTGTTATTGTTGTCTATCAACCTTCCACAATAACAACTAATCAGGGACATGATGAAAATATGTATATGTACTCATTACATATGTATGATCACATTTCCCCAAGGCTAATACTTGAATGCATATGTCATTGATTAATATTATTCTCTAGACATTTATAATGTTACATCATTATCTCATAATTGAATTAAATAGAATAAATTGCAAGCTTGCCTTTATTAATAATCAAATTGTTTTTATAAGTTATGCCATTACAATCATTACATGATTGTCTCTTTGGGCATGCATACCAACAAAATACAACTTGCAATTAGAGCAATCATGTTCCAAGTGATCTAACATGACCATCATGCTTGTTCTGTGAAAGTTCCTTCATCAAGGGGTCAACAACATTGTTCTTAATTGGTACTTTGCGAATCTTTACATCTCCTAATCGTATGATCTCTCATAATGAGATGGAATGACCTTTGTATATGCTTTGAGTGCTTATGCAATCTGGGTTCCTTAGCTTGTGAAATAGCTCCATTGTTTTCACAATATAGCTTGATTGCTTCGTTGATGCTTGGAACAACCCCAAGTTCAGTAATGAACTTCTTCATCCATATAGCCTCCTTTTCTACACTTGATGCAGCAATATACTCGGCCTCTGTTTGCTTGGAACTATTCCAGCTTACAACTCTATTGTTAAGACAAAACATGAATCCCAATTGCGATTTGTAATCATCTGGATCAGTCTGGAAGCTTGCATCTGTGTAACCATTTACCACCAACTCTTGCTCTCTGACATAGATTAAGAACTGGTCCTTAGTCCTTTGCAAGTGCTTGAGGATGTTCTTCACAACTATCCAGTGAGCATCATCTGGATCTAACTGATATCCGCTCGTCATGCTCAGGGAAGACGAGACGTATGGATGGGGACACAACATTGCATACATGATTGATCCAATTGTCGAGGAATATGGAATCAAACTCACGTGTTCCCTTTCTTAACAAGAACTGGGACATTGAGCTCTAAAGATGGGGACACCATGACGCACATGTAGGTTTCCTCTCTTTGAGTTCTCCATGCTGAACTGCTTCAACACTTTGTGAATGTATGTGCTCTGAATTAGTCCAAGAAGCCTTCTGGATCTATCTCTATAGATTTTTATCCCCATGATGTAGGATGCTTTTCCCAAGTCTTTCATAGAGAATGTATTTCCAAGCCATGTCTTTACCTTTTGTAAAGTATGGATGTCATTCCCCATTAATAGTATGTCATCTACGTATAATATGAGGAATGTCACTATGCTTCCACTAACATTCTTGTACACACAAGGTTCATCTTCATTTTGAATAAATCCAAACCCTTTGACTGTCTCATCAAAACAATGATTCCTTCTCCGAGATGCTTTCTTCAATCCATAGATTTACCTTTGTATCTTAGAGACTTTATTTGCATCCGTTGGATTTATAAAACCCGCAAGCTATGTCATGTAGACATCCTTGAGAAGATTCCCATTAAGGAGTGCAATTTTAACATCCATCTGCCAAATCTCATAGTCATGATAAGTTGCAATAGCAAGCATGATCCTGATCGACTTAACCATGGCCATTGCAGAAAAGGTTTCATCATAGCCAACACCTTGAACTTGTTTAAAACCCTTTGCTACCAACTTAAAGGTTTGTACTTTACCATCCATGTCGGTCTTCTTATAAAAAGACCCACTTGAACCCTATGGGTTTTACTCCCTCAGGTGGATCCACCAAGGTCCATACCTTGTTGGTATACATGGATTCTATCTTAGATCTCATGGCCTCAAGCCATTTCTCAGACTCTAGTCCCTGAATAGCATCTTTATAGGATGTTGTCTCATCATCTATGACCAATTCACTGTCGTCCTGAGTTACAAGATATCCAAATCTCTCAGAATCAATGCATGTCCTATTAGATCTATGAGGTTCCTATGTAACTTGAGGAATTTGAGACTCCACAACATCTTGTGATTCTCTGTTATCCTCTTGTTCATCTATCAGTTCAATATTTTCTTGTTGGTATCGAACCTCTTAGAGTTCTACTTTCCTCCCACTAATTCCTTTAGAATGAATTCCTTTTCTAAGAATGCAATATCTTTGGCAACGAACACTTGGTTGTCAGATAGATTATACAAGTAGTATCCCACAATCTCTTTGGGATACCCACAAAGTCACATTTATCATATATTGGGCCAAGCTTATCAGGAAACATTTTCATGACATAAATTTCACACCTTTAAATCCTCATAAAAGACATTTTAGGATGCTTCCTAGTTCATATCTCATTTGGTGTCTTTTGAATCGATTTATATAGTACTCAGTTAAGTGTAAATGTGGCAGTTTGTAGAGAATACCCCCAGAAGGTAATTGGAAGCTCAGCTAAGCTTATCATCTATTGCACCATATCCAGTAATGTGTGATTCCTTCTTTTTGACACACCATTATGTTGAGGTGTTCTAGGTGTATTCCATTGGAATATAATCCCATGGGCTATAAGAAGGTTCTCAAACTCTTGGTTTAAGTATTCTCTGCCACGATCATAATGAAGTGCTTTAATTCATTTACTAAGTTGGGTTTGTACTTAATTCATTAACTCTTTGAACTTTTCAATAGCTTCGACTTATGTTTCATTAAATAAACATAGCCATACTTACTAAAGTTATCAGTGAAGGTAATGAAGTATTGATACCCACCTCTAGCCATTTTTGTAAAAGGTCCAAACACATCAGTATGTATGAGTCCTAATAGATTACTATCCCTCTCATTGTTACCAGTGAAAGGGGTCTCATCCATCTTTCCTATTGAATAAAATTCACATGTCTCTATTGATTCGAAATCAAAAGAGTCCAGATAACCATGTTTATGGATTCTAGATATGTGATTCTCATTTATGTGCCCTAGACGAAAATGCCAAAGGTATGTTTTGTTTGAGTTGTTGAGTTTTCGTCTTTTGGTATTAACATTATATACATCAATCTTTATATCTAACAAATAAAGACCATAAGACATTGGGGCACTGTCATAAAAAATCCCATCTTTTGAAATAGAACATTGACCATTTTTAATATGGAATTCAAATGCATCCTTGTCCTTACAAGATGCATAAATGATGTTTCTATATATAGTAGGTACATAATAGCAGTTCTTTAACTCTATTACAAGTCATGTGGGTAGAGATAAAATATAGGTTTCAACTATGTTTATCGCAACTCTTACACCATTAGCAACTTGCAGTTCCACCTCGCCTTTTGCCAAAGGCCTATTTCCTTTGAATTTTACATATGAGAACATATGTGGGATCCACATCTGGTATCTAGTACCCATGATGATGAAGTAGATATGTTTATCTCAATAATGTATGTACTTGAAGTGGAGATCGCCATCCAATAGCCAACATGGTAGAAATGCACCATGCTTTGTGCAAATCTACAAATATACCATCACACTTCCACGAGATAGATGATGCACCATGCTTTGTGCAAATATCTGCTTGGCCGATCAAGCTTTTCATGTGTGTTGGCAATAGAAGACATCTAATACTTAATATGTTGATTGAGGGAGTCTGTATGAATACATATCCTTTATCCAATCACCACATATATAGTACATATCATATACATGTTCTATCCCACAGCAAAAACATGCAATAAACGAAAGCGATGGTTATGGCCAGCCTAATGTAATTCATTGGATCTACAAAGAATTATATCATCTAGGTCTACATCACATGCAGAAACCTGTTGTTGATGAAGATTCATGCTTGCCAATCCGATTTGATTAATTCAACCCTTGAATTGATCAGCTCACATCCTGGCCAGTTGTTAGGTTGTCTCACTGAGCATTTGGTCCTTCTGTCCACCATCTTCTGGCTCCTCCATATGATTGGTCAGGTCCACTAGATGGTAGGTTTGGCTTGTCCATCTGGTTCACCATGGTCCTCCATCTTGTTGGCTCATCTTTGGGACGCCATCTTCTTTGTCATAATAGGAAAGTAAACTATCCTACTTTTACGTAATTATGTTGAAAACTCAAGTTACATTCGAGGGGAGCAAAGGTAGGAAAGAATTAACTTTATGTTGGGAGGATAAGATAGAGGCTCAGTACGCAGAATGTGATAAAAGGATCAACCAACCATACAACCATGCATAGATAATAGAGGTTATTGACCATAACCATGCTACACATCCACCATCAAAATCACTTTTAGGGTGATATGTGTAATTTGCATATATATATATATATATATATATATATATATATATTAGTTTGGGATTATCATGGTATTGTATTTGACATGATATTATTTGCATCACATGCAATAATAGTACAATAAAACCAAAATTTGATCATATCAATTATCCCATAATATAGTAAATTAATTTGTCTCTAATACCACTGTAGGGAAATATGGCTACAGAGTAGGCACCCAAAATAAAAAATTTATCTACCATATTCCCATGACCAGCAGATCATGTCAATTACCATAATATAGGAAAGTTGGTTTCTAGGATATACATGGTCCTGGAACAAGTCCAGCGGAAATCATCGTCGTTGTAGATGTGCAACTCTGAATCCTTGCTGCACCGAGACTCGTCAAACTGCTACGCCTCCTGGTCTGCACCATAGACTGTAGTCATGAATGTCATCTTCTTTAGCAACTCCTCTTATCATGGATTGTTGGTTGACATTGTCCTCTTAGTGGAAGACAACGACCTCTCGCCTCTAAAGAAGTCTGCACATATTGCCTAGAACTCTTTTTGTCCTGCTAGAAAGGATAGAAAGTATTTGTCCCTCTCATTGGTGTACTAGTCACCAACTTGCTTTCCCACAATAATGATCTCAGTTGCACTCTCCCTTGTTTTTCCTCTCTAATCGGGTAGAACTTACTTGGGCTCTCGTAGTTACCACAACCATAGAGGACAATATTTGTCAGAGCAAATGATTCTCAATTGTTTGTGTTGTGATCTAGGAAGGCCCCGATACCCCTTTATTTATAAACACGGTTTGGTTTTAGGTTCCCATTTGATGTGGGAGAAGAAGGGACTGAAAGATCTCGAATGTTCACAACCTTAAACCACCAAAATGGCCATTTGGCACACCAAATGTTGTCTGGCATGTGAGACGATCATATCGTACAACAAGACAACCATTTCACAGTTTTCTTGCCACATATATATTTTTCAATTTGAATCCCATTAATGTTAAACATTAATTTCCTTGCACAACAAGTAATGTGCAAGCTAAACAAACTTGGAAATATCTAGAACATTCCCTCGACTGAACTTGGACCATCTCACCCATGCGAGATTGTCATCTCGGTCATCCAGATAGTCGTCTAGTGACCCGAGTCGAGCGAGACGGTTGGGTCAGTTCATCTTTAAGACAATTTCAACTCGAATTAGGCCTGACTCCCCAGACAACCCTCTCAACACTTAAGACGACCGTCTTGGACTCCATATGGTCATCTCAACACTTGAAATGGTCATTTGGCAGTGCATTCAGCCTATATGTTGTGTGAATCTAGTACTTAAACACTTCAATACTTAATTCAATTGTCATTCAAGATGAAACTCCTCTTATAGGTTGAGACCTACGTGTGTGACCCTATAGGTCCCATATTATGTTGGCAATGAATGTCCATAACAACTTATGACATCACAAGAAATGTGTGGTTCCTAGTTTCACAGCAATGCTACTCAAGTAAATGGAAACTTGGAGAATAACTTCAACCTATAATCTGTGTATGGTGTTGTAGTGGTTGTATAGTTCCTTTGTCACTGATGTCCAAATTGAACTTGAGGCATGGAGCAGTCACCCTATTTATCATCCAATCTTGTTTCTTGAACCGAAGCAAACTGCCTGAGGTATATGCAAGCACAATATCACATATTGACTCACATGTACATGGCCATGCAATTCTCAGTCTCTCTAATCAAGAGGTCGAGGACATCACACTCCAGTAGGAGGGACAAATCCCATCTCTACCACTCGTAGTCTATCCCCATGTGTCAAAGTCACCCAATCATCACTGTTATAACAACATATGTTTCGGGACTGTGTTTAACGATGTCAAAGTGTACCCAACGACATGTGATGAGTCTAGTGATTTTAGGTCTAAGAACCACAACACCACCATCACTGTGAGAGCTGACTATGACTTCCATGAAAATGGCTTCCATGTGTCAGTCTCATAGTGGGTCTATCTAATACACTTTCTCTAGCATGTATCTGCCCGCTTAGTTTGATATAGCCATATCTTGATTAGTGGGATTTTGTCATCAACCAACCCACACTCTGATCTTATGTGTTATTGTTGTCTATCAACCTTCCACAATAAAAACTGACCAGGGACATAGTGAGAATATGTATATGTACTCTTAACATCTGTATGATCACATTTCCTCAAGGCTAATACAAGAAGACATACGTCATTGAGTAATATTATTCTCAAGACATTTATAGTGTTACATCATTATCTCATAACTGAATCAAACAAAATAAATTGGAAGTTTGCCTTTATTAATAATCAAATTGTTTTTACGAGTTATGTCGTTACAATCATTACATGATTGTCTCTTTGGGCATGCATACCAACAAAATCCAACTTGCACTTAGAGCCAATCATATTCCAAGTGATCTAACATGATTATCATGTTTGTGCTGTGAAATTTCCTTCATCAAGGGGTCAACAACATTGTTCTTAATTGGTACTTTGCGAATCTTTACATCTCGTAATCGTATGATCTCTCGTAATGAGATGGAACGACCTTTGTATATGATTTGAGCGCTTATGCAATCTAGGTTCCTCATCTTGTGCAATAGCTCCATTGTTTTCACAATATAGCTTGATTACTTCGTTGATGCTTGGAACAACCCCAAGTTCTGTAATGAACTTCTTGATCCATATAGCCTCCTTTTCTACACTTGATGCAGCAATATACTCGACCTCTGTTTGCTTGGAACTATTCCAGCTTACAAATCTATTGTTAAGACAAAACATGAATCCCAATTGTGATTTGGATTGAATTAGGCTTGACTCCCCAAATGCCAGTCTCAACTCTTAAGGAGACCATTTTTAACTCTAGATGGCTGTCTCAACACTTGAGATGGGCATTTGGCAGTGGAGTCAGCCTATATGTTGTGTGAAATAAATTCCTAAACACTTTAGTACTTAATTCAATTATCATTCAAGATTAAACTCCTCTTCTAGGTCAAGACCTATGTGTGTGACACTATAGGTCCCATATTACGTTGGTAGTGAATGTCCATAACAACTTATGACATCATAAGAAATGAGTGGTACCTAGTCACACATCAATGCTACCCAAGTAAATGGAAAGTTGGGGAACAACTTCAACCTACAATCTGTGTATGGTGTTGTCGTGCTTGTATAGTTCCTTTGTCATAGATGTCCAGATGCACTTGAAGCATTGGAATAGTCACCCTCTTTCTCATCCAATCTTGCTTCTTGAACCATAGTATATTGTCTGAGATATATGTAAGATCAATATCACATATTGACTCACATGTACATGGCCATGCAATTCTCAGTCTCTCTAATTAAGAGGCCTAGGACATCACACTCCAGTCGGTGGGACAAATCTCATCTGTATCACGCACAGTCTATCCCCATGTGTCAAAGTCACTCACTCATCATTGTGATAACAACACATGTTTCAGGACTGTGTTTAATGATGTCAAAGTGTACCCAAAGACATGTGATGAGTCTAGTTATTTTAGGTCTAAGAACCACAACACCACCATCACTGTGAGAGATGACAATGACTTCCATGAAAATGGCTTCCATGTGACAGTCTCATGGTGGCTCTACCTGATACATTGTTCTCTAACATGTAACGGTGTGCTTGGTTTGATACAGCCATATCATGACCAGTGAAATTATATCATCAACCAAACCATGCTCTGATCTTATGTGTTATTGTTGTCTATCAACCTTCCACAATAACAACTGATCAGGGACATAATGAGAATATGTATATGTACTCATTACATTTGTATGATTACATTTCCCCAAGGCTAATACTTGAATACATATGTCATTGATTAATATTATTCTCTAGACATTTATAATGTTACATCAGTATCTCATAACTGAATAAAACATAATAAATTGCAAGCTTGCCTTTATTAATAATCAAATTGTTTTTACAAGTTATGCCATTACAATCATTACATGATTGTCTCTTTGGGCATGCATACCAACAAAATCTAACTTGCACTTCGAGCCAATCATATTCCAAGTGATCTAAAATGACCATCATGCTTGTGCTGTGAAAGTTCCTTCATCAAGGGGTCAACAACATTGTTCTTAATTATTACTTTGTGAATCTTTACATCTCCTAATCGTATGATCTCTTGTAATGATATGGAATGACTTTTGTATATGCTTTGAGTGCTTATGCAATCTGGGTTCCTTAGCTTGTGCAATAGCTCCATTGTTTTCACAATATAGCTTGATTGCTTCGTTGATGCTTGGAACGACCCCAAGTTCTGTAATGAACTTCTTGATCCATATAGCCTCCTTTTCTACACTTGATGTAGCAATATACTCGGCCTCTATTAGCTTGGAACTATTCCAGCTTACAACTTTATTGTTAAGACAAAACATGAATCCCAATTGTGATTTGTAATCATCTGGATCAGTTTGGAAGCTTGCATCTGTGTAACCCTTTACCACCAACTCTTGCTCTCTGACATAGATTAAGAACTGATCCTTAGTCATTCGCAAGTGCTTGAGGATGTTCTTCACAACTATCTAGTGAGCATCATCTGGATCTGACTGATATCTACTCGTCATACTCAGGGAAGATGAGACGTATGGATGGGGACACAACATTGCATACATGATTGATCCGATTTTCGAGGCATATGGAATCAAACTCATGTGTTCCCTTTCTTAGCAAGAACTGGGACATTGAGCTCTAAAGATGGGGACACCATGACGCACAGGCAGGTTTCCTCTCTTTGAGTTCTCCATGCTGAACTGCTTCAACACTTTGTGAATGTATGTGCTCTGACTTAGTACAAGAAGCCTTCTGGATCTATCTCTATAGATTTTTAACCCCAAGATGTAGGATTCTTTTCCCAAGTCTTTCATAGAGAATGTATTTCCAAGCCATGTCTTTACCTTTTGTAAAGTATGGATGTCATTCCCCATTAATAGTATGTCAACTACATATAATATGAGGAATGTCACTATGCTTCCACTAACCTTCTTGTACACACAAGGTTCATCTTCATTTTGAATAAATCCAAACCCTTTGACTCTCTCATCAAAACAATGATTCCATCTCTGAGACACTTTCTTCAATCCATAGATTTACCTTTGTAGCTTAGAGACTTTATTTGCATATGTTGGATTTATAAAACCCACAGGCTATGTCATGTAGACATCCTCGAGAAGATTCCCATTAAGGAATGCAATTTTAACATCCATCTGCCAAATCTCATAGTCATGATAAGCTACAATAGCAAGCATGATCCTGATTGACTTAACCATGGCCATTGGAGAAAAGGTTTCATCATAGTCAACACCTTGAACTTGTTTAAAACCCTTTGCTACCAATCTACCCTTAAAGGTTTGTACTTTACCATCCATGTCGGTCTTCTTCTAAAAAGACCCACTTGCACCCTATGGGTTTTACCCCCTCAGGTGGATCCACCAAGGTCCATACCTTGTTGGTATACATGGATTCCATCTTAGATCTCATGGCCTCAAGCCATTTCTCAGACTCTAGTCCCTGAATAGCATCTTTATAGGACGTTGTCTAATCATCTATGACCAATTTACTGCCATCCTGAGTTACAAGATATCCAAATCTATCAGAATCAATGTGTGTCCTATTAGATCTATGAGGTTCCTATGTAACTTGAGGAATTTGAGACTCCACAACATCTTTTGATTCTCTGTTATCCTCTTGTTCATCTATCAGTTCAATATTTTCTTATTGGTATCAAACCTCTTCGAGTGCTACTTGCCTCACACTAATTCCTTTAGAATGAATTCCTTTTCTAGGAATGCAATATCTTTGGCAACGAACACTTGGTTGTCAGATAGATTATACAAGTAGTATCCCACACTCTTTGGGATACCCACAAAGTAACATTTATCATATATTGGGCCAAGCTTATCAGGAAACATTTTCTTGACATAAGTTTCACACCCTCAAATCCTCATAAAAGACATTTTGGGATGCTTCCCAGTCCATATCTCATTTGGTGTCTTTTGAACCGATTTATATAGTACTCAGTTAAGTGCAAACGTGGCAGTTTGTAGAGAATACCCCCAGAAGGTAATTGGAAGCTCAACTAAGCTTATCATCTATTGCACCATATCCAGTAATGTGTGATTCCTTCTTTTTGACACACCATTATGCTGAGGTGTTCTAGGTGTAGTCCATTGGAATATAATCCCATGGGCTATAAGAAGGTTCTCAAACTCTTGGTTTAAGTACTCTATGCCATGATCAAAATGAAGTGCTTTCAATATTTTACTAAGTTGGGTTTGTACTTCATTCATAAACTCTTTGAACTTTTCAATAGCTTCGACTTATGTTTCATTAAATAAACATAGCCATACCTACTAAAGTCATCAGTGAAGGTAATGAAGTATTGATACCCACCTCTAGCAGTTTTTGTAAAAGGTCCAAACACATCAGTATGTATGAGTCCTAATAGATTACTATCCCTCTCATTGTTACCAGTGAAAGGGGTCTCATCCATCTTTCCTATTGAACAAAATTCACATGTCTCTATTGATTCAAAATGAAAAGAATCCAGATAACCATCTTTATGGAGTCTAGATATGTGATTCTCATTTATGTGCCCTAGACGACAATGCCAAAGGTATGTTTTGTTTGAGTTGTTGAGTTTTAGTGTTTTGGTATTAACATTATATACATTTGTCTTTAGATCTAACAAATAAAGACCATAAGACATTGGGCACTGTCACAAAAAATCCCATCTTTTGAAATAGAACATTGACCATTTTTAATATGGAATTCAAATGCATCCTTGCCCATACCAGATACATAAATGATGTTTCTATATATAGTAGGTACATAATAGTAGTTCTTTAACTCTATTACAAGACATGTGGGTAGAGATAACATATAGGTTCCAACTATGTTGATCGCAACTCTTACACCATTAGCAACTTGCAGTTCCACTTCACCTTTTGCCAAAGGCCTATTTCCTTTCAATTCTACATATGAGAACATATGTGGGATCCACATCTGGTATCTAGTACCCATGATGATGAAGTAGATAGGTTTATCTCAGTAACGTATATACTTGAAGTGGAGATCACCATCCAATTGCCAAAATGGTAGAAATGCACCATGCTTTGTGCAAATATACAAATATACCATCACACTTCCACGAGATAGACGATGCACCATGCTTTGTGCAAATCTATGCTTAGTAGATCAAGCTTTTCATGTGTGTTGGTAATAGAAGACATCTAATACTTAATATGTTGATTGAGGGAGTCTGTATGAATACATATACTTTATCCAATCACCACATATATTGTACATATCATACACATGCTCTATCCCACAGCAAAAACATGCAATAAATGAAAGCGATGGTTATGGCCAGCCTAATGTAATTCATTGGAGCCATAAGGAAATATATCATCTAGGTCTACATCACATGTAGAAAGCTGTTTTTGATGAAGATTCATGCTTTTCAATCTGATGTGATTGATTCAACTCTTGAATCGATCAACTCACATCCTGGCCGGTTGTTAGGTTGTCTCACTGAGCATTTTGTCCTTCTGTCCACCATCTTCTGGCTCCTCCATCTGATCGGTCAGGTCCACTAGATGGTAGGTTTGGCTTGTCCATCTGGTCCTCCATCTTTTTGGCTCATCTTTGGGACGCCATCTTCTTTGTCATAATACGAAAGTAAACTATCCTACTTTTATGTAATTATGTTGAAACCTCAAGTTACATTTGAGGGGAGTAAAGGTAGGAAAAAATTAACTTTATGTTGGGAGGATAAGATAGAGGCTCAATACGCAGACTGCGATAAAAGGATCAACCAACCATACAACCATGCATAGATAATAGTGGTTATTGGCCATAACCATGCTACACATCCACCATAAAAATCACTTTTAGGGCAATATGCATAATTTGCATATATATATATATATACATATATATATACATATATATCATATATATATATATTAGTTTGGGATTATCATGATATTGGATTTGACATGATATTATTTGCATCACATGCAATAATAGAACAATAAAACCAAAATTTGATCCTATCAATTATCCCATTATATAGTAAATTAATTTGTCTCTAATACCAATGTAGGGAAATATGGCTACAGAGCAAACACCAGAAATAAAAAATTTATCTACCATATTCCCATGACCAACAGATCATGTCAATTACCATAAAATAGGAAAGTTGGTTTCGAGGATATACCTGGTCATGGAACAAGTCCAGCGGAAATCCTCCTCGTTGTAGATGTGCAACCCTGAATCCTTATTGCACCGAGACTCTTCAGACTGCTACGCCTACTGGTCTGCACCACAGACTGTAATCATGAATGTCGTCTTCTTCAGCAACTCCTCTTATCATGGATTGTTGGTTGACATTGTCCTCTTAGCGGAAGACAATGACCTCCCACCTCTAAAGAAGTTTGCACATATCGCCTAGAACTCCTTTTGTCCGGCTAGAAAGTATTTGTCCCTCTCATTGGTGTACTAGTTACCAACTTGCTTTCCCACAATAATGATCTCAGTTGCACTCTCCCTTGTTTTTCTTCTCTAGTCGGGTAGAACTTACTTGGGTTGTCGTAGTTACCACAACCATAGAGGACAATATTTGTCAGAGCAACTGATTCTCAATTGTTTGTGTTGTGATCTAGGAAGGCCCCGGTACCCCTTTATTTATAACCACAGTTTGGGTCCAGGTTCATAGTTGATGTGGGAGTAGAAGGGACTGAAAGATCTCAAATGTTCACAACCTGCAACCACCAAAATTGCCGTTTGGCACACCAAATGTTGTCTGGCATGTGAGACGATCATATCGTACAACAAGACAACCATTTCACAATTTTCTAGCCGCATAAAAATTTGGCAATTTGAATCCCATTAATGTTAGACATTAATTTCCTTGCACAACAAGTAATGTGCAAGCTAAACAAACTTGGAAATATCTAGAACCTTCCCTCGACTAAACTTGGACCATCTCACCCATGTGAGACTGTCGTCTCGGTCATCTAGATAGTCGTCTAGTGACTCGGGTCAAGCGAGGAGGTTGGGTCGGTTCATATTTTAGCCAATTTCAACTCGAATTAGGCCTGACTCCCCAGACGCCCCTGTCAACACTTGAGACGACTGTCTGGGACTCCATATGGCCGTCTCAACACTTGAAATGGTCATTTGGCAGTGCAGTCACCCTATTTGTTGTGCGAATCTAGTACTTAAACACTTCTATACTTAATTCAATTGTCATTCAAGATGAAACTCCTCTTATAGTTTGATACCTACGTGTGACCCTATATGTCCCATATTATGTTGGCAATGAATGTCCATAGCAACTTATGACATTACAAGAAATGAGTGGTGCCTAGTTTCACATCAATGCTACTCAAGTAAATGGAAACTTGGAGAATAACTTCAACCTACAATCTGTGTATGGTGTTGCAGTGGTTGTATAGTTCCTTTGTCACTAATGTCCAAATTGAACTCGAGGCATGGAGCAGTCACCCTATTTATCATCCAATCTTATTTCTTGAACCGAAGAAGACTTCCTGAGATATATGTAAGCACAATATCACATATTGACTCACATGTACATGGCCATGCAATTGTCAGTCTCTCTAATCAAGAGGTTGAGGACATCACACTCTAGTAGGAGGGACAAATCCCATCTCTACCACTCGCAGTCTATCCCCATGTGTCAAAGTCACCCAATCATCACTGTTATAACAACACATGTCTCAGGATTGTGTTTAATGATGTCAAATTGTACCTTAATGATGTCAAAGTTTACCCAATGACATGTGATGAGTCTAGTGATTTTAGGTCTAAGAACCACAACACCACCATCACTGTGAGAGTTGAGTATGACTTCCATGAAAATGGCTTCCATGTGTCAGTCTCATGGTGGGTCTATCTAATACACTTTCTCTAGCATGTATCTGTCTGCTTAGTTTGATATAGCCATATCTTGATCAGTGAGATTTTGTCATCAACCAACCCACACTCTGATCTTATGTGTTATTATTGTCTATCAACCTTCCACAATAAAAACCGATCAGGGACATAGTGAGAATATGTATATGTACTCTTAACATCTGTATGATCTCATTTCCTCAAGGCTAATACAAGAAGACATACGTCATTGAGTAATATTATTCTCTAGACATTTATAGTGCTACATCATTATCTCATAACTGAATTAAACAAAATAAATTGAAAGTTTTCCTTTATTAATAATCAAATTGTTTTCACAAGTTATGCCATTACAATCATCACATGATTGGCTCTTTGGACATACATACCAACAGAATCCAACTTGCACTTAGAGCCAATCACCCACAAATCATATTCTAATTGATCTAACATGACCGTCATGCTTCTGTTGTAAAAGTGCCTTCGTCAAGGGGTTAACACCATTGTTCGCAGTTGGTACTTTGCAAATCTTTACATCTCCTTATTGTGGGAATCCAATAATTGACGAGTATAATATTTCTCGAACTATTGACATGTTATTGATAAGGAGTATTGTTAGAAAAACTAGTCAGTTAGAAGAATGATGTATTTGATCTCACTCAATTGATCAAATGCTTATCATCTTTTATAGGAAAACCTTTAAGACTACAATTAATGTAGATACCATGCTTGAGTTATATACTAAAGAAATAGTTTATTTGTATGGACGCTGAAGGTAATAATTTTTTATCAGGATCCAAAGGTAAAATCTAGATTATGGAAGGAAATTCACAATGTGTTAGGTAAAAGATTGGCATTTTGTAGTGCATGCCATCCTCATACTAATGGACAATATAAGCATAAGGTCCAAATCTTTGAAGACATTCTCCAACATTGTATGTGGACTAGAGAGGCTCTTGGGACATGTACCTACCTCTATCTAAATTTTCATACAACAATTATCATGCCAATATTGGGATGCCACCATACAAAATTTTACATGGTAGACATTGCAGATCACCCATACATTGGGATGATGTGGGTGAAAAGTCTTTGTTAAAATTAAAATAACTATAATTCTATCTTGAGAAAGTTGATTTGATTAAGAACAGGATGAAGAAATCACAAGATAGACCCAATATGTATTTTTACCAGCACATAATTGAAAAAAGTTTTCTTGTGGCGCATTCTATTTTTTATGCAATTGGAACCTTTGTAAGTCAATTTCCAGGTTGAAGATTAAGGATAAACTAACTCCTAGATATATAGTACCTTCGGAGATACTTTAGTGAGTTGGGGAATGTGCGTATAGGCTAGACCAGTCTCCTTTATATGAAAAAATGGGCAATGTATTTCATGTTTCTGCCTTGAAGATTTACATCAAAGACCCTTCTCATGTCTTAACCATTGAAACCTTACAAATTGAAGAGGATCTGGCCTATGAGAAATATCTAATGGAAGTCCTTGATACTAGAATCAAGAAGCTAAGGAATAAGGCGATCCAACTATTGATGGCACTTTCGAAACACCATGGCCTTGAGGAAGAGATATGGGAACTACAATATGAAATGATGAAGACTTACCAACTATTGTTCCCTAGTCATGGTTTTGGGATGAAGTTACCCTTTAGGGGAGGTGAGTTGTAAATACCTAAATCGCTACAAAAATATAGTCTTGAGCTATTTTACATAATTCCCTCGATTTGAAAATTTGTATTCCTATGAATATTATGCAACTTGTTGAATATCTTGAACTTGAGTACCTAAAATACAACATTGTATCACTTTGATAAAATCATCCCACTTGGGTCCCAAAATGAAGTAATTGAACCCCATTATTGATTTTTGGCTTGGGAATAACATTAAAAAGAGTACTATTGATTTCTTGATATTCATCTTTGAATTAGTGATGAGAGTATATTTCTTAGCCATATTAACTCTTTGACAAGGGGATATAATGATTTTAATATTAAATTAATGGAAACTAAACATGTGTATAAAATTTTAAGAGAAACAAATTGATATGTTTGGATATATAAATTTCCAATGATTAATAACAATAAGGTATGAAAAGAAGGAAATATAAAAGCAATGATGCATGATCAAATGAATGTTGATTGTATTCCCCAGACACCCTGTGCGCCTGAGTTCCTCTCTGAGAGGTCGTTACCCAATGCCAGAGAAGTGATGGGAGATATCTCACCATTCTCTACCAATCTCTCTCTTGTTTTAGTTCCCCTGACTCAGGTTCCCTTTCCCCTTTTAGTTCCCCTGACTCATGTTCCCTTTCCCCAATTGTGTCGACTCCTCAATTTAAGACAAGGAAAGCCAAAACACTAGGGGCCACTATGACCGGCGACCTAGAGTGAGAAATGGCCAACGAGCTATACTAGGAGTGTCACACCACCTCAAGTCAAAATGGATATACATACACCATCATTAATTCCTAAAAAACAAAATCCTAATCTAATCCCTATTATATAAATCCATACTTACCTCGTCGACAAGTTCCCAACCTCCATTCATGTGGCAAACCTTCTTCTTCACCTCTAGACCTTCAGACACCCTCTAATCTCGTCTCTTACTAGATTGAGATCCCTAGCCCTCTTTCATTCTATTACTGTACCTTGAATTGGACTTGACAAGTGCCCTACTCCATTGTCCTCTTCCCCCAACATGTTGAGTTTTTCTTGCTATTGTTGGACTTCAACCACACACCGCCACCATGACTTCACATCTGAGTCGACGACGACCGAGATAGCCGCACAATACTACAACCAAGTCAATATCCCAACAATGCAGTCCAGACTTTTGTACACTACAAGGTACACATACCTTGACTCTCCTTTCTCTTTATTTAATCAATGATTTATCAGTAGGAGTTAGATAACTAAAATATTAGATACATATTATCCAAAGCACTATATTCAAAAACTCACACCGTGGAACTCACATAGGGCTATTTTAACATGATCTTGATATTGTAATATGCATCATGACCGCTCCCTTTGCTAAAAAAATACTTTCCTAAGTTTATATACAAATGTTTAAATGTGACTTTGTATATGCAACACAAATTATATAATGGAGTCCTAAAACACGAATCAAGACTTAGGGAAACCTACAATAATGTGATCTATTATCATAAATTATAATTCTCAAAATAGTAAATCAGATGAATTTCCTCAAGCATTTTAAAAAGATAGTCCAAATTTTCTTAACTCATAGCTTTAGACTATACTTTATTTGGAAATGACTATTCTTATTTTGTATTATCAAAGTACCAAACCAATCATGATGCCAAGGAATATAATGGAGAAATTTAATTTAGTATTTCTAATGGTGATATTATTTTGCATTGCATGAAAATATAAAAACTATACCCTAGTAACTATTTACCCCTTCTTCATTATACAATATGTATAATTAGATGTTACGTTTAAGTATACATATTTGTGGCATATACTAGTGTCTCACCTAACATGGAGTCAAAGGGATATTATGTAACATATGAAATATAAATATAAAAATAAGATATTAACATTCAGAATATGAATAAGGGAATAAGGATAAACTTGCACCTAACAATAATTGATAAGTGAATTTCAAAGGCAATAATCACATGCTAACATGGAATATTTTTCTTTTCTAGGATTTGTAACTCTTGAACCCCAGTTGGAATTAGTGGATATTTCCCTAGAATAAAAGGTACTAGATCATGGTTGACTGGATGGGCGACTCATTAGGCTTTGTCGATGCAGAATCCATTGGATAATCAAGCGATGGGTTAGGTCATTGTTCTTCTAGGTGCTGGAATCCAGGGAGTAGTCATACACTTTGTGAAAGAGTCCAACTACTCGTGAAAACGTAAGGGGGAAGAGACCATTTATTTTTACTTGAACAATCCGACATTTGATGGAAAGGTTAGTAGTCCGGCAATTGATGGCAAGATGGAGGAGGAAAACAAGTTTTCGAGTGTTGATGTTTAGTATGGTAATAATAACAGTAGACCATTTGTAAATAAAGTTCCTGGACAGTCAAAATTTGTATCATGATCTGCTTGATTGAGCGGACAACGTTCCTAAGGAACATGTGGGTTCTCTTCTTGGTTGTGTGGCCTACATTCTAAATTTTGTAATCACACCTTAGTTTTTTAATCTACATTTTGAATTTTTGTTATCACAACTTGGTTGTGTTGCCTACATAAATAGTTGTGGTTTTTGGACAAACATGATGACGACCTCATTTTTTTCTTGTAGAACGGGAAATATCGTTGACTAATGACGATATTTGGTGCTTTGTATTTGGAATGGTTTGTGCTATCTAAATCAATAGAAATATCAGAAGATGTTTATTGGAAGATAAGCTGACCACTGGTGTGTTTGGATTCTGCAATCACAAGCAACCAAATGTGAGAAAATCAGTTTGTTAGGTAGCAACTACATACAACCAAACATTGTAGTTGTAGTCCCATTTCATATCCTTATGTTTCATGTTTTGAATTTCAACTACACGGAACCAAACAGATCCTTATATCCAATTGGGGTGCCACAATTGGACATCATGCTTCACCAAAAAGAACTTTCAGATATTATTCGTGTTGTGCGGGTATGGTTGCGGTTGGCATCCTTGGACGATCAAAGACATGGATGCTAACACGATTAGTTTCTGGCGATGACAAGGGAAGATCTGGGCGATTTCGTAGGGTATATGTGTATGTATTCCCTCGTTGGCTCGTTCCATTCAGGGAGGGCATGGTTCGTAATACATAAATGACACGAGAAAAGGATGAGTATAACGAGGCAAGATATACAAATATGCTGTCACATTCAATCAAATTTTATACATGAACATATTAATTGTAATATATTTCGATACATCCTCCTACTAATTTATTTCCATATAATTATATAGTTGTAAAGCAAATATAAATCAGAAAACGACACAAGCGATGCGCTCCTGGTTGGTTGTTCACCAATCAGCTAGCTATAGGTTCAACCTCCTGCGCATTCGTTTCTTCCTTTTTGTCCGCCCCTTCCTGTTTTTTACCTTCTTCATTCTCCTCCTCTTCTGCAAAGGCCGAGATCGGGAACGACCTACCGACCCCAAGCGGCGTCTTGAAGAAGATCTTCTTGTCGTCATCCACCATGCTCATCTCGGTGATCGGCACCCACATCAACATCTGTCGGCTCTTGACCCCCGTCATCTTCTTCATTCGCCCTTTCTCCACAAACGCCGTCACCTCCTTGGCGTAGCTCACCCGGGTGTTGGTCCCTTTGAAGTAGTGCTCGTACGGCTGACTCTGCTTCATCCACACGTACCCTGTCTCCTTCACCCTGCCGCACTCGTCCAGGTTCTTTAGCGGCATGACCCCTTTTGGGAATCCCAGGTCCTGGAGGAGCTCCAGGCAGTGCTTGTAGCAAGCTTCGGTACCGTACACCACCTCTGCTCCCTCCAGGCCCTTGCTGTTGCTGCTGCTGCCATGGTTCTGTTCGGCAGTCGCCGCTCCTGCAGACTCCGCGTTCACTAAGGAGCCCATTATCAATCTGTGCTATGTGGTGTCGCCGGAGGTGATTCGGAGCTGGATGGTGTTTTTTTGATGGATCACTGACTCACTTTGATCTTGTGCTTTCCGAGAGGGTCAGGTGGAGACGTTTTAAACTGCGCGCGGGGGTGGGGGGATGCCATTCTGTTACACTCTGGGCTGGTCGCGATAGCAATGTGGTAGTCAGGTTGTTGGCCAACCCAGCCGATGGTGTTTGGTCACCTATACGCATTCTAGCTTGCCGACCAACGGTGTGGACCGCGTCGGTCTATTCACCTTTCCCTACGCAAAAAGCTACAACCTAAATAATTAAGCAGCTAAACTAACCCTCACTTTCCACCAAATGCGGAGTCTCATTACCTTTCTCTATGCTATAAGATTCAAAGCGACACTTCACGCTTCTACCCAATTGGTTCCGTCATAATTTTCTTTCTTTGTCAGATTCTTTATGCACGTTACACATTCACAGAATTCCTACACGCGAATTGCGAACTACAAAGAAAGGAATTTTATGTTTATTTTTTCATTTGACCGTTAGGAGAGTAGCTCAACCTTATTTGGTCAATACACTATAAGAAGCAAACAAACATGAAGGGTGGACTTTAATCAAGACATCTAGACGCCAAGGTTTGGATGAACAGCTTTGGGGACGTCTACAATATGTTTCGGTCAATCAGGTTGTGAAAATTGCTCAAATGGTGATAGCTTAATTTTTAGATTAACGAGAGGGAAAAGCTCTCCCACTTCTCGTATCAGCAGCACCCTGTGTTGCGGTTCCTTCTATTGTCAATCACATTCGTGCATATGGTATTTGTATGTCTATCCTTTTAGAATCCTAAGTACCCCAATACTATGTTTCCAATCCATGTATTTGTTTACACAATTAACTTAATTACTGTACTAATAGCAACAACTATGAATGGTAATGGCAATTTATCAATGAACACTAAAAAACAACTCATTGAATCTGAGGAGTCTGTTAGTGGATCATTTGATCACACTGCCTTTAGATGAAGTTTATCGCTTCAATGCACAAGCCCCGCTAGCAATTTACTCTCCAAGTCTCATCATTGGTGTCCAATTATAGTGTCACACCTACAAAAGTTAATTTATCAAGACATCATGTAGCCTTGCATCAGTGTTTGAGTAATGCTACTATTAAGGCAATCATGGAGCTACCCATCTCAAGGTTTCTCCAATATAGTTTGGATTCTTGACCTCTTTACAAGTCCTAACTCATTAAATACATGATTCTTGTTCTATAAAGCTGCAAAGGTTCACAGTTTTGCACTATCATGATCTAGGGTTACTAGAGTCACTACAATCTAAATGCTAAGATATGAGCATTAAGAGATCGAATTTGAAATTCATATCATATGGATTATCTTGATCACTAAGAGAAATATAGTTAATCATGTAACTTCAATTCCCTTTCAATTAACAACATCTACTTTGATATCCTTTATCCAAGTAACATCATCGATTATAATTTTCATCAATATCCATACTTGATATTCACGACTACGTCATCTAGGTTATGATATCTGACTTCATTATGTATTCTAGGGTTCTAATCAATATGAAATTTGTATTAAATGATTGTATGTCTAAATATTTTTAGCATCAACACTTTTTGTTGCATCTTCAAATATATACATGTGAAAATACTATGCAAAGGTCCCCACTGATTAGTTTTCCCGATCCGGTTTTCGAATGAATGAAATTGTGACAAGTGTCAATCTAAAAGATGGAGGAACTACACATAAATATGTGAATAAGCCTAAAAGTCAAAATAGATTCAACAATGAACTATGAGGTGTAACCTTAGTCACCAAAATTTGGTTGTAAGGCGCTAAAGGTCACCCTGGACTGAGAGAAAGAAGTAAAAACATCTTAGATCTGTGAGTAATGTCCCAAGGGGATGTCAGGATAAGAAAAGGATGATCAAATGCAATGTTTATGATATCCAGATAATCATGATATGTCTGACTTGATCCATGATCAAATATTGATATAAGATTTGGAATTTTATATGATTGAGAATCCCTTGATGAATTAGTAAAAGATGACTCTATGTATCACATGAAGGTGGTCATTTTTGTACAATTTGGACACTAAAATTTCCATGAGTTGGAAGGTCTCTGACTGGAATGGACGTACAGCTAACGAATAATCTTGTATGAACTACCTTGCTTGGACATTGTCACCATGGTTTGGACCTGAGATGGATTCATAACCTGGTCTTGGTCACCTAGGTCAAGCTTTTCAACTCAAGTCCATGTAGTGCAACATGACCAATGTGCCCGTAGGGGCTAATGTCAGAGAGGGCATGCATCCCCTTTTCCAACCATTCTGGAGTGACTACACCCCCCCCCCATTTTCACACTTGAGATCCCCTAGAAGGGGGGGAGTAATCCTCAAACGCCCAACAATTTTTACTTTTACCGAGTCCACCTAACTACATTGAAATGTTTTCAGAAGGCTCTAGAAGGAGGTGCAAGGTTACATGTAGCCCAAGCTCCTCGCGTTAATTGAGTTAGCCAAACCACGTTGTAAACATGTAGAGGGAGGTTTCCCATTTAATCCCCCCTTCTTCTCGTAGCTATCTTTGAGGCTCCACTCTCGAGCCTTAGATAACCCCAACCACTATATGTATATCCTCCCAATCACCAATTACAAGGGTTGGGATTTTCACAAAATAAGAGAAGGGTTGTTGATTTTAGAGAGAAATGAAGAGGATACAAAATGTTAAAATTTTACAAAGCCTGAAAAGAGTTGGTTAGAGTGTAAGAAAAGGCTGACACCTAGGGAGAGCTATTAATACAAGATGCCACAAAGAGGCTAATTCCCTTTAGAGAAAGGTCATCTTTTGAGACACCAACACCTAGATCTACCCTTTCCTACCTCTAAACCCTAGAGAGAAAAGAGAGGAGAAGTCCACCTCTACCCAATGACATTTAAGCAATCTATTTTGGGACTAAAATCATACTTATCCCACTATATAACCCTTCCATCCCAAGTGGTGTGATGACATGAGAACCCAAGGTTCATGACCTATGCTATTATTTTTCTTTCTCTTGGCTCTCTTATAAATGTTGTTATCTTCTCGGTCTTGCACTCTCTCTTGTCCCATTTTCAATGCTCTAGTAGTGTAAGGATATGAATACCCGAGATTGATGATCACTCATACATTTGTTTATATCTAATATTTGTTTTTAGGTGGATCTCTTTTATCTTGTGCATATAAATCTATGAAAATATGCAAGCATATTTGACTTGGTCAAGATTTAGGATATTGCAAGAGTTGCACCGGATGTCAAACACCTCCCCACAAATAACTTGATGCCTTGAATGGTTTGTAAGTTTTGTTTTGCCTTATCCATTCACTCTTTGAAGCTTTTCACAATTTTCCACATTTCTACTTACAAATGCAGTGGCGACTCTACTTTTTTCCTGACATGTCCATCATCATCCATTCCTTTGGGTTTCCACCCAAAAGCACAATGACAACTCTTCTTGGGATTTCAACATCATAATAGTGCAATGCCTCAAGTTCTTTTTTTTCTTCTTTGAGCTTCTTGTTAGGGGCCACTCACACAACCCACAATATCTTTCTTTTTCAATCTAAGCTTTATCCATGGGAATGTTTTTCTTCAAGGCCTACAGTTGAATTTATGACCACATGCCATTGGGTGGTGATTAGGCCCATGATTAGAACCATTACTTGATGATTATGTGACTTATTCCCATATGATGATTGGTTGTACACACATCCAAATATATTCCATGTGTCCTTCAAGTTCTATGCTTTTATATCTTGAATTTATTAATAAGGATGTTGTTTTGTTGCATACCTCTTCTTGAGTGTACAACCTCAAGCCATTGGAGGGGTGATTGGACCCATGATTGTAACTATTATTTGGTGCAAGCTTCCTAGCATCCAAGTTCATTGATCATTCACACATTCAAGGTATCTCCCACAATATGACACTTTCCATTTTCATCTCACATGTTTAGGCAATTATGACAGGGGATGACAAGACAATGAAAAACTACTAGAGGGGGGGGTGAATAGAGTTTTATAGAGATTTTAATAATTAATTAACTCAAACAACCACAATGAAAATATTGGACAAGGAGACACAAGGTTTAGAGTGGTTCCAACTATAGCAAATACTATAGCCGTCAGTCCACTACCCGGTTGCTTACCCAACCGGGATTTGAAAAGAAATTTATTTTATTACCTCGCAAGGACTTTACATAAAATACAATTTCTTTTCCCAAACCCTTCAAGCAGCCTTCATCTTAGAAGTAATCGCCCAACCTTGAAGCAGCCTTCCCTTGAAGTAGATGCACCAACTCCCGTTGCACCAGCCTTCTGAAGTAGCTTCTCGTGCGATAGCCTTCTTGAAGTAGCTTGAAGTCCCCTTCTCCACCTGAGAAGTCAACCCTCTCCAATCCGCAGCCTCCAACCCTAGGAGTAGCAAGGAGAGTACAAAAGATAAAAAGGAACAAGAAGGAAAATAGAAATTACAATACCGTTGTAAGCACAAGGCTTGATTTGCCTATATCAAGCGTATAGATCTCCTAACCAATGTGTATGACAATGTGATTGTAGTGGATAGGAGATACTAGCCTATAGGACACGAAATGGGAGCAATAGGAATGAATGACAAGTGTAGGAATTGCTCTATTGCTCTAAAACAGATTGCAAGTGAGTATTCAAGCTCAAGTATAGCACAAGTATATCTTAAGTGTATTTTGGTGTCCTAAGGCATGTCCTATTTATAGGAGTGGCCTATGGATACTTAAGGACGTTCTAGACAACTTCTAGGGGCTTCTAAGTGCTTAACTAGCCGTTAGATATAAGTTAGGTGCATTAGTAACGGCTAGTTACTTTATTCTGCAGTTGCAGTCAGAGACCATCTCGGTCGACAATTTGTCGACCGAGATACCTGCTCGGTCGAAGTTTTGTCGACCGACAGGCTCTCTGGATCATCGTTCATTTGCAACTGCCAACTACTTTGTCAGCTGTGTCTAACGGCTACTTGGGTCATTCTCGGTCGAGAAGTTTTTCGACCGAGAGTGTCTCGGTCGAGGAGTGTGGTCGACCGAGATTGACTCTGTTTTCAATCTTTTAATTGAACCACTAAGCATGTGTATGAGTGTGCATATGTGATCCTATTTGAAGGGGATGACCTATCTAAGTGTGGTGATCGGCTAGGAAGATCCAACGCTTGATTTACATGCAATCTAAGTACTTGTACATTATATATTTGTACAAGTTTTTTACAACAGTGATTACATTGCATGGAAATATAAATATGTAAGCTCTTTGGATTTTCCCTAGTTGCTTTGTCATCCTCCTTAATCCTGCACACTCAAGTAGCTCGTTAGATCAACAAGAATGAAATGTTTGTCATCATCGAAACAAAGGGATTTATTATAATGTCCAATTTATCCAACAATCTCCCCCTTTTTGAAGACGAAAAACATTTCCTAAAATATGAAATAAGGAAATATAAAGCATGTGAGTTTCATACCTGAAGATTACCTTTTGTAGCCATTCTTGTTTTACAAGTGAGTGTTGGCCATCAAGATGAAACTCATTTATATTTTTGATTTTATATTCTTTCTCCCCCTTTGTCATTTCAAAAAGATATCCAGGTTAAACATTTTATTTCTTCTCCCCCTTAATTTTATATTAAGCTCCCCCTTAAATAGATATCTTATTAGGAACATGGATTTATGTCTAATTTATCCACAATTTGTTTCTCAATCATTTGCAAAGGATGTTAAGCCTTGAAATGATATGAGATTCCCTTAAGCTTAATGTATATTTATTTCTCATCTATCAAGGGATGTTAAGCCCTAAATTAAATGAGAGTCCTTTTAATCTTAGAGTAAAAAAAATGTCTCCAACCAAAACAAGGGATGTTAAGCCCTGATTTGTTTAGAGAGTTCCTTTAAGAGCAAGATATATCATTTTGATGAAATTCTTTTTCATACAAATTACTTTTAAGAATCCGAAGGTCATAACAAACTCCAAATGATGTTAACAATGTTTTTGTAAGCTTCATAATCAAATTTGTTTTTATAAGCTCCCCCTTATTCTTACAATTTAAGCAATTTAAGGCTTTTAAGGTCACAAATGGTAAATTTTTGATTTTGACCTTTATCAAAAGTATACGAAGATTAAGTTCAATAAATTGATGTCTAAATAAGCATTTTGTCAAAGCTTATTTTAGGTCGCCCTTGACTACGACCATTGCGCCCCTTGGTCAATTTGAATTTTAACCAAGAGGCAAATTCTGCAGATTTCCAAATTAAGCATTTATATGTGAAGTATAATTTCTGCAGATAGCTATAAATATCAATTTGAAGCACATTAAGATATACCTATTATAAAGACTTAATATGAGCATCATAGTGAAGTCTTTGACTTTGATTTTTCTAGAATGCATGTTTTACATTCATTGTAAATGATGTTTCATATGCTTTGCTATGGGTACATAAATATCAAATCCTATTTCTTCTTATACTTTTATCATAAGATTCTTTAGAAATATATATTTTGAAAGCAAGATTAATATCTTAAAGTCAAGATTTCTTGCTTTTGATTTCTTAGAACAAGCAAATAGATAAAAACATTAATATTTTGTTCTAAGAGGCACCGTTTGGCTTGTCATAGCAACATCTTCATCACAAGCCGTGTCCACAATGCTTTTATGCTAATGACATTTGCAATTATCTGAATCATAATGATCATTCATGATTTGTACATATGAATCAAAGCTTATTTTAAACCAATGAACCATAATGATCATGATGAAGCATGTTAAGTGATACTCAATATGAAAACATCTTCTAAAAAATGAAAGTATGATTAATATCTCAAGTCTTTTTAAAGATATCAATTTGAGAAATTTTATAACATTGTGTTCTTTGCAAGTAGTTTTAAAAGTCATATCACCAATGAATTATTTTGTTTGATTATCATCAAGAATCATGCATGCAATTATCATTATCTATTTGTGTTAACACAACAGCATGCTTAATGATGAAATAGTGAAAGCATATCAATGATGTGATGATGGAACAATAGAATGATAATTTCATGAAATACAGTGATTGTAATCATTTATATTCAAAAAGATCTTCAACTTGTTATGTAAAACAGTCATTAACAACAAATAGATAGCCACTGATCAATCAATTATTCAACAATTTTACTGCAGACTGAAATCAGTGACCAGTTCGGTCGACGATTTCTCGACCGACTGACTGCTCGGTCGACGATTTCTCGACCGACAAGGTTTCTGTTTTACCTACAGAACTATTTATTGATTTCAAGTAAAATGTAGACTATGTCTAATTCAATTATGCAGCTTAAGAATCAGTTTTAGTTGAGATAAAACATATGAATATCAAAGTAACATTTAGATCAAATCTCAACTAATCATATTCAAAATTTTAAGTTTTGAGGACCTTAATTGAGATAAGTTTTCAAGTTAGAGATTTTAGTTACCTGAATCATTTTGTTATCCCTTTATGTTAAGTTGAGATAGACATAAGGATGTGCAATTTAAAGTCTTCGGTCATATCTCAACTTAGTCTAATCAATTCAATTTGGGGTTTTCGGAACCCATACTAACTCAACATTCTTTTTCTTGTATGGGCATGAAAAAGAGTAATGTCCAAGACGTGAGCAGTAATGGCAACATATAGAATCAACCTCAAGTCTTTTTCTATGGTTTTGTTCTAGGTTGTTCTTTGGTACAAATGTGGATTGATGTGCTCGTGTCTTTCTCCAACTAGGTTGTTCATAAGATTTCCCTTTGGGCTTATAACCTAGTCCTCTTCTCCCAATTTGATGATAGGAATTATCCAATATTCTATCAAGGATTCCATTGTTGCTTAATCTACTAACTTCTTGTTGCAACTTAGCGATCTCATCCATTCTTTTCTTAATATCTAGTTTTGCTTGATCTAGACTAGATGATAAAGAATTCCTTTCTTTCACTATATTATCATAATCTAGATGTGTACACAAAACAGGTTGTTTTTGAAAATCATTTAACTTTGCAAGTAATTCAACCTTTTCTTGATATAGAAGATCATAATTTGTTTCTAGAGTAAAAATCTTCACATCACTACTACTTAGAGATGATTTCAAAGTACGATTTTCAGAAACAATGCTATCTTTTTCAAAACCAAGAGTATTCAATTTAGCATATAAATCTTCATTTTCGGATGTAAGAGCAAGAAGTCTAGCATTTAACTCATCGTTTGTTTTACTATATTTCTTTAATTTCTTCTTGCACTCAATATACTTATTGTGTGTTTCTTCAAGACTAGAAATTAGCTCTTCTTTTGATAAATCAAGAAGACTTACCTCTTCTTCTTCTTCATTGGTTGTAGCAATGAGACAATTTTTGTTTTCATCATCCTTCTTTGATCTCCATGGACAGCTGGATGTTGTGTGACTTGTTCCTAAGCACCACTCGCATCTTGTTGAAGATTTGTCCATTCTTTTCTTTTGCTCCCGGTTGTAGACACCTCCACCCTTCATTCTTCAAGACCTGGTTAGGGTTCCTTGAAGCCTGCTCTGATACCAATTGAAAAACTACTAGAGGGGGGGGTGAATAGAGTTTTATAGAGATTTTAATAATTAATTAACTCAAACAACCACAATGAAAATATTGGACAAGGAGACACAGGGTTTAGAGTGGTTCCAACTATAGCAAATACTATAGCCGTCAGTCCACTACCCGGTTGCTTACCCAACCAGGATTTGAAAAGAAATTTATTTTATTACCTCGCAAGGACTTTACATAAAATACAATTTCTTTTCCCAAACCCTTCAAGCAGCCTTCATCTTAGAAGTAATCGCCCAACCTTGAAGCAGCCTTCCCTTGAAGTAGATGCACCAACTCCCGTTGCACCAGCCTTCTGAAGTAGCTTCCCGTGCGATAGCCTTCTTGAAGTAGCTTGAAGTCCCCTTCTCCACCTGAGAAGTCAACCCTCTCCAATCCGCAGCCTCCAACCCTAGGAGTAGCAAGGAGAGTACAAAAGATAAAAAGGAACAAGAAGGAAAATAGAAATTACAATACCGTTGTAAGCACAAGGTTTGATTTGCCTATATCAAGCGTATAGATCTCCTAACCAATGTGTATGACAATGTGATTGTAGTGGATAGGAGATACTAGCCTATAGGACACGAAATGGGAGCAATAGGAATGAATGGCAAGTGTAGGAATTGCTCTATTGCTCTAAAACAGATTGCAAGTGAGTATTCAAGCTCAAGTATAGCACAAGTATATCTTAAGTGTATTTTGGTGTCCTAAGGCATGTCCTATTTATAGGAGTGGCCTATGGATACTTAAGGACGTTCTAGACAACTTCTAGGGGCTTCTAAGTGCTTAACTAGCCGTTAGATATAAGTTAGGTGCATTAGTAACGGCTAGTTACTTTATTCTGCAGTTGCAGTCAGAGACCATCTCGGTCGACAATTTGTCGACCGAGATACCTGCTCGGTCAAAGTTTTGTCGACCGACAGGCTCTCTGGATCATCGTTCATTTGCAACTGCCAACTACTTTGTCAGCTGTGTCTAACGGCTACTTGGGTCATTCTCGGTCGAGAAGTTTTTCGACCGAGAGTGTCTCGGTCGAGGAGTGTGGTCGACCGAGATTGACTCTGTTTTCAATCTTTTAATTGAACCACTAAGGATGTGTATGAGTGTGCATATGTGATCCTATTTGAAGGGGATGACCTATCTAAGTGTGGTGATTGGCTAGGAAGATCCAACGCTTGATTTACATGCAATCTAAGTACTTTTACATTATATATTTGTACAAGTTTTTTACAACAGTGATTACATTTCATGGAAATATAAATATGTAAGCTCTTTGGATTTTCCCTAGTTGCTTTGCCATCCTCCTTAATCCTGCACACTCAAGTAGCTCGTTAGATCAAAAAGAATGAAATGTTTGTCATCATCGAAACAAAGGGATTTATTATAATGTCCAATTTATCCAACAGACAAGATAGCCATAATTTTAGGAAAAATGGTGGCTAGTTATATGAGCATGCTTTCTTGGAGGAAATGGTGGCATATGCAATTGCATTCTCATCTTAAAGGCTACACATGTTTGTTACATGCATCCCCTATCATAATCTCTCTTTTCTTTTCACAACCCCAAGGTCTGTTTTCTTCCTTTGTTCTTTATTTTTTTTCCTTGTTCCTTTTTGTTATTAGTGTTTAGGAATCATTTTTTCTTATCACTCTAAAAATATTAAAAAAAAGAGAAAAATATTGAAAGTGAAATATCTTGGGTATAGCCCCATCCCTATAGCCCTTGGATGAATGTTATGCTATTATGAAATTCTGTGTAGCATGTCAATATTTTGTTATCTTGTAGGTTACTTTTAGAAAAGTAGTATTTAACATAATACTAGTAGGGAATTACATTAACCTTTTGCTTTATTTCTATTATACTATATATCCCAAGATTTTGGACGACGTAGAATTGGTTAATTGATAAAGAATAAAATTACAGATAAAAATGGCACTTTGCTCCATCCCTTTACTATAGTGACAAGATAGGACACAACACTCATGTTGAACAACCTGAAAGACACAAGGACATCTATAGTGGTAGAGGGCCCATGAAAGTGGAATAAACCTTACATGCAAATGTTCCCACTCCACTACACCAGTAATTGGTTGTGGTCACCATGATTAGGAGGTACATTAAGGACAATACCCTCACCCATTCAACCTAGAGAGATATGTATGAATGATGTATATCATACCTATAGTAATCCTGAGGAGACCCATTTCACCTACTATAGGTGCATGTACAGAGCAATTGAAGATAAATTTGTTAAACTCATGCTAGAAAAATGAGGAAAGATGCTTGTTTTATGAAGAACATACATAGATCATAATAAGACCTTTTTTAAAATCCAAGATAATGTTGAAATGTTGTTGAACTTTTGAATCCTTAGTAAATTATTTTTTCAATCCAAGTTACCATTGAACTGCTTCCAAAATTTTGACACCTTGTAGACCTTTAAATTCAAGTTAGCATTTATCTACTTCTGAACTTTTGACTCCCTGACAGAACTATTTTCAAAAACCAAAGATAGTGTTGAACTGTGGTAGAAATTTCAAATCCTTGGTAACACAATTTTTCAAAACATAAGATAGAAAAATTTTGACCCCTTATTAAACCCTTTTTTCAAAATCCAAGATAGCGTCAAAATGTTTTTGAATACTAGAATTCTTGGTAAACCCTTTTTTAAAACTCAATATAACCGGAAATGTTGTCAAACTTTTGCCTCCTTGGTAAAACCCTTTTGCAAAAACCAAGATAGAGTCAAAATGCTAAGTTTTTTTTTTTTGGAAATCCTAGATACATCAGACCTTTCTAAGGTTATGATTTCAGTGAACCCTTCTTCAAAACCCCAAACAATATAGAATGTTGCTGAAATTTCCACATTTGGGTTACAATATTTTTCAAAACCTGAATAGGTTGAAGATTATGACCTCGACTTATTGTAGAAACCTTTTTTGAAAACTCGAGCTACAACATTATCTTGGTAAAACCCCTTTTAAAGACCCAAACCGCGTTAGTATGTTTTTAAAAATTCCAATTATTTGGTAAAAACATATTTGAAAAACCTATTAAGTTGAGGATTCTAATCCTGACATTTTGCTAATCCTATTATGCAAACCTGAGCCACATTATTCCTACTTAAGGCTTTATCTCTATAAACCTACTTTCTAAAACCTCTAAAAAATCCATGGCAGGATCCACCAAATTTCATGCTTCTTTTTATTAATGCAATCCCCCTAAACACTTCAAAACTATAAAATACTTCAAACATCTATGATGGAATGATAGGATTCCTAAAATCATTGAATACCACATAAACATTCGATCACAAAAATATAATAAGAAATAAGTCCTAAATTTCTACACAAAATAAGATATGTAACCTTTATTGACAAGTTCTTACAAAAAAAAACTATACAATACAATTGACATCCCTCCTTTTGTAATCCATGTTGAGGAATTTCCCATAATCTCACACTTACATATCATCAATCATGTTTGACTCCCCAGGGGAATAAGGAAAGATTTGTGCTTCCATGTACCATCTACAATGAGAGTTTGAAGTAGAGCAAACTTGATTCCTCAAAAGGAAACCTCATCGCCTGATTAAGTCATATTGCAGATTATCATTTGTTTAATTTAACCAAACAATCAGATCTTTGATGAAGTTGTATGAGGTAACCCATATGAAAAGTTATTTGTGTTAGTTGTTAGGATGCATATACTAACCACTCACAAATTCAACTTAGGACCACATGATGATGCCTTTTCATCCCTACCCATCCCTTGCACCCAATTCAAAATATGTCTTCCTTTTTTACCCTGAAAACATAAGAACGAGCCAAGAATGCTAATCTCAACCATTTGCCACACAATGGGGAATCATACCCTTTCTTGATTTGTACATTTCTCTATCATTACTCCCCTACCACACAAGGGGAAATTTAAAATTATTGTAAAATATTATACTTTGTTTCAAAACACCCTTTTACAAGGAGCAATTTTACAAACACTATTTTTCTTATGCTTGTAAACCCTAAAACTTACGCACAATGTGTTACATGTACTTCTATCATGGAGTCTATGAATAGTAGTTTTCCCCTCAAGAGAATCCACTATCTTCTCTGTTCTCACAAAAAGTCTAGTGTTATCCAATAAAAAAATCTTTGGAGATAATCATTAGGTCATGCCACAAGATGTATACAAGTCTTTCAATATGAATGCCTTGAGAGCCAAATCCAAGAAAATCAATGTCAACATGTATTTCATGGGCCTTAATGTGAGTATTAATCTAGCAACATCATGATTCAACCTTCACGACCCCAACCATCGTGTCTACATTGAATTACCATGTTATGAAATATTTGAAAGGACAAGTCCCAATGCTTAAAAATTATTTAGACAATTCCAATAGTGAAGACGACAATGGAGTTGTCATTGTGAGTGCTCCACAAAACCATTCTACCTTCAACGGAGAGTATTCTACAATGTCAACCTACACTTTGTCATTTGGGATGCCCATTATGAATCTACATGGAGTTGACAACCTGTGACCCCATCAAGCATGCAACACTTTTTTCTAACTCTGTTGGCATCCCCAACTACACAACATACTAGAGGAAGATTCAAATTTTAGATACCAATAACTAATTTAGTCAAAGGTCCTACGAATGATGTGGAACCATCCAAGAAGATGAAAGGGAAGGGACCCAACAACATATAATTTATGGAAACTCTTCCCTTACTAACAATCCCATACCTACCACCATGCATGAATCTTTGGTCATACCCGTATTCTTATCCCCAAGTTGGAGTATAGATGAAGGAACCATCTAGACTCCTCATAAACCATGATCATGAAAGTTACAATGCCATACAAGAATAATGGGATATCACACTAGAATCACTAGAGAAGTATCTAAAGTAGATATAGTGATACAAATGCAGGTTAATTTGGTTTGGTGACTTTTGCTACTTCTTGAAGGCATGTCTTCCCAAGAAATTCAAGGTACCCAAATTCTCAAAATACAAAGGGTGTGGAAATATAAATCTTAACATCTGTAAATACTTTTTCAACATGGTTAAAGTGTAGTATGGCAACTAGATGCTATATAAGATCTTTCAAAGGTCACTTGAAGGACCAATTTTATCTTGGTACAACAAACGAAGGCAGAAGATAATGTAATCTTGGGCCAAGTTAGCTAATTGCTTCAATGAGTAGCATGCATGGAACATCGACTATCTGCTAGTGAGAGATGAACTCAACGCATTCATAGAAAAGGATGATTCATCTTTTACCCAGATCATTATAAAATGTAGAGAGTTGGAAGCACATATGACAACAACCAGATAAAAAAGGAAGACATACACATTGTAATTAAATTAGCTTCCTTAGCATTGTCAGCCATGTTCACAGTCAAGTCATACAAATAATTTTCTACTCATTTAAGATAGTAAAACAAAGCATGTGTTCCAACACCAGTAGAAAAGCATGTATGAAACCCACAAATGTGACGACCAATGTCATTTTTGTTCCCAGAGTATTTACAAGAAGTAGGAAAACACAATAAACAACAAATACTACAATGACCTCTCCCATACAAGAAATCATGGCCAAAACAACTAAATTCCATGATGTCTTAGTAAGGGTGGCAATATATTCCGCTAAGTTACTATGGTGAGTGGAAATATTGTTGGGCTTTGTGTAGCGACAAGTGCAACAGAAAAAATATTCTCCACATACCCTACTAGATGATCTCATCAATAACAGCGTATTCAGAAAGAGGGTGTGCATGATATACTTTGTCGCAGATCAAGTTTGACGATGTCCCTTCACATGGTAATGTGCATTGCTCCTTGCTTGCATAGATAGTCGTCATTGGTGTCCTCCGAATGCAGGCACTCAACGTCAATGTCTCTACTTCGTCTACGTAGATGGACTGGAGCTCCATGTTGTGCTTCCTAAATAGACTAGAAAGAGTATCCTTCTACTTGATGACATGCTAGCATGGTGGTCACTCTCCTTCTCTCTCTCTTGAGACAATGACATATAGGATTCACGTACAAGAGCTAGTTCTTAAAAAATCTAGCCATCATGCTCCTATAAATAGTAGAGGAAAGGAAGTAGGGTTTCTCGAAAACCCATGGGAAAAAGGTCGTGGTTGCATTTAAATGAGCCGCTCATGGACTATTAAAAGAATATTCTAGAATTAATAAATTAACCAATTAATCATACTTAATTGATTAACTAATTTTCATCATCCGACTCTACTCAATCTCTTGGGATTAGCCAGTCGAGTCAACAATTTAAATCTAATGAATTAGCTTAAACATTGTAACCAACTAACTCAGATTATAACCCAATGTTATTCTAGTATATTAATGTTTTAGTAATCAAATTGATTTGCAACATTTCCAATCATGTCCACAATTATACTCCTTCCAATACATCCTATGTGTGTGAGTAGGTAGGCTCCATATTACGTTGACAGTGATATTCATAAGCATATTATAATTATACAAGAAATGATTTGTATCTAACTAGATTTCATTTCTATCCAAGTAATTGGAGAAGTTGGAGAACAAATTCAACCAATAATATGTGATTGGTGTTATAGTGATTGTATAGTTCGTTTGTCTCTAATATCCAGATTGAAGTCGAGGCATGGAAGCATCATCCTCTTCAATGTTCAATCCATGTTCATTTGACTAGAGCAGTTTGTATGACATATGTGTAAGCTCAATATCACATATTGACTCACACCAGCATGGCCATGCATTTCTCATTCTTGCTTATCAAGTTGTCAACATACCAAACTCCTATAGGAGGGAAAATCCCATCTACATCACTCACAATCATCCCCATGTATCGCAATGCACCGCAACACCACCTTTATGGCAACTGTTATTCAGGATCATGATGGATGATGTCAAAGTATGTTGAGTGACATGTAATAAGTGTAGTGATTTCAGGTCTAAGAACCACAATCACCACCATTACTATGAGAGATCACTCTGACTACCAATCATGGTTTCCATGTTTCACTCTCAAGGTGGGTCTGTCTGATACATTGTTCTCTACCAAGTATTTATGTTCTTTGTTTGATATCACATATCATGAATAATGAGATTCGGTCATCAAACGACACACACTCCAGTCTTAAGTGTTATTATTGTTTGTTAGCCTTCCACAATAACAACTGACTAGGGACATAACAACAATGCATATACTCTTGACATCTGTATGATCTCATCGTTCAAGTCCTCAACCTGAAGATGTACTTCATTGAGTAATATCATTAATGAGACATTTATTATATTACATCATTATCTCATAACTGAATAAAATAGAATAAATTGGAAGATTGCCTTGATTATTAATCAAATCGTTCACAAGATATGTCATTACAATCATCATATGATTGGCTCTATGTGCATACAAATATTCCATCCTATTCCATCAACAACACATTAATTGACATCTCCAACACATGTGTATTTGGTTGTGACATCACCAATGGATAAACAAGATCCAACAACAACCTTGGGAACTTCCATTAGGGTGAAATTTGACAACTCCTCACACCGACAAGTCACGCAAAGGTTCAATCCGCTTGGGTGCACCTGTGCATCTCTATTCCCTAGAATCCATTTCGTGCTCATATTTACAATGCAAAGTCCAATTTAAAACTTGCTCCTAGAGAATTTTTTATCACACCAAATTCTATGAATATTAACATTCTTCAAGATACATCATATATTGGTGTCAAGCATTCATGCATGTGGTCTAATATATTATTAATGCCAACACATATAATTTTACTCATGATATTGACATGGTGTATAGGGTGGAAGTGATACTCAAGGATCTTTTTGATTCCTTACCAATAACTTAGTATTTGACTCATTTGAAGAATTAGAGTATCTGGGGTCTATTGTATGAACCAAGAAAATGTGAGGGATCCTTCTCTTCTAAAGGAGACATACAATCAAATGATGGTCCAATTTGACCTGTCTTACCCAAAGAAACCCTCAAACTCGTGATTACCCTCCACAAAAAGATGGATAGAAGTGGCATTCTATACATTACCACCTACCACGATGCCCCATCATGATAAATGAGATTACTCAAAATGAATCACGTGATTGATCACTAATTAACCGTAAACCAAAAGAGGGTAAATTAAAACCAATTTAAACTCAACCATCACATTCAGAGTCATTTACATAAAGGCCCAAAAACTTGTGTATTAACACATACCATATCAAATATTTACATGTATGTCCAGTGGACTCGACCAAAACTTGTATACAAAAGATAGTATCCCTCATATACAAGCCATATACAAACAACAATACACTGCCAAAAACTCAATTCAATGTACATATCATCTACAGAAGATCCCCTTCTCGGACCTAAGAGTACAGGGACGACTCTAGGATGCTACTGACTACTAGCCAACCTTTTTTCCTACTTATCTCTGAGCTACTCTTCTTCACAACCACAATTCTAATGATGTCATTGACGACCACCTAAAAAGATTTGGTGACCAACGAGGTGATACCAACATCCGAACAAGAGGCATAACTCTCAACAATGGTTATTGATTACAACTAGTAATATTATTACTAAATAGATTAAGTACATTAACAAAATTAGGCAAGTTGAACAAGTAGGCATAGCAACAGGTACAACAAGTTATATAAAGGAACAAATAATACTATAATTTACTACGGAAATCGACTTTCCTACTGCATTATATAATAACTAGCAGTATAAGAAACAAAGAAAGGGTTATCAACCAATGTGAGCCATGTGTAACCCTAAACAAATATACTACACAACTATATTATATCTTTTATTAATCCATGAGGAGTTCGAGGTATACCACTCAAATTCCAACTATCCTCCACTTGGTTGCAATCAGTTCCATACAAGATTTAGGAGAGTCGAAATCCTAAGATCTCACCCCATCGGTCAGTATGAGTAACCTGTAGTGACATATCGACCAAACTTCCTATAGTGACATAAAATTCAAACTACAAACCATCCTAGTCCGCCCTTGGTATACGTGTCACAACACTAGTAACCAAGGTATACAAAACCTTATCATTTGAGGTACAACTATAGCTATACTCAACCACATCACAAATATACATGTATCAACTATTCTTAAACCAAGGCATGATCATAGCCTTCATCGATACCCTGAGATCAAGATGACAAGGACACACAACCACTTGCACCCACACATACTCAATGATTATGTATGCGACTCCGAGCATCCCTTAGGAATATTCGTTTCTCCATCCAACAAGTCCCGACACTGGAATGGTTCTACAACACATGGAAATACATGATTAGGGTTTCACTTGATTTGTTAATACCAATTGGGTAAGTTAAGGCTGCATCAATCAAGTTACATACAAACCCTAAATGAGTTCTACAAAAAGCATGGTATGTTGTAACTTCATAAGAAATATAACATATGAAATACAATTTTTAACACATCATCACAAGATACCAATCCTTGTCACATAGTGAAGAGGGTTACACCTCCATTAGGGCTCAAAACATGCCGAAGGGTTAATAAGACCATCACACCATTCCCTATAAGAACATTATTATCTTTCCATGCCTCACCAAAGGCTCATCAAACCATCACCATACATGTGTCACATAAGTTCAACATAACATTTATATTTAAGGTCTTATGATGTTCATATATCAACATATTAGGGTTACAAAGCATTGAGAGAGAGAATTTCTCACCATACCAATCATACAAGGGAGATAAGTATGATTAACCTACAACTCTTACTTACATTAGGGTTAGGTTCAAGAAGATAATTTTGAATTAGGTTTACAAAAATAGCACTCAAGGATAAACTATAATTCTTAACGTTGTCATTGAATCATGAAAACATAAGGTCAAACATAATCATCTGATTCCATACCACCAATATCCTTGATTCGTGCTCATAGGATTAGAAAACCCATTGATCATACAATCATAAATTATTGGCGACCACTACTGTAAGGCCCCTAAACTTTCTTAATGGGTTGAACAAGCTTAATTATCATAATTGAATGCTTATAAACCTAATATAACCTTGTTATATGCTTTGAAATCATAATACAAGCTTAAGTTTCAAATTTGGTCCAATTTGGACACTGTTTGAGCAAGTTATGCAATATTATGCACATTTTGGACTTTTCTGCAATTTACCAAATTGAGAGGTTTTCTTTGCAATTTATCACTTGAATTATGTTACTTGGATATTATATCATCATTATTGATATTTTTAAGCCATAGGGCACCTATTTAAACCTTGGTTTGAAGGTGTTTGCTCCAATAGTATTTTAGGGTTTTCCCCCTTCATGGATGAGCTACCTTTAGTAGCTCTCAACTAATGAATTATTTGATTGGCTGGGAAATTCGAAAAAGGAAATCTAAACAGGTATATATACATTATGGGGGAGCTTCTTGTGTGTGTTCTTGTATATTTTGAATAAATTAAGGCCATGGACACTTGGATAGATACTAGAACTTCAACCTTTTCTTTTTCTTTATCTTAAAGTGTCATACACTTATCCCCAAGCACCAAAACGATCAATTTTCTCTCCACCACCTCCCTCCTTCTCCCACCCTCGTTCTCCCTCTGTTCATCTGCGAATTTTTCTGCCCAAGGAAGAAGAAAGTGGGGATCTTCTTGGAGAAAGGCTCTAAGGTTGAAATTGACTTCATTTTAGGGTTGAAAAAGCTTCCTTCTAGTGATCTTGACCTAAAAGTGCAAGACTTCCCTTATTTCCTCCATCTATTTCTTTGTTATCATTCCTCTTAGATTTCTCTAGGTTGGAACCTTTCTGTTCCATGGTAGAAATTGCTCTAAAGCTCTAAAACCCTACCTTTCTCTCTCCTTATGCTTAGGGTTTGCTCATTTGATGAAGACAGGTGCTAGATGGACTAATTCATAGCTTATTCTTAGATTTTCTACCCTACCTGCTCGAGATTTATTTTGTGTTGGGTTTCATCTTCTCATTAGAGGCAAGTTTTATAACTTGCACCACGTTTATTTCTTACCATAAGCTTACTAGCTCATGTTCTTGCTTGAAAATGATGATTTATGCACTAAAAAGCTATGCTTGACTTGGATTTCGATTTTTATAATGTTCCCTGTTCTGATTTCAGTTCTAGATGAATCTGTGATCATGTATATGTTATTCCTAAGGTATAATATGGCTTGGATCAGGTTGTTTTGACAACCTATACTGCTAAGCACCTATCAAACAATGGTCAATTTTAGGGTTTAAAGCTGATTTCTTCTATAAACAATGACCCGATGATGGTACCATTGCAACAACCCTATGGTGTTGTCTTCATAACAAATGATGGTCATGATCAAGGGTGTCAAATGATGGTGACAACCTATGGTCACCCCCTTAGGTCAGGTTTTGGACCAATTAGAAGTTTAATGATCAACCATTAAGTACCATACTGATGTTATCAATCAATGACGACATTAGCTTAATATTTGATGTTGATTAATGAATATAGTGTTGATCTAACAAACTACGGTGATTTAATGGTCACTAATGATGGTGGATAAGGTCTCTAAAACCTATGTTGATCCAAGCATTGTAGTTGTATCATCAATTAAGCCTTAGACCAATGGTTTCTTGGGTCATTTGATGCAATGTTCAGACCTATACTGTAATTGATGGTTTTAATATATGAACTAGACCCAATGGTCAAGATATACTATTTATTCCTCCAATAAAGTGGAATAATTGCTAATTTAATATGTTGGTCCTAATAATGTGATTTATATGGCTTCCTTTATATGATCAACTTAAGGAGCTTAATTGTTGAGAATGGATGGCTTGTTTTAAATGAATAGTCGATTGTGGGTTTTACCCTACTCTCAATGGAACTTTTTGTGTTGTTAATCAAGGGATATCTAGGGTTAGATGGTGACTCTTTCTAGAGCACAAATCAAGGAATTCATAGGTGGTTTATCCAAGGTGTTTACTTATGTAAACAATCAATGGTCTTACCTTTTAAACATCTAATGGTTTTGGGTGACATTGTGGTATGGTGATATGGATTGAATGATGATGGAACAAATGGAGGGTTACCCTTAATAAGGTAGTCTTACCTATTCACTCATATGAATAGAAGGGATGATAATCATATTGTGTTGATATGTAACCCTAATGAGGTATAGCTTGCTATACCTAGCTTGAATATAACTAAATGATGGTAATTGGGTAAGAATAGTCCTTGAATGATCAATACAATCATGGAGTACTTTCTTATTGTTGTTGAAGCCCTAGTATGCTATAACCTGATGGTTACACCTTTATTTATGTGTGGGCTCATACTTGAGAATAGTATGGAATATGATGGTGATGCTTCACCTTATGCATCCATGATCCAATGGGGATGTCGTGAGTTAGGGTTTGGGTATAAGTGTTGATTAGTAACATTAATATAATTTATCTTGTAAACCTAATTCTAATGCCAATAGATAAATATGAGTATTCATGTTTAACATTCTTATATGATGGAATGATGGTGGAATAACCTCCTTACTATGATCATAACCTTGATATATTAATTGGTGGTTATCATAGACACATGGTTGATACTTTCTTATGCCAGACATGTGCATAATGAATATGATGAGAGTTAATCATATCTAGATTCCTTGCATGTCGATGTAATAAAGGAATGTTCTTAATGTTAATATAACCCTGATATGATTGTTTATGAATATCTCCTAGCTCATTAATGCAATATTGTGTTGATCTGGTGTATTATATGTAAGTGATGTTGTTGAGCCTTGTTATAAGGCATGGAAAGATAATGATGATCTTGCAGGGAATAGTATGATGGTCTTAATGACCTTTGGGCATGTTTGAGCCATGAATGAAGTGTAATCCTCTTATGTTGATAAGGGTTGATACATTGTGATATTGTGAAAAATATTATTATCTTGTGATAGTATGATGACTAGTGTGGTTTCATGAATGGAAAGTGAATAATACCATGTGATGATGAGATGAGAAATTATGTTTCACATGTTTCATATCTTTTCAAAGTTGTGATATTTATATGCTTGCTAGAAGTGAATTAGGGTTTCTATATCCACTTTTTTGATGCAGCCTTAATTCACCCAATTGGCATAACTAATCAAGTGAAACTCTAATCATGTAGCACCCTGTGCCATAGATCCTTCTGAATGTCAGAATTTGCCAGATGGTGAAACGAGTATTCCTAAGGGAAACTCAGAGCGCAAACTATTTAGTATGTGGGGATGGCAAGTTGAGGATATATCCTTGTCATCCACAATGCAGATTGTGGAGGTTGGCTATGGTCATGCCTCATACATCTGATGTGATTGAGAACGGCTGTGGTCGTGTCTCGGTGATTATATATGTGACAAGATTGGAGGACAACTGCGGTTGTTCCTCAGATGGTAGGGTATGAGTATCCACCTCCTTTTACTAGTGTCGTGACCTGCACTAAGGACAGACTAGGCTGTTAGCCACTTGACCTTATGTGTCGCTGTGGCAGACCCGTACTGACCAGGGGCGGAGAAGATCTTAGGAGTCCAGCTATTCCTAGATCTTGTATGGCATTGATTTCGACTTAATAGTGGTCAGTTGGATTTTGAGTGGTATCCTCAATTTCCTCAGGGCATAATAAAAGACGTAATACATCCGTATAGCATATCTGTTTAGGGTTATACACGATGCTTCACATTGGATGATAACCCTTGTTTGTTCTCTTTACATAAAGATGATGCTTAGTGCAATTAAGAAATAGTAGATATACTTATGTTGTGGATATGCTTAAGATTGTAGATGCGTACATACAGTAGCCATGATTATGCTGAAAACTATACTGCTACCGCTGATTATAATCATGATGCTAGCTAGCTATCTCATGTTGTTAGTTATGTTTAGCATGCTAGCCATGCCTTTATAACTAGAGATGCATATACTACTAATCATGCTTATCTAGATAATTGTGCTTATGTTGTTAGCTCTTTTTATGATGTTGATATTTTCAACCTATTAGACATGCTAATGTTGTTAGCTATGCCTATGTGGCTAGACTTATTCATAATGATAGAGATTCTATGTTACTATACTTGCTCATGATGCTAGATATGCATATGCTACTGAATTGATGATAATTATTATCTGCTCCTTTATGTATTTTGTCAATCATCCTTGCTATTTAGCCTATTTTTTATATCTGATTAAACTGCTTAACTATTTAATTACTTAAAAATGTTGTAATTAATAAACGTTGTTGGAGGTTATATCTCTTGCTGGGACATGGGTCTCACCCTTGTGGTTCGCCACATTTTTTTAGGTAATCAGAAGTGACAAAAACAAACATGTGACAGCAAAGAGGAGCTATAGTAATGAATCTTTGATAAAGTTGATTAGATGTCTAGTGTGTCCTAGATTCGTCCTTGTACTCTCAGGTCTGGGCAAGAAAAAGTTTTTATATGGTGTTTCAAATGAATCAGACTTTTGTTAGCATATTAATACTTGTTTGTGTGGCATATATGAATATTGTTCTCCTGTGTATATATGTGGTGGCTAAGATGATAGATTGTATCAAATTCTTGGAATAGTATGGATATAAGAAAGATGTTGGGCTCTTATGCAAATGTTTCTGAGCGGATGTTGACGTTGAAACCGGTTTAATTTCCCATATTTTTGGGTATGTGATTAATTAGTGATTGATTGTGTTTTATATTTTGAGTAATCTCATTTAGTGTAACGGGTTCTCATAGGTTGTTATCAGAGCTTTAGGTTCAGTAAGTCTATAGGGACACTAGGACTTAAGACTAGGATGATGTCTAAGTTAGGAACGTGACACAAAAACATGGTGCGTACTGCCTAATCTCAGTACTTGGATGCCCTGGCCAGGTATACAATTATTGAAGAAAGGTAAGTATGGAACTCTTAGATTGTTATCTTTCTAATTACTCTAATCATGTAGTCATTTTGAGACAATCTAAAGAGCATAACAAATAAGAAATCATGGTGTGAATATCTCAATCCTACCTTAAAGAAGATGAGAATTGCATCATTATCTATCAAAACTTGAATGTTTGGTAACTATAAGATAAAGATACGACACCATGAAATCTAAATCTGAATACAAATTAGAAAAAGATGAGTTCTTGAAGATGTGATTCAAGAATATAATAAAATAAAAGACAGATAAGTTTATGCTTATATAGTGAATCAAGGTATGAAATCCACATAAGATGGAAAGAACTCCTATAACAAGTATAAAATGAGAAGATGAATGGGAACAATGGCAGAGAAATAAGGTGGAACCTTAGTTAATCTCATACCAACCTATGTGTGTAAGAAAGTGTTAATGAAAAATCAGCATGGCATGTGAAAGAAATTAAGGGAGATGATCCTGATTTAATGAAGCAAATGTGGAATATGAGTATTTACCTGTTGATAAGTGGTTGAAAAATATAATAAAATAAGAGAACATACCCAAGTGTGATAAATAGTCATCAATGAAGAAGTAATGAGATATGTTAATCATGATGATTCCTATGCTAATGGCAAGGAACCAAAAATGAAAAAGGTAAAATGATACATAAGAAGTTGTAATATGCATAATAAAAATAGAATTGGTTACCTTTTTGTTAGTGACCCTAAACAATGCTGCTATGATGTGGGAAGTATGTTTCCCTTTGTGTCTTTCCTTTCCAGGGCTCAACTTTCAAGTGGACCATTGCCACTTCATATGTGTGGATTCATTCTAATCATGAGGATGAATATCTTATTATAGAATAAGGTTGTTTGGACTATGGTTCCACAATCATAAAGTTTGTGATGATTTTTCTTTTCAGCCTTCCAATAATTAGGAAGACTCCTCTTATATGTCTTGATATTTGTTATGTTGGTAAAAGTAGATGAGATCAGGATGTGAGTTCCTTATAGCGCATGAGGTGGATACCAAGGTAATGAATCCTAGTATTTAAGATGTATCAATAATATGAGAAATATGTGAAGATTGGAGATGTTTATTAAATGAGCATTCCAAGTATTCCTCTCCTGTAGAGAGAGAGTTGATGATGATCCTATAAATGTTGTTTGGAAGGAAAAACAAAAGTGATTCTATAATGTTGTGTATGGTTCAATGATAGCTGGGCAAGACCACTATCAAGGATAGATGGTTATTGGTCAATAGATATGTGATATTGTGTTCCTTTAAGATAAACCTATGATCAAATATCAATGCATAAGATTTAGATTGGATGATATAATTCACATGACCATGATGAGTTTAGAATTATGTCCTTTAGACTAACCAATGTACAAATAGAATTTATGAATAGGAGGAACAGAGTGTTCCAGTCATGTCATACAAGTTATATCAAGATTTAAATGATGACATGTCAAAGTATTTCAAATATGGTAAAAAATATGATCAATATTTCTTCAAAAACCTTAGGGTTTCCGAAGCAGAAATAGCTATGAGACAAGTTGAACAAGAGTGAGATGGGGTTGATTAAGTGTCTTTGTGGGATCATGATATGTCTTCTAAGTAGGTTGTGTAAATCCTAGTAAGGTGAAGATAGTGTTGTTGTTTCACCCCTAACAAGGTTGACTAGGAATGATGTTTCCTTGTATGGAATGACAGTTGCCAGTGTCAGCATTTCTTTTATGCTGAAAAAGAACTGACAAGAGTTCTAGTGCTAGTGTAAAAAAAGGGATGGATACATTGCCTTTTTTATGCTTCAAGGAATGGTATGGGACACATGCCATGATTGGTAAAAAGATAGCAAGTATGACTTTTGATTAACGTGTTGATACAATAGATATTATTTCAGGATGGTAGCTAGAATTCAAAGTTGAAAGTTACTATTAGATTTGTACAGGTGGCACAACAAGATTCTATGTTCCATATTTGCAAATGTCTTCTTATGTGGGGTTTTTTTTTGTTGATCTAAGCTGATATGTGTATTAATGATGTGACATCACCATGATATGAAATTAACCATGTGAAGGTAATAGGATGAGGTGCAAAGGAAGTACCCATCTTTGTTTACCTTAGATTTCAGGGGTGAAATCTCGGTTAGGGGTTTATAGTTGTAAGGCCCCTAAACTTGCTTAATGAGTTGAACAAGCTTAATTATCATAATTGAATGCTTATAACCCTAATATAACCTTTTTATATGCTTTGAAATCATAATACAAGCTTAAGTTTCAAATTTGGTCCAATTTGGACACTGTTTGAGCAAGTTATGCAATTTTATGCACATTTTGGACTTTTCTGCAATTTACCCAATTGAGAGGTTTTCTTTGCAATTTATCACTTGCATTATGTTCCTTGTATATTATATCATCATTATTGAGCTTGTTGAGCCATGGGGTTCCTATTTAAACCTTGATTTGAAGGTGTTTGCCTCAAGGGTATTTTAGGGTTTTCCTCCTTCATGGATGAGCTACCTTTAGTAGCTATCAACTAATGAATTATTTGATTGGCCGGGAAATTCGTAAAAGGAAATCTAAGCATGTCTATACACATGGTGGGGGAGATGCTTGTGTGTGTGCTTGTATATTCTTAATAAATTAAGGCCATGGACACTTGGATAGATATTAGAACTTCAACCTTTTCTTTTTCTTTATCTTAAAGTGTCATATACTTATCCCCAAGCACCAAAACAAGCCATTTTCTCTCCACCACCTACCTCATTCTCCCAACCTCATTCTCCCTCTGTTCAGATACGAATTTTTCTGCCCAAGGAAGAAGAAAGTTGGGATCTTCTTGGAGAAAGGCTCTAAGGTTGAAATTGACTTCATTTTAGGGTTGAAAAAGCTTCCTTCTAGTGATCTTGACCTAAAATTGTAAGAATTCCCTTCTTTCCTCTATCTATTTCTTTGTTATCCTTCATCCTAGCTTTCTGTAGGTCATAACCTTGCTGTTACATGATAGAAATTTCTCTAAAGCTCTGACACCCTACCTTTCTTGCTCCTTATGCTTAGGGTTTGCTCATTTAATGAAGAAAGGTGCTAGATGGACGAATTCATAGCTTATTCTTAGATTTTCTACCCTACTTGTTCGAGATTTCTTCTGTGTGGGGTTTCATATTCTCATTAGAGGAAATTTTTATAATTTTCTCCACGTTTATTGCTTACCATAAGCTTACTAGCTCATGTTCTTGCTTGAAAATGATGATTTATGCACTAAAAAGCTATGCTTGACTTGGATTTTGATTTTTATAATATTCCCTGTTCTGATTTCAGTTCTAGATGAACTTGTGATCATGTGTATGTTATTCCTAAGGTATAATATGACTTGGATCAGGTTGTTTTGACAACCTATAGTTCTAAGCACCTATCAAACAATGGTCAATTTTAGGGTTTAAAGCTGATTTCTTCTATAAACCATGACCCGATGATGGTACCATTGCAACAACCCTATGGTGTTGTCTTCATAACAACTGATGGTCATGATCAAGGGTGTTAAATTATGGTGACAACCTATGGTCACCCCCTTAGGTCAGGTTTTGGACCAATTAGAAGTTTAATGATCAACCATTAAGTACCCTACTGATGTTATGAATCAATGACGACATTAGCTTAATATTTGATGTTGATTAATGAATATAGTGTTGATATAACAACCTATGGTGATTTAATGGTCACTAATGATGGTGGATCAGGTATCTAAAACCTATGTTAAGTCAAGCATAGTATATGTATCATCAATTAATCCTTAGACCAATGGTTTCTTGGATCGTTTGATGCAATGGTCAGACCTATACTGTAATTGATGGTTTTAATATATGAACTTGACCTAATGGTCAAGATCTACTGATTATTCCTCCAATAAAGTGGAATAATGGCTAATGTAATATTTTGGTCCTAATAATGTGATTTAGATGGTTTCCTTTATATGATCAACTTAAGGAGCTTAATTGTTGACAATAGATGGCTTGTTTTAAATGAACAGTCGATTGTGGGTTTTACCCTACTCTCAATGGAACTTTTTGTGTTGTTAATCAAGGGATGTCTAGGGTTAGATGGTGACTCTTTCTAGATCACAAATCAAGGACTTCATAGGTGGTTTATCCAAGGTGTTTACTTATGTAAACAATCAATGGTCTTACCTTTTAAACATTTAATGGTTCTGGGTGACATTGTGGTATGGTGATATGGGTTGAATGATGATGGAACAAATGGAGGGTTACCCTTAATAAGGTAGTTTTACCTATTCACTCATATGAATAGAAGGGATGATAATCGTATTGTGTTGATATGTAACCCTAATGAGGTATAGCTTGCTATACCTAGCTTTAATATAACTAAATGATGGTAATTGGGTAAGAATAGTCCTTGAATGGTTAATACAATCATGGAGTACTCTCTTATTGTTGTTGAAGCCCTAGTATGCTATAACCTGATGGTTACACCTTGATTTATGTGTAGGATCATACTTGAGAATAATATGGAATGTGATGGTGATGCTTCACCTTATGAATCCATGATCCAATGGGGATGTCGTGAGTTAGGGTTTGGGTATAAGTGATGATTAGTAACATTAATATAATTTATGTTGTGAACCTAACTCTAATGCAAATAGATAAAGATGAGTATTCATGTTTAACGTTCTTATATGATGGAATGATGGTGGAATAACCTCCTTACTATGATCATAACCTTTATATGTTAATTGGTGTTTATCATAGCCACATGGTTGATACTTTCTTATGCTAAACATGTGCGTAATGAATATGATGAGAGTTAATCATATCTAGATTCCTTGCATGCTGATGTAATAAAGGAATGTTCTTAATGTTAATATAACCCTACTATGATTGTTTATGAATATCTCCTAGCTCATTAATGCAATATTGTCCTGATCTGGTGTATTATATGTAAGTGATGTTGTTGAGCCTTGTTATAAGGCATGGAAAAATAATGATGATGTTGCAGGGAATAGTATGATGGTCTTAATGACCTTTAGGCATGGTTGAGCCCTGAATGAGGTGTAATCCTCTTATGTTGATAAGGGTTGATACCCTGCGATATTGTGAAAAAGATTATTATCTTGTGATAGTATGATGACTAGTGTGGTCTCTTGAATGGAAAGTGAATAGTACCATGTGATGATGAGATGAGAAATTATTTTTCACACGTTTTATATTGTTTCAAAGTTGTGATATTTATATGCTTGCTAGAAGTGAATTTGGGTTTGTATGTCCACTTGTTTGATGCAGCCTTAATTTACCCAATTGGCATAACTAATCAAGTGAAACTCTAATCGTGTAGCACCATGTGCCATAGATCCATCTGAGTGTCAGAATTTGCCAGATGGTGAAACGAGTATTCCTAAGGGAAACTCGGAGCACATAATATTGAGTATGTGGGAGTGGCAAGTTGAGGATATATCCTTGTCATCCACAATGCAGATTGTGGAGGTTGGCTATGGTCATGCCTCATACATATGATGTGATTGAGAATGGCTGCGGTCGTGTCTCAGTGATTATATATGTGACAAGATTGGAGGACAACTGCGGTTGTACCTCAGATGGTAGGGTATGCGTACCCACCTCCTTTCACTAGCGCCATGACCTGTACCAAGGATGGACTAGGCTGATAGTATCTTGACCTTATGTGTCACTGTGGCGGACCCGTACTGACCGGGGACAGAGAAGATTTTAGGAGTCCGGCTCTTCCTAGATCTTGTATGGCACTAATTTTGACTTAGCAGTGGTCAGTTGGATTTTGAGTGGTATCCTCAATTTCCTCAGGGCATAATGAAAGATGTAATACAGCTGTATAGCATATCTGTTTAGGGTTATATATGACACTTCACATGGGATGATAACCCTTGTTTGTTTTCTTTACATAAATATGATGTTTACTGCAATTAAGAGATAGTAGATATACTTATGTTGTGGATATGCTTAAGATTGTAGATGCGTACATACAGTAGCCATGATTATACTGATAACTATACTGCTACTGCTGATTATAATCATGATGCTAGCTATCTCATGTTGTTAGTTATGTTTAGCATGCTAGCCATGCCTTTGTAACTAGAGATGCATATACTGCTAATCATGCTTATCTAGATAATTGTCTTATGTTGTTAGCTCTTTTTATGATGTTGATATGTTCAACCTATTAGACATGCTAATGTTGTTAGCTATGCTTATGTAGCTATACTTATTCATAATGATAGAGATTCTATGTTACTAGACTTGCTCATGATGCTACATATGCATATGCTACTGATTTGATGATAATTATTATCTTCTCCTTTATGCATTCTTTCAATCATCCCTGCTATTTAGCCTATTTGTTATATTTGATTAAACTGCTTAACTATTTAAGTACTTTAAAATGTTGTAATCAATAAACGTTGTTGGAGGTTATATCTCTTTCTGGGACATGGGTCTCACCGTTGTGGTTCGCCACATTTTTTTAGGTAATTGGAAGTGACAAAAAAAAACATGTGGCAGAAAAGAGGAGCTATTGTAATGAATCTTTGATAAAGTTGATTAGATGTCTAGTGTGTCCTAGAGTCGTCCTTGTACTCTTAGGTCTGGGTAGAAAAAGTTTGTATATGGTGTTTCAAACGAATCAGACTTTTGTTAGCATATTAATACTTGTTTGTGTGGCATATATGAATATTGTTCTCTTGTGTATATATGTGGTGGCTAAGATGATTGAACAATTTGTATCAAATTCTTGGCATATTATGGATATAAGAAAGATGTTGGGCTCTTGTGCAAATGTTTTTGAGTGGGTGTTGATGTTGAAATCAGTTTTACTTTACCCATATTTTTGGGTATGTGATTAATTAGTGATTGATTGTGTTTTATATTTTGAGTAATCTCGTTTAGTGTAACGGGTTCTCACAACTACGGTCAAAAACCTTGGTGATCGCTAGGGTTAGGAATCTCATCGACCACTAGGGTCAGAACACCTTAGTGACTGCTAGGGTTAGGTGCCTTAGCGACCACTAGGGCTTGGTACACCTTGGCAACTACTAGGGTTAGGTGCCTTCGCAACCACTAGGGTCAGGAAACATAGCGACCACTAGGTACAAGATCTTGGCAACCAAACAAGGATCAAATCTTTGGCAACCACATAGAATCAAACTCATCAAAACATAGATCAAAATCTTGGTGACCATCAAGAGTCCAAAACCTTGGCGACCAACATGGATATCAGACATGGTGACCAACATGGAAATCAGACTTGGCGACCAACATGGAAATCAAAAATTGGCGATCACAAAGCATCACACATGTGTGCAAAAATCTAGGGTTTACTATCTTCAAGGAAGAAACATGCATCAGGTTTAGAGGTACATTAAGATAGATTATCTATTTAAGATCTATCATTTAAGCTCAACCCTAGGAAAATATGTCATATTTCTACTTCGAACAACATTTTTAGAGTAAGATCGTATGTATGCAAGACAAGAGTAAACAATAATTGTCGAGAAAGTTATATAACCTTAGAGATGATGAAGAAGCTCCAAACACCAAGGTAGCTTGATCACTCCACTCGTCCAAGCTAGCATCTTCACCAAAAAGGAAACAAACCCTAGGTCAAGGAAGCAAGATAGAAGTGTTCTTCAACTACTAGTTCAAGCTCCACCATGGATCCGACCAAGAAGAAAAGAGAAGAAGGTAGGGAAGCAAGGAAAATGAAGGAAAAGAGGGAGATCTCACATACCTTAGTCCAGAAACCAAGAAAGGAAGCATCAAATGATCTCAACTAGGGTATATCCAAACCCTAGGTGCACATGAAAGCAAGATCAGCCAAACTTCTTCAACCTTGGCTCACGATCTCAAAACACAAGGAAGAAGAGAGAGAGAGAGAGAGAGGTGTCTAAAGAACTTGCTTTCATGCAAGGATGGAGGTATATAAGGTTTAGTGTGAGAGATAAAGGAAAGGAGAGGTGTCTAAACATGCATGCCATGTGTCCAAGGTCCCAACATCTCATCCATGCAACCAAGCTAACCACAGTAGATCTTGGTGATCAAGATGGACCTCATTCTTGGCAACAAAGAGTAGTGAGGAAACCCCATTGACCGCATCAACAATTGTACAATCATCCGGAGAAGCAACACTAACATGTCCCGCTTGTGACATACCATAGAGTGTAATTGTGCCTTGTCTATAGACGATGACGAAGATGACTCCCTACTCAGATCATCAACCACCACATTCGTCTTCCCTGGATGGTAGTCTATGTTGACCTAGAGGTTATACATTGTCCATATTTTGATAATGACTTAACCATTCCATTCATATGTATCTAATACGTGTATTCAAGATTGATTTCAGGTGTTAGGTACATGAAAAGGATCAAAATTCACAAGCACTAGCTTGTCAAAATACAAGTCAAAAGCTATACAAGTGAGCTAATCAGGAAATCCATGTAAACGACCTTAGAAGATTTTTGTAATCACTTGTATTGATGATATGACTTGTAACTAAGATGAGAAAAATTATTGGGACACTTAATACCATGTTTTAATCACTATTTTATCACTTTAAAATATAGATCACAGACTATTGATCGGTCGAGTTGGAATCTCGACCGATCCACTGGATTCATTTTTTGGAGAGTGCATCGGTCAAGTTGTGCATACACAAAACTTGACTGATTGGGTAACTGACCAATTCAACATTCATTAATCAGTCGAGTTTCCCCAGGACAAACTCGACCGATGGTTTGAATTTTGGGTTTGTCTTTTAGCCAATCGGTTGAGTTACCTTCATTGAATCTCGACCGATTGCATTGTACAAAAGTTGCAGAAAAAGTGATTATAACCGTTGGTGGCTTATTTGATCAAAAATAGATCTGTTGCCTGGGCAAAAATGGCTATATTTTGGCCCTAAGTGTTCCCCAACTCAAAGGGGCACCCCCAGCTATAAATAGGACTTCTTGGAGTTCATTACAAGGTTTCTCATTCACTACATGTTTGGTCCTAGCTTAGTTGAGAGTGTTCCAAACCTTTGAGCCCCTTTCTCTCTCTAGTTTCAAATCAAATTTGTGAGTATGAGTGAGATAGGATCCCTTGTATGAGAGCTACTCCCTGTATTGATGTAAAGCTCTCCACCTCCATCTTCCTACCCCCTTTCCTTATTGAAGAAAAGGATTGAAGATCTTCTCCAAGTGAAGGAGAAGGTGTTGTTGTTCTTCAAGGTTGAAGAAAGAATGATGATCAAGATCTCCGAGTAAAGGAGATAGGAAAGGAAGACGTTCAAGAAGGATAGATAATCTCGGGAAGTCCAAAGACTTGAAGGTGGAGTGGGTAAGTCCTTGATTGAAGGCTAAAGACTCCTTGCTCAAGTGGGTAAGCTCCTTCGGTAGAATGAAGATCCTTGCTTGAGGTACTATGTCCTTGGATGAATGTGGTTTTGTATTGTAATCTTATGATGGAATATAAGAGTACCAAGATTGCAAAGTGCTAGAGATTAATCACCTATAGGTAGTGGACTGACTCACTTCTAGTTTGAAGTGTGGAACCACTCTAAACCACTTTGTCCAAGTGTATGCTATCCTTGTCTCTCATCCTTGCTATGTTTGCTAGTTAGGACCTCAAATTTTCTGTATGCTTTAGCTTTTGCAATTAATATAATTTGAAGGTCTAATCCATTTGGTGAGATTTGTGAAGCTCTATTCACCACCACCCCCCTCTAGAGCCCTTGATCCAAAAAGTGGTATCAAAGCAGGTCTTCTCCAAGCTACTTCTACAAGTAGGAGAAGATGGGTGATTTAGCACTTGGATCCCTCAACTTGGAAGGAAGCTTCTCCATGCAACCTCCGGTCTACGACAACACCAATTTCCTCTATTGGAAGAGAAGAATGCAGTTCTACCTTTAAGGAGTAAGCTATGATATGTGGAAGGTGGTGCACCTCAAGTATGAAGATCCAAAGGGGGAAATCTCCACATGGACGGAAGCCCAAATGAAGCAATCTCAGCTCAATGCCAAAGCTGTGAGCATTATCTATGCAACCCTCACCCCATCTGAGTTCAATCGGATCTCCTCATGGGACACTGCACATGAGATTTGGAACAAACTTTATGTCACCTATGAAGGAACAGAGTAAGTGAAGGAAGCAAAGATCTACATGCTTGGTGGTCTCCTTGAGAACTTCAAGATGGGCAAGAATGAAAGAGTGGCGGACATGTACACTAGGCTCAATGTCATCATCAATTGATTAGCAGCTCTTGGTAGTGTGATGGACAAAGGCACAATCAACTCAAAGATCTTGAGATCTCTACCAAAGAGACGGTAGCCCAAAGTGACCTCCATTGAAGAAGTGTACAAGCTTAGTGAATTGTCAACCGAGGAGCTGGTTGGCAACCTTCAAGCTCATGAGCCTAGGTTTGATAAGCAAGAAGAAGAGGAAAAGAGAGAAGAGAAGGAGTCCAAGAAGATCAAGAGCACAACCTTCAAAGCTCAAATTGAATAGATGGTTTGGCAGCAAAAACTTGCACTCAAATCTCCTACTCCTTCCTCAAGTGAAGATGAAGGCCCAAGTGAGCATGAAGCAAACTACTCCAAGGGCAAACACTTCAAAGGGAAGTCTTCTTCATCTACTCCAAGGTGTTATGAATGTTTCCAAAAAGGCCATTACAAGAGTGACTGCCCCAAGGCCAATAAGAGCCACCACAAGAGCAGCCACAAGAAGGACAAGGAGTACAAGAAGGAAAGTAAATTCAAGAGAAGGGAGAAGAAAGAAAGAAATAAGAAGCAAAGATGCAGCTCATGCAGCTTGGGAGGAGTCTTCCTTAAGTTCTTCTAGCTTGGAAGATGGAGAATGCCACCTTTCTCTCATGGCCTCTACAAGTGATGATGTAGGTGAGGTAAGTGAGGTAAGTGAAGTTAACTTGCATGAGTTGTCCAAAGAAAATCTCATTGATATGCTTAATGCTAGACGTTTGTCTTTTACTAAATGCAAATCTAAAAAGAAAAGGCTAGGAAAGATTATAGATTATACATATGCTAAAATTAAAATTCTTGATTAAAATGAAAAGTTACATCTTGATAGTATTGACTCCTTGCAAGAGAAATTTCTTGATCTTGAGGTCCAATATAATGGAGTTGAAGTTGAGAATGGTGTCTACCTTAAGAACATTGATTATCTTAAGGAAGAGAACCAAAAGTGCCTAGATGAGATTGATGTTATTAAAACTAAAAATGTAGAACTTAAGCTCATTGATGAAGCTAGGAGAAACGAAATTTATGCTTATCAAAGAGAAATTATTTTTCTTAAATATAAAAATGCTAAGTTGCTTGCTCAAGTTAATGATATATCTTCTTGACCTATCTTGCCAAGTAATGAGGTAGCTAGCACTACTCTAGAACGTGATTCTTTTCATACTAAAGCCCTCTGTTTAGAGGTCGACCTGTTACATGCTAGAGATTATCTTGCTAGTTTATCTTCTATTATTATTAATCTTAGTGATGATAATGAAAAGTTAAGAGCTTATTTGCAAAAGTTTCTTATGAGAAAGAAATCCCTTAATGTTGTCCTAGAACACTCTATCAAAAAAATTGATACTAGTGGTTTAGGATATAATGGGACTGCTCCTAAAGGTAAGAACAAGCGTAAGGGTAAGAAGAAGAGTGTGGAACCTCCTTTCTTCCATGGAGAGACTTCCGACTCTAAGAACCCAATGGTATGTGTTTAATGTAAATGTGATGATCATTACTCTACTTATTGTCCTTACAAGCTAAAGGGGACCAACCCAAAGATGAAATGGGTCCCCAAGCTAACCCTGGATCCCAAAGTTTGAGTTGGGCACCGGCATCCTTCTTTCATGTAGGTCAAAATGTGGATTGTTGATAGTAGCTGCTCAAAGCACATGACATGTGAAATCAGCCATTTTAACAAATTCATGAAAAAGAAAGGAGGATCGGTGACCTTTGGGGACAACAAAAAGGATAAGGTAATAGGTGAGGGTGATGTAGGCAACGAGCTATGTATTAAAAATGTTTTGCTTGCTGATGGTCTACATCACAATTTGATAAGTCTAAGACAACTTTGTGATAATGGATATCTTGTTCTATTTACTTCTTTAGAATGTTTGCTTCTAGATTCCCTCACTTACAATGTTATATATAAGGGAACTAGAAATGGTAATCTATATGTGATTGTGCTTGATGCTCTAAAGCCCGTAGTTGATAGTTTCTTAGTTGTGGATAAAAATGACATATCTCTTTGGCATCACTGGTTGGGTCATGTGAATATGCATCAAATGAAGAAATTGAGCAAAAAGGATTTGGTTAGGGGACTTCCCAAATTGTATTTCAAAAAGGATGAGGAATGCCAACCTTATACACAGGGAAAGCAAACCAAGTCCTCCTTCAAATCCAAAGGAGTCCTTAGTACCAAAAGAACTCTTGAGCTTCTTCATATTGATCTATCCAGACCTATGAGAACTCAAACGCTTTGTGGTTCTAAGTATTGTCTTGTGATTGTCGATGATTTCTCTCGCTATACTTGGACATTCTTTCTCATTTTGAAAAGTGACACTCTAGATGTTTTTTCGAGTTTTTGTAAACGAGTTGAAAATGAAGTTTCTTGTTGGATTGTTTCTATCCGTAGTGACCATGGGGGAGAGTTTGAAAATGATCTTTTTGAGCATTTTAGTGAAAAATCTAGTTACTCGCACAATTTCTCTTCTCCTCATACACCTCAACAAAATGGGGTAGTAGAGAGAAAGAATAGGTCGCTACAGTAGATGGCTAGGACCATGCTTCTAGAGTATGACACTCCAAAGAAGTTTTGGGCTAAAGCCGTTAGCACCTCATGCTTTGTGCAAAACTGAGTTTTTACGCATCCCTGTTTGAAGAAAACCCCCTATGAGTTATGGCATGGTAGAAAGCCATCCATCGACTTCTTTCACATTTTCGGATGTCCTTGTTTTGTTTTGAACATGAAGGATTCTCTTGACAAGTTTGATCTGAAATCATACAAGGCTTTCTTCCTAGGCTATAGCACTATAAGTAGGGCTTATAGAGTTTTTAATATTTAACTGTCTAAAATTGAAGAATCTATTAATGTCAAATTTATTGAATCTAACCCTGCCATTGGAAAGAATGTTGTTGATAATGATGTTGCAGATCACTTAATTCCTATCTTAAAAGACCTCAACATCGACAACAAAGGTAAGCTGGTGGTTGAAGTAGAAGATAAAGAGAAGAAGGATCCCACTCCTCACTTCGCAAAGAATCATCCCAAAGAGCTTATCATTGGCAATCCATTTGACAAGGTGAAGACACGAGGTGCATACAACAAAGAACAAGAAGACATTGCCTTCATCTCACAATTGGAGCCAAAGAACATCAAGGAAGCTCTTGGATATGATGAGTGGATCCTAGACATGCAGGAGGAACTAGAGTAGTTCGAGAAAAACCGAGTGTGGAGCCTAGTGCCAAGACCAAGTGATAGAAAAATAATTGGCACCAAATGGGTCTACCGCAAAAAGTTTGACGAAAATGGTAAGGTGGTAAGAAACAAAGCAAGGTTAGTATCTCAAGGCTACAATCAACAGGAAGGTATTGATTTTGATTAAACTTATGCTCCTATTATTAGACTTGAATCTATTAGAATGCTACTTGCCTTTGTTAGTTATAAAAATTTCTTGCTATATCAAATGGGTGTTAAAAGTGTGTTTTTGCATGGTACAATCAAGGAGGAAGTATTTGTTTCTCAACCTCCGGGCTTTGAAAATGACAATCTACCTAACCATGTTTATTTGCTACAAAAAAATCTCTATGGACTCAAACAAGCACCGCGAGCTTGGTATGAGAAATTAAAGAACTTTTTGTTAGACAATGTCTATGTCATGGGCAAAGTTGATTCTACTCTATTTCTAAAACACACTTTTAGCAATTTTCTTATCATTCAAATTTATGTTGATGATATCATATTTGGCAGAATTGATCTTGATCTTTGTAAGGAGTTTAGTTCTCTTATGCAGAGTGAGTTCAAGATGAGCATGATGGGTGAGCTTACTTTCTTCCTCGGCTTCCAAATTAAGCAAACTAAAGATGGAAACTTCATCAATCAAGGCAAGTACACAAATGAACTACTCAAATGCTTTGGAATGGAGAATATGAAGCTGATGGACACACCCATGTCCAACACTGCCAAACTTGATAGAGATGAAGAAGGTGAGAAGGTAGATGAGAATCTCTCTAGAGGTATGATTGGAAGTTTACTTTACTTAACTGCCTCAGACCTGACATTATGTTTAGTGTTGGCTTGTGTGCTCGCTTTCAATAAAATCCTATGAAATCTCATCTTATAGCTGTTAAGAGGATTTTAAGGTACCTAGCCAAAACTCAAAACTTTAGACTATGGTATCCCAAGTCAAGGGACTTTAATTTTACTTCTTATAGTGATGTCGATTATGCAGGTTGCTTGATTGATAGAAAGTGCACAAGTGGCACTTGTTTCCTTCTAGAACCATGCTTGGTGTCTTGGTTTTCCAAGAAATAGAGCACCGTGGCATTATCAACCACCGAGGTTGAATACATTGCAGCCGGGAGTTGTTATGCCCAGGTCCTATGAATGAAGCAAATGCTCCAAGACTTTAACATACATTTTGATGCTTCTCCTATCTTTTGTGATAATATTAGTGCAATCAATCTTTCTTATAATCCTATATTGCATAGTAGAGCTAAACATATAGAGGTTTTCCATCACTTTCTTCGTGATCACATTGCCAAAAAGGAATTTTATATCACGCATGTGGACACAAAAAACCAGTAGGCGGACATGTTTTACTAAACCTCTAGCTAGAGGGAAATTTAACTTTATTAGATCAAAACTACTTATAATTTCTTTGGATGAATCGGACATGCCTTCTAGCTAGTAGTCATCTATCCTATATATTTTGCATCTATCTTGGTCATCTTTGAATGCTTGTTTGCCTAAAATTGCTTTTTCATGTTCATATTTGCCTTGTTTTCTCTTGCTTTTGGGTATTTTTAGCAAACTCTTGTTTTATCACTAAATAGTACCCAATGATGAGTGATATGTGCTCAAGTATGTTCAATATACATAATGGACTTGAAAACTAAATTTAATTAGCATTCAAAAGGAAAACACTCTTTTTATCAATTATTGGATAATTGAGTTTCGGGGAGTAATGATTGTCGTTGGATGACCCGCGTGGTCCAGGGGACCACGGATCCAAAGATGGTCTCTCATCGTCTACCCCGAGTCATAAAGGAAAGGGATTCAATTTTGGAATCCTATTATCTTGCGTTTGAGATGTTAATTTGAAGAAGTATGAGGTTCATTGACTTCGGGAGATTGTTCCGAACAATCTAGACCCTGATTTCTAGTGCTGCCGTCAACAAGGGAAAAAGTTCCCAATTTGTGGGACACCCTAACCTAGCCCTATATAAGGGAGGGGCACTCGAGGGAACCAGCATACCCAATTCTTAACCCAAACACTGCGGAGTGATATGACGAGTTGAAAGGTGAGTTCAATTGTCAATTTCGTCCTAACCTACACCCCCTGCAACCAGCCGACCTCGCCAGAACTCCGGAGACCTATTCATGGTGAAGGTTAAGTTGCTTTGAGAAATTGACCAGTTTGTTGAGTTCGGGTGGTGACGAAGAAGCTTCCGAGCACCTCCGTTTCTCTGCTGGTGGCCTGGAGCTCATAGTCAACCGAGGAGTTGACCGCAGCCTGTCGAGCGATCGAAGGTAGACGACGACCTAGAGTCGTACGATCGCGGACCACCGTGATCCCGAGCGAGATCGAACAAGTGAGAGCAGGAGCGGCTGAAATTAGGCATGTGTGATGAAGATCGTTGGATCTGAAGAGTGGACCATCGGTCCACTGATCAAGTGGCCGCCGAATTTCCTGGTAATTCCCTCTCTACTCGAATAATATAGAAAAAGGGTTTTTCTTGCAAAAATCGTAGAAATAAATAGAAAACTCATTTGAAGAAACTTAATACATGAAAGTTGATCAAACAAATGCGAGGAATAAGCTAAAAATAGTTAGAAGGCCTGAATCTGTATCTTTTTGCAAGAGAGTATTATTTTGATGAAAAAGGTATTAATTTTTTGTTAGAAACCCTAATGGATGATAATGGATAGTTTTATATGTGCAAATAGATTAATTCAAGTATTGTTAACTTGTTTAATGATAAAGATGAATCTTAACCTATTTGGAAGATGAAATTGCAAGATTTTGGGTTTTAAATCTAATATGATGGTTAATATACTTAGAAACCCTAAATAGAAAAAAAAGGGGGAAAGAAAAGTGTCGTAAATCCAAAATTAGGGTTATATGTTGTCAAAAGGTAAACTTAATATATTTCATGAGGAGTAGATGAGTTAATTAGGGTTGTGAGTAATTTTATAAAATTAGGGTCTAAAATAGTAAAAGTGAAGTAAAACTCTAATTGTAATCGAAACCCTAAAAAGGTGTAGTAACCCTAGGAAGGAACTAGGTTTCATAGACCTTGATGGTATGATCCATGATAGGAAAATTGGATGTATATTTCAGGATCATCTTGTGTGGTTGCTTGTTTACTGGATTTCTTGCTTAGTTGGATTTTTTCTGCACTCAAGTCATCCTGACAGGTATGTGGTTAATTATGGTTAATCGCATTAGTTTTTCGAAGGTTTTCCAGATGATTAATCGCATTGGATGCAACCTATCAGTTTGGATGTTCATACTTACAAATCATAAAGTCACTATGATTATCACAATTATGATATAAGTGTGTATTTATGCACCTACATGTCACCCTGATGGATGATGCAAAAAGGTCAAGCCCAAGAGGGAAGACCCATGGGCACCATGAGTGGTGACCCCAGACACCAAGCTCAGGATAGAGAAGGTGGTCTTTATTGCATGAAAAATGGGCACCATGAGAGGTGACCCTAGGCACAAAGCTCAGGATGGAGAAGGTGGCCTTAAGTCAATGGCTAAAGAGAAACCCTAAAGGGGATATTCCAGGGTTAGGGCAAAAGCGGTGGAGTTTGGCACATTTAACTCATAAATTGAATTGTTAATTAACTTGATTGTAATAATTAGGTTGTTAGCCTTATGTGTGACATTTTATTTGTCCCCACATACCAGCATATTCAAATATGCTGACCGGCATTTTGTTTATCGCATTTTAGGTACAACTCTAAAAGGAACAAACAATAAAGTGACACATTGTGAAAATAAGAAATAAATTACAAGGAGAATTAGATAGAATAGATTCAAGATGTGGATAGAAGTAGAGATCCAAGGTTTTAAAAAGGTATGCAAAGTTTTATTTTATACCAACTTTCATTTTAGTTTGGTAGAATTTTATAATTATTACTGATTAATTATGGAACCTTTGATCTGGTTTATTAGAATAACGGCTCTGACATCTTGGTCTCCCTTAAGTGGGCGTTACCGGGAGGTGGGGTTGTTACATTTGATATCAGAGCATAGGTTCCTCATTTAATCTTTAATAATTATTAAATTTTACAAATTCCATAGACCCGAGGGAGTTATTAGAGAATTTTTCAAAAGACAGAGGTGTCTAGAAAAGGATCACGTCTGGGGGCTGGCAATATTTTCCTCTGCACCGCTAGTCGGAATACGAGGACTCCTGAATCTGTGTGACTGCCTGGACAATGTATTAGGATCTGACTTGAAATAAGATACCTTTAGGACTCTCTCATCTTGTTCATCCCTTCTCAACTCAAATTCTATTAAGGATTTTAAGGATTAGGGTTTCCTCTCTCTTCCTCACCCTCTTGAGGTATGGGTAAGACTGATAAGGTGTAAGGAATCCTCCACCAAATTAATAAAAGATATGTAATTAAGATGTCATCGAGATAAGTATAATTAGTTAAGTATAGACTGAAGGTCTGTTTGTATGCTTATGTAGATGGCTCGTGTGAAGATTGTTTCTATCTTGGATGCCGCCAACGGTGGTGGGCCTTCCCACAAGAGGAAGGGGTCTTCTGAGAAAAGAAGGAGGAACCATGGTAGTGAATCCTCAAAGAAGAGGAAGAGACCAGAAGAAGTTGAAAGCGAGATCCCCAACTTTGATATGATACCCTATGAAGACCTAGAGAAGGAACAGGAAGAGGAACATGTGTACGGGGAAGAAGACCAGATGGAGGAGGACCAGTCTAGTGGTCCGGAACCGACCATGGTGGTTCGCACCACTGATGGTGTATGGATGGAGCAGCAGAAGCGGCTGACGGAGGCCATTAGTGCTTTGGCCCTCCGAGACATAGCTAGAGGTGAGAATGGTGAGCCACTTCCTATTCGTCCTCGAATGGGGGCCACCATCTTGGACTTCGTCAAGCTGAACGTCGAGAAGTTCTGGGGAGAAGATGAGTCTGAAGTGGTTGACAAGGCAGAAGCCTAGATGCTAGATATTGAGAATGGATTTTGTATTCTTGAAGTGCAGCACAACAAGAAGGTTTTGTTTGCTGCTCACCTCCTGGGAGGAGCAACCAAGATATGGTGGGAGAACCATATCACGGGAAGGGACCTAAGCAGAGAACCAATGGCATGGGCCGAGTTCAAGACCATCTTCACCTCCAGATTCATCCCCATCTCAGCCAAAAAAGAAAAAGGAGTGAGAGTTCAACATGACTCAAGGAAGCTCGTCAGTTGCGGACTTTGGTCACAAGTTCTTCATCCTGGAACATTTTGGGCACATGATGGATGAAGAGAGGAGGGTGGACCACTTCATAGAGCGCATGCACCCTTCCATCAAACCTCATGTGATGGCTAGTAAGCCGAAGACCTTCTCTGAAGCCTACAACACCGCCTTGGACATGGAAAGGATGGTGATGCCTGCTCAGAACCCCTCCAAAGGATACCTGGGTTTCACTTAAGGAGCTCAGGGATAGAAGAATGAGCACAAGAAGGGACAAGGGTGCAACCACTACAAAGGCAAGCATGGACACAAAGGAAAACCACTGGGTGAAAATCGCTTTCATAAGTGTCGCACTTGCGGACAGACACATCTTGGGAAGTGTCACTTTGAGAAGAAGGTGTGTTTCTGATGTCAGCAAGAGGGACACTTCATCGCCAACTGCCCTCAGCCTGACCCATGTGGACCTTTGGGGTCACAACCAGTGGCAGCACAATCAGTAGCTGCAGCACCCCCAGTAGGAGCACCAACTGGAGGACCCCCAGTTAGAGAGAGGAGACAAGCTAGAGTGTTCGCCATCGACAATGAAGAAGCTCAGGCGAATGCTAATAGGCTGGTCGAGGGTAATAACCCATAGAGTTTTTCTTTTTGGCTTAGTAGATCATGTAGTAGCTTTCTGATGTGGTATGAACTATGTAGGCTTGCTGGAAGTCATGGGATAAAATGTAAAAACACTTTTTGATTCTGGTTCTACTAATACTTTTATTTTGAGAAATCTGGCAACTATGCTTTGTTTGGACATCAAGGATTTAGGTTATGTTTTGGATGTCACAACCCCAAGTGGTCGTATCTATACATCTCTTATGAAAACCCCTGTCTTGCTAGTTAAGTATTTGAACCATGAGCTTCCCACTGACTTCATCCTTCTCGATATGAATGATTTTGATGTAACCATCGGTATGGATTGGCTTTACACCAACAGAGCCCAGATTGACTGCAAAGAGAAGAATATCCTTATTAGGAAACCCGTCCATCCACACTTCACCATTCGAGGAAGGAAGGATGCGACGACCAGCCTTTATGTGTCAGCCTTGAAAGCCGAGTAGATGATATCCAAGGATTTTTTAGCCTACCTAGTTGTAGTTACCGAACTTGAAGTAAAGGGGTGATCCTTAGAGGAGATAGAGGTGGTTTGGGAGTATGCGGATGTGTTTCTTGATGATCTACTAGGGATTCCCCCTAAGAGGGAGGTAGATTTCTCCATCGAGTTAGCTCCCGGGACTAACCCCATATCTAAGGCACCCTATAGAATGGCCCCTGCCGAGTTGGTTGAGTTGAAAACCCAGTTGCAGGAGTTGTTAGATAAAGGATTTATCCGACCCAGTACATCACCATGGGGAGCACCAATCCTCTTTGTGAAAAAGAAGGATGGGTCACTTCGGATGTGTATTGACTATCGGATGATCAACCAGGAAACCATTAAGAACAAGTATCCCTTTCCCAGAATAGATGACCTGTTTGACCAACACAAATCAGCTCGAGTCTTTTCCAAGATTGATTTGAGGTCAGGATACCACCAAGTAAGAGTAAGAAGTAAGTATATACCTAAAACGTCTTTCTGAACCCAATACAGCCACTATGAGTTTGTGGTCATGCCGTTTGGACTATCCAATGCACCTAGTGTCTTTATGAACCTTATGAACAGTGTGTTCTAGCCTTTCCTTGACTCTTTTGTGATAGTATTCATAGACAACATCTTGGTGTACTCTGATGACCTAGCTCAACACCGTGACCACCTGGGTAGAGTCCTTGATAACCTGAGAAAGCAAAATTTTTACGGAAAGTTCTCAAAATGTGAGTTTTGGATAGACCAAGTCATGTTTCTTAGACACATCATCTCAGGAGGAACAATCACAGTAGATCCAGCCAAAGTGTCGGCAGTACAAGACTGGCCTGCACCAAATAACCCCTCCGAGATTCGCAGCTTCTTGGGGTTGGTCGGATACTACTGTCGCTTCATCAAGGATTTCTCAAGGACTGCTTTGCTGCTAACCATGTTTACCCGGAAGGATGTGAAGTTTGTGTGGTTCGACGTATGTGAAGCTCGCTTCCAGGAGCTGAAGGAGAAGCTGACCACCGCCCCCATGTTGACTCTACCTTACGACAATGAGGGTTTCATGATATTCACCGATGCATCCAAGATGGGACTTGGTTGTGTGTTGGAACATAATCGGCATGTGGTTGCATATGCTTCTTGACAGCTCAAGCCCAATGAGGCGAATTACCCGACACATGACCTGGAGTTAGCTACCATTATCCATTCCCTGAAGATATGGCAGCATTACTTGTACGGTGCTACCTTTTGAGATCCTCACCGACCATAAGAGCCTGAAGTACCTGCTGACACAGAGAGACTTGAACCTGTGATAATGACGATGGATGGAGTATATGAAGGATTACAACTTCACCATCACTTATCATCCTGGTAAGGCAAATGTCATAGCAGATGCCCTGAGTCGAAAATAGCTCAGGTGTGCAGCTATTTTGTCCAGTCAGTGGAAGAGTTTGGAGGAGCTGGTGGAGTGGACTCCACAACCGCTTGAAGATCAAGTTCGATTGGCTAATATCCAGATCCAATCTGAGTTGTTGAGTGAGATCGTAGGAGCATAGTTGACCAGTGAAGAGCTCGACAAGATGAAAGGTTTGATGATGAAGCCACAGACTCTTCTCTCCATGGGAGTAGATGGAGGAATCAGGTTTGAGAATCATATATGGGTTCTGGTGGATTCATCGATAAAGGAAGGTATCCTGCAAGAGGCTCATGGATCCAAATACACAGTGCACCCAGGAACTACTAAGATGTTCAAGGACCTGTAAAGGTTTTTCTAGTGGCCATGAATGAAAAGAGACATTGCGGCATGTGTGGTCAACTGTCTTACATGCCATATGGTGAAGGTTGAACACCAATGACCTGGTGGACTTCTACAGTCGATAGAGATTCTAGAATGGAAATGGGAACAGATCACCATCAATTTTGTGGTGGGTCTACCCCGAACCAAGAAGGGTCATGATGCGATATGGGTTGTGGTAGATCGTCTTACCAAGTCAGTGCACTTCCTTACCTTAAAGACCACTGCCAAGGTGTCAGACCTAGATGAGCCATATATTAGAGAGATAGTGTGTTTGTATGGAGTACCCAGTTTGATCATCTCAGATAGAGACCCAAAGTTTACTTCCAAGTTGTGGAAGCAAGTTCAAGAGGAACTTGGTACCAGGTTGAAGTTTAGTACTTCTTATCACCCCCAGACGGATGGTCAGACAGAAAGGATGATCCAGACATTAGAAGATTTGTTGAGAGCTTGTGTGCTCGATTGGGGTGTCTCATGGGAGCAGTACTTAGTTTTAGTCGAGTTTGCCTACAACGACAGTTACCAAGCCAGTATCGGGATGCCTCCATATGAAGCTTTGTACGGGAGACTGTGTCGGTTACCACTTCATTGGGATGATGTGGGTGAGAGGACCCTATTGAGGTCAGATGAGCTCCAAGTGTATGCTGATAAAGTTTCTTTGATCAAGCAAAGGCTGAAGAGAGCCCAGGATCGACAAAAGTTGTAGGCTGATGCAAAGCGGACCAATGTGCATTTCACTATGGGAGAGCATGTGTTTTTGAAAATCCGACCACTCTGAGCTATATCCAAGAATAGAAGAAAGCTGAGTTCCTGATACGTGGGTCTGTTTGAGGTGTTAGAACAGATTGGTGAAGCTGCATATCATTTGGCGTTACCTCCTCAGTATAGCATGATGCATGATGTGTATCACGTGTCCAATCTGAAGTGATATGTGTGAAATATGAGCCATGTGTTGAGCATTGAACCTATTGAGCTTCAAGGGAAGCTGATTTATCCTGAGTCACCTTTGCGGATTCTAGATACCAAGGTGAAAGAGCTCAGATGTAAGAACATGGAGATGGTAAAGGTTCTTTGGAAGCACCATGGAGAGGATGAGGCCACATGGGAGCTGAAGACGGACATGGATAAAGCATACCCTAACTTGTTTGTTTGATTGCTTCAATTTTGGGGGCAAAATTCCTATAAGGAGGGGAGGATGTTATAACCTCAATTTTCTAAGTTATGTAATGAAAAAGTGTAGTTCTCTTTTAATTGATGAATGAAATCTATGTTTTATTTGTTGATGGATTTTGTGTGAAATGGCCTTGTTTGATGGATAATGGGCTTTGTTGTCCATTGAGCCCAATTGAAAAGAAAAGAGAAATAAAAAGGGAAAAGGATTTATCTAATAAAAGGAAATATATGTGAAATAGACATATATAAGAGGATAAAGGCAAATAGATATTCCTCAATATGGGAATTCATGCCTTTAGGATTCCTTGAGGTCCAAGGGATTCGAGATAGCAAGATAATGACAAAGGGAAAATAAATATTAATTAATTTTGGATTAATTGATGGTTAACTTAGGAGTGAAGGAAACCTTCTCATTCGTTGGAATTTGATTCACAAATTTAATAAACGGTTACATAATTCCAAGATGGAGTTTCCCTTAAAATTTGAGAGAGAAATACTAATCGAGGAGAGAGAAATGAATTTCCTAAGTTTCCTTGCTAAAACACTCTTTTTATCAATTATTTGATAATTGAGTTTTGGGGAGTAATGATGGCCATTGGATGACCCGCATGGTCCAGGGGACCATAGATCCAACGGTGGCCGCTCATCATCTACCCCGAGTCACAAAAGGAAAGGGATTCGATTTTAGAATCCTATTATCTTGCGTTTGAGATGATAATTCGAAGAAGTAAGAGGTTCCTCGACTTCGGGAGATTGTTCTGAACAATCTAGACCCCAATTTCAAGCGTTGTCGTCAACAAGGGAAGAGGTTCCCAATTCGTGGGACACCCTGACCTAGCCCTATATAAGGGAGGGGCACTCGAGGGTACCAGTATACCCAATTCTTAACCCAAACGTTGCAGAGCGCGACGACGAGTTGAAAGGCGAGTTCAATTGTCGAATTCATCCTAAACTACACCCCCTGCAACTAGCTGACCTCACTGGAACTCCGGCAACCTGTTCGTGGTGAAGGTCAAGTTGCTTCGAGCAATTGATCGGTTCGCTGAGTTCGGGCAGTGACGTCGGAGCTTCCGAGCACCTCTGTTTCTCTACTGGTGGCTTGGAGCTCATAGTCAACCGAGGAGTTGACTGCAGCATGTCGAGCGATCGAAGGTAGACGATGACCGAGAGCCAAACGATCGCAAACCACCATGATCCCCAGCGGGATCGGACAAGTGAGAGTGGGAGTGGCTGAAATTAGGCACATGTGATGAGGATCATTGGATCTGAAGAGCAGACCACCAGTCCACTGATCAAGCGGCCGCTGAATTTCCTGGTAATTCCCTCTCTACTCGAATAATCTAGAAAAAGGGTTTTTCTAGAAAAAATCGTAGAAATAAATAAAAAACTCATATGAAGAAACTTAATACATGAAAGTTGATCAGAAAAATGCGAGGAATAAGATAAAAATAGTTAGAAGTCCTGAATCTATATCTTTGTGCAAAAGATTATTATTTTGATGAAAAAGGTATTCATTTTTTGTTAGAAACCCTAATTGATGATAATGGATAGTTTTATATGTGCAAATAGGTTAATTCGAGTATTGTTAACTTGTTTAATGATAAAGATGAATCTTAACCTATTTGGAAGATGAAATTGCAAGATTTAGGGTTTTTAACGTAATATGATGGTTAATATACATAGAAACCCTAAATAGAAAGAAAAAAAGGGGGGAAGAAAAGTGCCTTAAATCTGAAATTAGGGTTATATGTTGTCAAAATGTAACCTTAATATCTTTCATGAGGAGTAGATGAGATAATTAGGGTTGTGAGTAATTTTATAAAATTAGGGTTTAAAATAGTAAAAGTGAAGTGAACCCCTAATTGTAACCGAAACCCTAAAAAGGTCTAGTAACCCTAGGAAGCAACTAGGTTTAATAGATCTTGATGGTATGATCCATGATAAGAAAATTGGATGTATATTTCAGGATCATCTTGTGTGCTTGCTTGTTTACTGGATTTCTTGCTTAGTTGGATTATTTCTGCACTCAAGTCAGTCTGATAGGTATGTGGTTAATTATGGTTAATCGCATTAGTTTTCCAAAGGTTTTCCGGATGATTAATCGCATTGGATGCAACCTATCAGTTTGGATGTTCATACTTGCAAATAATAAAGTCACTACGATTATCACAATTATGATATAAGTGTGTATTATTGCACCTACATGCCACCCTGATGGATGATGCAAAATGGTCAAGCCCAAGAGGGAAGACCCATGGGCACCATGAGTGGTGACCCCAAATGCCAAGCTCAGGATAGAGAAGGTGGTCTTTATTGCATGACTAATGGGCACCATGAGAGGTGACCCCAGGCACCAAGCTTAGGATGGAGAAGGTGGCCTTAAGACAATGGCTAAAGAGAAACCCTAAAGGGGATATTCCAGGGTTAGGGCAAAAGCGGTGGAGTTTGACACATTGAACTCATAAATTGAATTTTTTATTAACTAGATTCTGATAATTAGGTTGTTAGCCTTATGTGTGATATTTTTTTGTCCCCACATACCGACATATTCATATATGATGACCGATCTTTTGTTTGTCGACATTTTAGGTACAACTCTGAAAGGAAAAAATAGTAAAGTCACACATTGTGAAAATAAGAAATAAAGTACAAGGAGGATTAGATAGAATAGATTCAAGCTATGGATAGAAGTAGAAATCTAAAGTTTTAAAAAGGTATGCAAAGTTTTATTTTATACCAGCTTTCATTTTAGTTTGGTAGATTTTCATAATTATTACGGATTAATTGTGGAACCTTTGATTCGGTTTATTGGGATAATGGCTCTGACCTTTGGTTTCCCTTAAGTGGGGGTTACCGGGAGGCGGGGTTGTTACAATTGTTGTCATAGTATTTCTACTATATCATCAAAGATTGGAAGCTCCCACAAGTTCATCTACATGAACTTCTTGATCGATACAGTATCCTTTGTTGTTCTCAAAATAGAAAGGTACACGACTTCTGTTGTAGAATTAGCAACTATCTCTTTCTTGAAACTCTTCCGTCTTACATTTCTATTTTACGGTCAAAAACAAATTTAGATTGTGATCATTAATTTTCTTTGTCATTTTTGAAGCTCGCATTGGTGTAATCCTTTACACCCAACTCTTCTTTATTACCATAACCAAGGAAATTATCCTTTTAATGCTTCTCAAGTACTTAATGATGTTCTTTATGGAAATCTTGTGACTTTCATTAGGACCTGACAGATATCCACCTCGTCAATGTCCAATACATAAGAGACAATGGGATGAGTACATAAAAAACATTGTGAATACAATTGGCATCCTACTCAAGTATTCCAATTATTCACAAGAACTAGGATACTTAGATCTTGAGAAACTAATTCCATGACACATGGACAAATTTTCTCTCATTGAGTACTATATGATGAACCCTTCAACATCTTGCCAATACATGTGCTCTTACTTAGGTCAATAAGCTTTCCCAATCTGTCTCTATAGATCTTAGTTCCTATCACATAGGATGTTTTGCCTAAACTCTTCATAGAGAAGGTATTTCCCATCTAGGTTTTAACATCTATAGGATAAGGATGTTATTCCCTATCATTATGTGGAATATATATAAATTCTCCCACTAAATTCTTGTGATCACAGTGTTCATCTTCATTTTAACTGAAGTCAAACTCTTCACTATCTTGTAAATAGAAGATTCCATCTCTAAGATGTTTTCTTCAATTCATAGATTGATTTTTGTATCATATAGACTTCGTTTGCGATAATTGATTTATAAAAGCTTTTAGGTTGTGTCTGTAGGGAAATCAGGCACAGATATAGGCAGCAGAAATAAAAATAAATAAATGATCATTTCCCAAAATAACAAGATCGCATCAATAACAAGGTATCTAGGAAGAAAGGTTTGCAAGGTTATACCTGGTCCAAGAGAAAGTCTAGCAACATCACCCTTATAGTAGCATTGTGCTTCTTCTTCTTGAGGCAGCAACACGCTCCTTCAGCAGCAGCAACACTCAAACAATCATCTTCACGTCCTCCTGGTATAGCACCACAGACAGTGGTTGTTCACAATATCCTCCTAGCAGTAGACAACGGTCTCCCACCTCTAGATTAGTCCACGCAGACCACTGGGAACTCCACGTTGTGCTACTAGACATAACATGAAGGAGTTGTCCCCTTCTGTCGATGTACTAGTCACCGACATATTCTCCCACAATTGTTCGCAGTTGTTCTCTTCCTCGAGATCCCTCCCTTTAATGGGTATGACTTGCTCTATTGGTTACCACAACGAGAGAAGACAACAATTGTCAGAGCAACTAATTCTCAATTGTGTGTTGAGAAGCCCCCAGTATTCCTCTATTTATAGTTGAGGCCAGGGTCAGGGTTTCCAGTGTATGTGGGAATAGAAGGGAATTTTCTAGAAACTGCACACGTTGAACCGATCAGTTCACACACCCAACCGGCCATGGTTGGTTCATGTAGTTTTCAGTTCTGAATCATATTGGTATTCAATGTCCGATTAATGCTAAACATGACATCATCATCAATCCTTATTCCAATCGAATTGGCATTTGAACCAGGAGACCCAGAGGATGAACCGGTCCTCTCACATAGTAAAACGATCATTTCACATTGTGAGACGCTCATTTCACAAGTGAAATGGTCATTTCACTTATCCAATGCTAGAAAAATTCATCCAATATTGATTCCAATTGACATGACACTCCAACCGATCAGTTCAACACTTGAATCAGTCATTTCAGAGTCCAGTCAGTCAATTTTGAACCTCATTTATTTAATTGAATACATAAACACCTTTAGTAATCAAATTAAAGATCATTCATGAATATAATCCTTTAATCCAAGTGTATCCTATGTGTGTGACCCTATAGGTCCAGAATTATGTTGGCAGTGAATGTCCATAACCAATTATGACATCACAAGAAAAGAGTGGTTCCTAGTCGCATATCATTGCTACCCCGGTAATTTGGAAAGTTGGAGAACAAATTCGACCTACAATCCATCGTCAGTGTTACTGTGATCATATCGTTCCTTTGTCTCTGATATCCAGATTGAACTCGAGGCATGGAATCATCATCTTGTCAATGTTCAATCCATGTTCCTTGAACTAGAGCAGACTGTCTGAGATGCATGTGATTTCACATATCACATATTGAATCATATGAGCATGGTCGTACATTACTCAGTTTTGCTTATCAAGAGGCATGGATATCAAACTCATGTAGGAGGGAGAAATCCCATGTACATCACTTACACTCGGTCCCCATGTGTCATAGCTACCCAATCGTCACTGTTATGGCAATCCTTATTCAGGGTTACATTGGATTATGTCAAAGTATACCAAACAACATGTGATGAATGTAGTGACTTTAGGTCTAATAACCACAATCACCACTATCACTATGAGATATGATTCTGACTACCATTCCATGGTCTCCATGTATCACTCTCATGGTATTCTATTCTCTAACATGTACATGTATGCTTGACTTGATCTCACATATCATTACTAATGAGACTTTGTCACCAGTCAATCCACACTCTAGTCTTATGTATTATTGTCGTCTATTTTGTTTTCATAGTAATATCCAACTAGGGCATAACAATAATGTATATACTCTTAGAATCCATATGATCTCGTTGTTCAAGACACGTACTTGAAGACATACGGCATCGAGTAACATCATTTTTATACATCTAGTATGTATGTGTCATCATCTCATGACTGAGACAAACATAATAGATAGAATTACCTTTATTATTATCAAATCAGGTATTTAATGCCACATTACAATCATCATATGATTGTCTCTCTGAGCATACATACAAACAGACTCCCACTTGCACTTAGAGGTGATCACCTATGAATCTTATTCTAAGTGATCTTAACATATCCATCATGTTTATATTATGTAAGTACTTTTATAGTTGGTTTAGCAATGTTTGCTTGCAGACGATATTTTGCAAATTTCACATCTCTTCATTGTATGACATCTTGTATGAGATGAAATTTCTATAGTATGCTATCTAAGATTCCTTGCTTGACCAGTAGCTCAATTTCTATCATCAGTATTTCTACTGTGTCATCAATGGTTGAAACCTCACACAAGTTCACCCACATGAACTTCTTGATCCGTACAGTATCCTCTATTGTTCTCACAAAATAAGATACTCGGCTTCTTTTATAGATTTAAACAACTTTCATTAGCTCAGAACTCTTCCAGTCTTATAGTTCTTATTTAAGGTCAAACATAATTTTAGATTGCGATCATTTTTGTCGTTATGGAAGCTTGCATCGGTGTAACCCTTTACACCCAACTCTTCCTAATTACCATACTCAAGGAGTGGATCCTTTTAGTGCTTCACAGACACCTAAGAATGTTCTTTATGGTTGTCCAGTGACTCTCATTAGAATATGACATATACCCTCTTGTCATGTCCAATACATACAAGATTGCTAGATATATATATATATATCCACTCATCATGTCAAATACATATGAGATGATTGGATAACCTCTCGTCATGTCCAATACATACGAGATAATGGGATAAATACATAACATTTCATTCAAGATAGATCCAATTGTGAATGCATATGGCATCTATTCCATGTGTTCATGTTCTTCATAAGAACTAGAACATTAGGCTCCTGAGAGACTAACTCCATGGAACATGGACAATTTTTCTTTCATTGAGTCTTGCATGTTGAACCCCTTCAGTATCCTTCCAATGTATATGATCTTTCTTAGGTTAAGAAGATTTCTAGATCTATCTCTATAGATCTGAACCCCTATCACATAGGATGCTTCACCCAAACCCTTCAGAGAAGGTACTTTCCTTGCCAAGTTTTAATATTTGTACGATAAGGACATTATTCCCCATCATTATGTGTTATATAAATATACTCCCACTAAATCTTTTTAATCACATATTTCAACTTCATTCTGACTCAAGTCAAACCCTTTGATTGCCTTGTCAAATAGAAAATTCCAGCTCTAAGATGTTTGTTTCAATCCACAAAATGATCTTTGTAGATTATAAACTTTATTTGCATATTGGATTTATAAAATCTTTAGGTTGTGTCACGTACACATCCTCATAATTATTCTAGTTAAGAAATGAGGTTTTAACATCCATATGCCAAATCTCATAGCCATACTAAATTTCAATAGCAAGCATGATTCTGATGGATTTAACCAAGGAAACTGGTGAAAGACTTCATCATGTTCAACATCTTGAACTAGTTTCAAACTCTTTGCAACCAATTTACCCTTTCATGTTGGTCTTCTTAAAAAGACCCAAATGCACCCTATGGGTTTTACCCCTTCAGGTGGATCCAGCAAGGTCATACCTTGTTGGTGTACATGGAGTCCATCTTGGATCTCATGGCCTCAAGCCATTTCTCATATTTTGGTTCCTCAAGAGTTTCTAGGTAGGTTGTTGACTCATCATCTTGATCAAGTTACCACCCTTTTGAGTTACAAGATATCATAATATTTCAAATTCAAGACATGTTCTACTAGAACTATAAGGTTTTGTGTTACACAAGGAACTTGATATTCCACAACAGCTTGTGATTCTCCTTGTTCCTACGGTACCTCTTTAGGTTCAACATTTTCTTATTTGTCTCAAACATTTCAAGTTCTACTTTTACTCCCATTGATTTCTTTAAAATGAAGTTCCCTTTCAGGAATATAGCCATCCTGATCAACAAACACTTTGTTGTCGGATTGAGATAAGAGTAATATTTTAATAAAATAACATTTATGTGATTTGTGGACAAAGCTTCTCAGGAAACTATTTTCTTTTAGCTTTAAATCTTAATCACTATAAAGACATATCGAGACAATTCCCATGCCATATCTCGTATGGTGTCTTTTGAGCCATTTTATACAGTACATTGTTTAGTTTAAAGCATGTGGTCAAACGAAATTGGAAGATTAGCCTATCGAAATATATTTTTCATAATTTGGCTACACAATCACGACCCCCCATAAGAGAACATTATCAATGCAATACTTTTGGATAAACCCCACAAAGAGAAAGTGAAGTTTGGTAAATCTTGTTAAATTAACTAAGCAATGGAAAAATTGAATGATTGATATGGAAATAGAAATAAAAAAGAACAATTAACTAAATCAAGGCAATTAACAAATTTACAATTATCAAGATTGGAGGTAATTAGGCTATGGCATTCACCTACTTGAACATGCAATGCAATCTAATTGGTTCCTTAATTAGCATAACTTAGATATAAGTGGCCTTGCCATATATTGTTTGTCTTTCTCTTTTGATACTCAACCAATCATGTCATGGACTAATTTTATTATGCTCTCACAATGGATAACATTAACCAACACTCTAAATAGGAAGTCTTTGCATGAATATTTTTTCTCATTATAGACATGAACACTCACAATTCCCTATCCCACATTAGATTAAGTTCACTCAGCCATTAATACAGTTTTAAAAACAAGATAGCATGGTCATCAAGCACAAAATCTTGGCATGTAAATTATGAACTACAAAATTTTATCTGAAAGAGAGTGTGTTGAATCAAGAAATCAAACATGAATTACATCTTATTCAAGGGGCTACTCCCCAAATAAGTCATTACTCTTGTTTATACATAATCATGGTAAAACGACTAGGAAAAGAAAGAGTATACATGCTACTAAGAAGAACAATCAAGATAATAGGAGAAACTATGTGGTATATAGGTGTGGATCTCTCAATCCTCGTATCATGTCCATCAGAGAATATTTGCACTGGATCTTTCACCTGCTCCAATTATTCTCTTCTCTTGTTTCCTATTTGCCTCTCAATCTTGAGCACATGTCTCTGGATGTGAATTGTTACCTCTATGGTGTCTTGGAGGGTGTCTATTTATAGTGTCTCATATTCTAAGGCCCGAGGAATCAAGTTAGGCTTAGGATCATAATTTTTCAATATACACTCAAGATACCCAATTAATCGACTAGTATTTGAGTTGATCAATTGGCAATGTGGACTTCAGTGGAAGGATTTGCATCTAGTTGACTAGAGGATCAATAAGTTGTCTATATGTGTGGGTTGATTGATTTGTGAGCAGTCGATTGACTAGTCTCGTGGGTTGATTATTTGTGAGAATCCCATTGACTAGTCTGATGGGTTGATGTTGTCAAATTATCAATTGATCTATTGGAGGGTGGTACATAGAGGAGCTATGGCAGGTATGGCTCATGTGGCTCAGTGAAGAATCCACTAGTTGGTCTACCAAATCGGCAACAAATCAATTGGCATGTGGTGTCTGTATATCAATTGTACACCTTGAATGTCAATCGATTGACTTATTACTGAGTCGACCGTCTAGGACATGGAACTTCTAGGTTGCTACTCCCATGTCAGCCAGATCTAGAATCAAGATTCTTGGATGAGTTTCTAACATGAATTGTTGATTGTTGTATGAAATTATTGCTTGAGACTTCATAGCTTTCTTCTACATGGATTTATCATTAATCAAGTGATTGATTGGATGGACCAATCGGTCGCTTGGGCAATTTTGATTTGGCATGTCTCGTGCTTTCTTGTATAAATGGATAAGTTAGGGGTGGAAGTTATTCTAACCCCACAAACCATCATCATTGAGTGTTCGGAAATCCTAGGAAAGTGTCATGGATTCACAATTCTTGGACCAAGATCCATTCTTTGCTCAAATCATTAATTTCACCTAGAAAATGATTAAAAGAGCAAAATAAGTCCAAAAACATAGAAAACCTAAATTTTGGCTAAAATATGATAGGAGTGACAAAATAAAATATCAAAATTGGGACATTTAAGTAGTGTGAATCCATGGATTTAATGGTCATCAAATCGCCCTAGACTTAGTGTTTTGATTCTCCTCAAGTAAGATCAAAGCAATTTCATCTACTCATTGTATTTCAAAAAGTCAAACAAACTCATGAATTTTTCGATAGTATCACATAGAAATAATTAATTATCCTTATAAAGAATCTAATCAAGATAGAATTCAAATTTCCACATACTCCTTCATTTAACTCCCATATCATTATCAAATTCAAAAATCAAAGTGGATGAAGAAAGAAATGTCACGAGGGTTGTGAATGAAGAAAGAAATTTCATGAGGGCTATGTTTCAATCATTGCATGTGAACTATGATAAACCATGGTCCATTATATAGAGATATATGCAATCAATATAAAAAAGAGATTTCATCATGCTATCATAAAACCAATCTGAAAAGCATGCCTCTCTATACCTTATTAAAATACAAAATAAAACAGTATTTTTTTCTCTCAACTTATTCAAAATACATCAAACTAGAGGTAGAACATGGAGTAATTGGTTCCTAAATCCCAACCCAGATGGGTCAGAGTAGTGATACGCATCCTATGTACCAATGCCCTTGGTTTTCCCTACTCAGTGAGGTATCTAGATAATTGATTGAATTTTTTTTTAATTTTCTGAGAAATCCTTTTTGACTTCAATTGGTGTAGAGTGTTCAAATAATAATTTTGGTTATCAAGCATGACTAGTCTCTACGTAATAAATTAATTCAATAACTAAGCAATTAATATAGTAGCACGTGTAATTTTATCAATTTCTAGCTTTGTTAGTTTCATGCGGCAATCAAGATTGAAATGATGTTGATTCTTTTCTTCATTCAGTCTTAGGGTCTGGTTTAAATTCTTCATATAGTAGGGTATAGAAGACTTATTCATAAATTCTTAAGATTGATCCATTCATTAATTCCTATCATGATATCTCTAGAATTTGGATGGTATTAGTTGTCTTCCTTAAGAACACAAAATTTCTAGTCTATATTGGATGTGTATAAGAAAAGAAAAAACAAACCTACATGTGCATCCAAGAAAGATATCAAAAATGAATGAAAAATATGAAAAAAGGCTAGCGAGCAGTAGCCCGGGTGGTCGTAGCATGGGCCCCTCACAAAGGGTTCTGGGTTTGAATCCCACTGGTGATGTTGTTCGGAATTATTTCTCCCGAACAATAGTCGTCCTCTACGCAACTAATTGGGGCTTCGTTTCTTGTGGGGTGAGTGGACCTCCCCAGGGTGGGCGGGCGCAAACCTTACGGGTCCATGGGTTATATATATATATATATATATATATATATATATATATATATATATATATATATATATATATATATATATATATATTATATACATATACATATATATATAGTCATGCTAGAATACACTCGAGTGTATTCGGAGCAGAATACACTCAAGTAGTTTTTCATGATGTAATGTTTTTTTAAAATCTAATCCATTGATCTTCTTAAACATCTTGCGAATAGCTCATACGCAAAATTTGAGCACATTTGGACATTTATAGGTCATGTTATAAAGACCACAAAAATTATGCATTTCAAATTAGGTTTGCACGTCGATTTTGTTGTCCTTGGATGAGTGACTTACACTCATCCAAATGGACTCAAAATTTGTATGTAGCCTAGTTATAGTATGACGGTGAAGATCAATGGTTTACATTTTGTAAAAAATAGTCTTGATATGCAAACACACTTGAGTGTATTCGTGCGATCTGTACACTCGAGTGTATTCTAGCTTGACTATATATATATATATATATATATATATATATATATATATATATATATATTTATATATATATATATTTTTGTGTGTGCTGGGAAATACGGGAACAGAGTAAGGTAGCGGAAACAAAATTTTATCTATTTGTATTTTCATAATAGCAAGATCACGTCAACTACTATGAAATAGGAAGGATGGTTTAACAAGTTTATACTTGATCCTAGAGAAAGTCCAGTGACAACAACTCATTGTAGTTGCAACTATCTTCTAGTTTCTCTTGGACAATGTTTGTATAGCTCTTGGTCATCACCACAGATGGAAGACTTGACATCTTGTATAGTGACTCCTGTGATCTCGCCACAGACTGTTAACTAACGTTGTCCTCCTAGCGGCAGCCAAAGGACTCCTGCCTCTAGAGTAGTCCACATGGGCCAAATAGAACTCCTATCATTCGACTAGAGCATACAAGAAGGAGTTGTCCCTCCCGTTTTTGTACTAGTCACCAACTTGGCATCCCACAATAATGATCCTCAGTTGTTCTCTCCCGTTCTATCCCTCTCTGGTTGGGTAGGACTTGTTTGGGCTCTCTTGGTTACCACAACCAGATATGACAATAATTGTCAGAGCAACTGATTCCCAATTATTTGTGTTATTGTTTTAGTAAGCCACCAATACTCCTCTATTTATAGGTGAGGTTAGGGCCAGGGTTCCCAGTCAGTTTGGATCTGTGTGGGAGTGGAAGGGATCGGAAGATCTTGAATTTTTACAACCTGTGAGATATGAAATGGTCGTTTAGCAGTCTAGATGGTTGTATGGCCATTGAGACGGTCATTTCGCTCTGTGAGATGGTCGTCTGGAAATATCCTGATCACATATGAATTTGATAAATTTATATCCAAGTAATGCAAACATTAATTCATTGTTCCAATCAAGTTGAACAATTGAAATGAGTAATATTTCTCACGAATTGGGGAAAGTTGTTCGAACCTTTCACCGGCCCAACCGAGCCAATCGATTCACCAGGTGAACTGGTCATCTCACTCTGCTCGAGTCAGTCATTTCACCCAGTGAGTCGATTAGTTGGTACCTTATTCATGCAAAACTTCAGCCGATTCAGTTTTTTATCAGCCTGACAACCCAAACGGTCATCTCAACATTTGAGTCGATCATTTGGCACTCCAAATAGTTGTCTCACCCTGTGAGACGATCGACTGGCAGTACAATCAGTTGATCATATTGTGTGAATTGACTACATAAACATTTAAGTAATCAATCCAGTCATCATTCAAGATTAAACTTCTTTTCTAGATGAGTTCCTTTGTGTGTGAATGTATAGGTCCCATATCACGTTGACATGAATGTGTATAACTAACTTATGACATCACAAGTAGAGAGAGGTGCCTAGTTGCACATCAATGTTGCCCAAGTGAATGGAAAATTGGAGAACAACTTTAACATATAATTTGTGTAAGGTGTTGTAGTGATTCTATAATTCATTTGTCTTTGATATCCAAAGTGAACGCGAGGCATGGAATCTTCATCCTTTCGATGTTCAACCCATGTTCTTTGAACCAAGAGCAGACTGAATGAGATAATATGACCTTAGTATCATATATTAATTCGCATGTGCCTGCGCAAAAGTTTCTCAGTCTTGCTTATCAAGTGGCCAGGATATCAATCTCTAGTGGGCGGGACAAATCCATCTTCAACACTCACTATCAGTCCCCATGTGTCAAAGCTACCCAATCATCACCTTTATGGCAACCAGTGTTTTAGTATTATGTTTGATGATGTCAAAGTAAACCCGATGACATGTGATGACTACAGTGATTTCATGTCAAAGAATCACAATAACCACCTTCACTATGAGAGACGACTATGACTACCAATGATGGTTTGCATGTGTTGCTCAGAAGGTGGGTCTGCCCGATACACTGTTCCCTAACATGTATCTATGTGCTTGGTTTGATATTGCAATATCATGACTAATGAGATTCAGTCATCAACCAACCCACACTCCAGTCTTATGTGTTACTGGTATCTATCTACCTTCCATAGTAACAATCGACTAGGGACATAATAATGTACATACTCTTAGCATTCGTATGATCTTGTTCTCTAAGTCGCGTACTTAAAGACATACTTCATTGAGTATTTTCATTCTTTAGACATTCATAATGTTTCCTCATTATCTCATAAATGAATGAAATGGAATGAATTGGAATATTGTCGTTATGAGTATTAATCAAATCCTTTTATGGTATATGTCATGTCAATCATCACATGATTGGCTCTCTGAGCATGCCTTACCAATAGACTCTCACTTGCACATAGAACCAATCACCCATGAATCTCATTCTCAGTGATCTAAACATGTCCACCATGTTTCTGATGCGCAAGTACCAATCCAGTGGGTTAGCAACACTTTTCTATTAGTCGGTATATTGCATGTTTCTTATCTCTTTTTTGTGAGATGAAACCACCATAATATGGTATATGATATTCCTTGTCGAATAAGTAGCTTTGTTGTTGTCACACTATTATTATTGAGTCATCAATGGTTGGAACATCTATGAGTTCATCATATGAACTTTTAGATCCATATAGTATCACTTTGTGTTCATAATACAAGTATACTCGGCTTCTATTGTATAATAGAATTAATGGCTATCAGTTTGGAACCCTTCCAATTAACAACATTTCTCCTTTTAAATCAAACATATTTAAATGTGTGATCACTTTTGTCATTATGGAATCATGCATCGATGTAACCTTTACATCCAGCTCTTCATTTATTTCTATCTTTAGTTACTAGCAATCTATCCTTAAATACTTCTCAAGTACTAATGGACATCTGTAATGACATTCCAATAACCCTTATTGGAATTTAATATCATCTTGTCATGTCCAATACATACAAGATTATATGGATAAGTACATTTATAGGTTTCATGATAGATCCATTGTTACAGCCTATGGCATCTTAATCATGTCTTTCCCATTCTTCACAAGAATTGGAACATATGGTTCATGAGAGACTAATCTAGATTCTCTCTGATTGAATCCTTCCGTGTTGAACTCCTTCAACACATTTCTATTGAATGTGCTCAAACTTATATTGTGAAACATTTAGGAACTATCTCATAGGTCTTGATCCTTATCTCATAAGATGTTTCACCTTGTCCATCATTTGTTGAAGGTGTTTTCATGCCATCTCTCAATATTCACAATATTGAGATGTTATTCCTCATCATATGTGGAATATTCATATATGCTCCCACTAAATTTTTTGTAATTATAAATTTCATCTTTTATCTTGATTCGAGTCAAACTCTTTGACTATGTTGTCAAGTCAAAAGATCCCTCCTCTGAGATGCTTGTTTCAATCCCAGATTGGACTTTGTAGTTCATAGACTTTATTTGTGTTCTTGAAGTTATAAAACCTTTTAGGTTGTGCCATGTACACCTCCTCAGATGTATTCCCTTTAAGGAATCTGGTTTCTATCTTCATATGGTAAATCTCGTAGTCTATTTTAGCTACAACAACAAGCTTGACAATTAGTAAAGGAATTTCTATCATGTTCAACAACTTAAACTAATTTGAAAAATTATTCAACCAATCTGTCCTTTTATGTTATTCATGTAGGTCTTCGCCACAAGACCCTATTGCACCCTTTAGGTATTACCCCTTTAGGTGGTGCTATCAAGGCCTACCTTGTTAGCTTACATTGACTTCAAAATAGCCTTCAGCCATTAATCAGATTATGGTTCTGAATAGCTTCTAGTTGATCAGTTGGCTCATCTTGTCATGACCAGCCTGTTTGAGTCGTTGGATTCTCAATCTCCAATCTCAGACATGTTCTACCAGAACTACTTTATTTTGTTTCATATGATGAACTTGAGATTCCATAACAATTTGTGATTCTCTTAGTTCTTATTGTACCTCTTTGTTGACCTTGAACATTTTGAGTTCTACTTTTACTCTCACTGATTCTTTAGGAACTCAATTATCCTTTCAACAAAAAAATATTATTATTGGATAGGGATTAATACTAATATTCAACAGTTGTGGTTTGTGGATAAACCCTTTCAAGAAACTACTTTCTCAATATATGTTTTAATCTTTTTAGATATATTGGGACATTCCCAAATCATATCATATATGATGTCTTATAAACCATTCAGATGGTACATGATTTAGTGCTAGGTATATTCTTATGAGGATATAAGAAGATTAGATTAATTGATAATTATATCATGACTCGTCATGGTATAATTCCTTTATTGTGACACGTCATCATGTTCATATGGATTTGACTTATGACACATTATCATAGTTCTTTCATAAAGGTATTGATGTAGAGTATTTCAACATTTGATCTCATTAAAGTTTCTTAATACTTTCATCAAAGTCATACTTTATTTATAATCTCCTTGAACACTTCAAGAGATTTATGTTTCTATTTTACAGAGTACATATCATCATATTACTAGTAAATAAAATGAGGTATGATAATTATCTATAGCATTCATTCCATAACATCTTCATGCATCATATGTATGAGGTCTTATCCTCCTACTGCATCTAGTGAAGGATGTCATGTCATATTGTGCGTAAACAAGTCTTTGCATGTTTCCTTAGGTCTGATAACCAAGGAAATCTAGATTAACATCAATGTGTATTCTAGACATGTATTTCTTATATGTACGTCCAAGGTTTGCTAAGGATAGTATTGAGTTATCAATTACAATCCTTTGGTATTAACATTGAAAAATTTATCCAAGATTGTTTAAAGCAAAGATCATTAGATATTTGGGCATTGCCATACAAGATCATATCTTTTGAAACAAAAACATTAATATCTTACTTATTAATATACCATCCTTATCATACAAGATGCTTTAAAGTAAATGTTTCTATTTGTTGGCATAATGAAATAACAGTTCAACTAACTCTATTACATGCCCATTGGGCTAAGATAAATTTAAATGTAAACTAAAGCTTCCGCAACTCTTGCTCTGCTTTGTCTATCTTTGTCCTTTCATGAGGACTTTTAGTTCTTGTCAGATACTACACATCAAGTATGTCAGATATCTATTTGATGTCACATACCAAAATGAGGAAGTGATCAAATTTATCTTATAACATTTATACCAAAAGTGGATGCCTCAGTGCCTTCCTTCTTCTTCTTCTTTAGTTCCTCTAACCATAGTGGGAAATTTCTTTTCCAATGTCCAGGCTGGTGACAATTGCCTCTTTTCTTTACTCCTCCCTTTATTTTGAGATCTAAAGACTTGGGCTTCTGGCTAGCTTTATAACTCTTCTTAGTTGTGCATTTACCTTTAGACTTATCTTTGGTCTTGTTGATCACCATCATAGACTTGGGATTATCTTTCTTCATTTGTCCCTCAGTTCAACATGCCCAACAACTCTTTCAATGATTTATCAAAGTCGTTCATATTGTAGTTCATGACAAATTGACTGTATGATTCTGGAAGAGACTATAGAATCACATCAGTGTCCAACTCTTGACCCAAGGAGAATCCCAGTCTAGCAAGGTTATCCACATACCCAATTAGCTGGAGAACATAAGGACCTATTGGATATCCTTCTATTATGTTACATTTGAAAAGTTCCTTGGAAACATCATATATCTCGTCTTTCCTGATCTTAGAACATGTTCTTGAGATGTGTGACCATATCAATCACATCCATGTTCTCATGTTGCCTCTGCAACTCATAGTTGATGGATCATAGCATCAGACACTTGACATCCATGACATCTTCAGTATGCTTCTTGTAAGCATCCATGTCAGCCCTAGGTGCAGTTGGAAGGGGTTCATCTGATTCTGGAAACTCCAAGACATAGAGCTTTTGCTCTTGTGTGAGATTGATTCTCAACATCCTGAACTAGTTGTGGAAGTTGTTCCCATTTAGTTTGCCCTTCTCAAGACCAATCACAGAGAAAAGTGATTGTTGTTTGTTTCCATTTGATTCTATAAAAGAATTTGCAATTTTGTCAAAAACTCATTTTTGATTTGATTTGATTAAAATTTGGGCAATAATAATTATGTCTTTAATTAATCATCGTTCTCATTATTTTGTTTTTAATTAACATTGTTCTCATTATTTTTTTCAAATTGATAACCCTCAAGTATCAATTAGGAAAACTGCAACGAACAGTTTTCTAATGAGCAAGATCCAAAATGATTCGATTATCACCCAACCCACCGCAATAAATAATCAACCATTCAGGTAGGCAACTTGCCAATTGCATCATATGCAATTCTTAATAGACGATATGTGCAACTCCTATCCATGATCATTTGTATTCTTCTACACTTATACACTCTAAGAATCACCAGTTAAGCCTAATCCAATAGCCAACACGATGGATATGCACCCTACGAAGGCAGAACCAACATATCTACCATCACACTTCACCAGGTAGATGGCACCCACGTGAAGGCATAACTTGTGCTTAGTCAAACAAGATTTCATGTGTGTTGCTAATGGAAAATATCTTATATTTAATATGTTTGATTGAGGGATTTATATATATATATATATATATATATATATATATATATATGTCATATATATACATATATTGTGTCCAGTCACCACATATATATTACATATCATATACATGCTATATCCTACAAAGTAAACATGCAATATAAAACAAAAAGTGATGGTTATGGTCATGTCTATTGTAATTCCTTGGATCCACATGAAATTACTACCACCTAGGTCAATCATCATATCACATTATGAATCTGTTGTTGGTATAGATCTGTACTTGCCAATCTGGGTAGATCGGTTTGTTGGCTAAATTGGACATTATTAAACCCTTTGTTTTGATGATGACAAACATTTCATTCTTGTGGGTCTAACTTATTATTTGAGTGTTTCAGGGATAAAACAAATAAGGAAGTGGATAGTTGAAGATCAATACAAATTGGAAGATCAAAATGCTTAGATTACGTCTATTTTTTCATGATTGTACTCAATGTAAAAACTTGTACAAGTATATAATGTACAAGTACATAGATATCATGTAAATCAAACGTTAGATCTTCCCTATTCACTCACAACACTTAGATAGATTGTCCCCTAAGATAGAATCACAATTACACATTGATACACACACTTAGTAAACGATTTAACATTTTGAAACAGGGACATTCTCGGTCGACAAACTTCTTGACCGAGACACCCTCGGTCGACAAACATCTTGACTGAGAACCACCTTAGTCTAACACACGAGCACTTATTAATGGCATGTACATGTAACCCTAAATCAACCCTCAGTAGACAACTTTCTTGACCGAGAGTAGACCTTCCAGTAGGTTATATAAACGTTAGACTGAGTTGAAAAAGTGGTTGGTAGTTGGAAATGAACGTTGCAACACATTCAATCCAAACCTTCCCTCGGTCGAAGAAATGCTCGACTGAGACACACTCGGTCGACAAACTTCTTAACCGAGAAAGGTTCTAGACTGCACTTTTCAACACTAAACAACTAGTTGTTGCTATGTAATTTATGGACACCTAACGGCTAGTTGAGCACTAAGAACATCCTAAAAAGTGTCTAGAATGTCCCTAGACCCTTGTAAGCCATTCCTATAAATAGGACATGCCTTAGGACACCCAAATCACTTGAGCATACACATTGCAACTTGAGAATCATTCTTTGTGAGAAACAAGCAAAGTTTCACTTGTGATTCAGTTTCCTTGAGCTCTACATTAGTGTCTTATAGCTTAGTATCTCCTAGCCACCACACTACCACGTTCATCTACAGTGGAGAGGAGATCAATACGCTTGATATAGGATCAAAGTGTTGTACTCATTGGTAACATTGTTTCTTTCTTCTAGTCTTGTTCCTTTCATTGTATTTTGTTCTCCTTGACTACTCCTAGGTTGGAGGTTGTTGAAAGGAGGTTCATGGAGCTACTTCAAGGTGGTGAAGGATGCTCTCGGTGACTTGGAGTTACTTCAGAAGGCTTCCTCAAGGATTGAATCTACTTCAGGTGAAGGTTACTTCAAAGGTGGACTTGGAGTTATTTCAGAAGGCTGCTTCTAGGAAGATTGAGGCTACTTTAGGTGAAGAATACTTCAAGGGTGTAGGAAAGCAATTGTATTTTGTGTAACATCCTCGTGAGGTAATAAAATAAGTTTCTTTCAAAATCTCAGTTGGAAACAATCGGGTAGTGGACTGACTACCTTAGATTTCTAAGGTAGGAACTACTCTACATCCTTGTGTCTTCCTTCTTTCCTCTTACTTCTTGTTCAAGTGTTTAATTATTTTTAATTAACCTTAAAAACTCTAAAAATCTCTATTCACCCCCCTCTAGATCTTTCAATTGGTATCAGAGCAGGTCTTCAAGGAGCTTTAACAAGTCTTGAAGGATGGGGGATGGTGTGCTCAACAACTTGAATGTGGAGAGAACATATGTATTTCATCCGCCACCGTTCGATGGAAGCAACTACAACTATTGGAAGATAAGGATACAGGTTTACTTTCAAGGCATCAGTTGGGAGCTTTGGAGGATGGTGTCTACTCCATATGAGCTTTCGGAAACCAAGTATGTCATATGGGATGTCGATATAGTAAAACAAGCTCAACTAAATGCCAAGGATGTAAGTATTTTATATTGCTCTATTTCGGTAAGTGAATTCAATAGAATTTCCTCATGTGAAACTTCATATGATATATGGCATAGACTTTCCATTACACATAAAGGAACCATACAAGTTAAAAATTCTAAGATTAGTATGCTTAAACAAAAGTTTGAACAATTTTGTACACAACCAAATGAGTCTATCAGTGATATGTATGCATGATTCTCTACTATTGTTAATTGCTTAAGTGCATTAGGAAAATTCATAAGTGAATAAAATCAAGTCTCAAAGATTCTTAGGTCTTTACCTCCAAAATATAAGCCGAAAGTGACAGCCATTGAAGAAGCTAATGACCTCACCAAACTAAAGATGGAGCATCTCATTGGCAATTTGGAAACTCTTGAGGTCACTTTAGAGGAGGAAGAAAGACGGGAGCTTGAACTTTAAAAGGAAAGAAGGAAGGACATAGACCTAAAGGAAAAAAAAGCCATCACTCAAGAAAGTGATGAAACAAGTGAAGGAGATGATGAAGAAGACGCACTTGTTGTAAATGGTAAGAAATATAAAAAGTATAGATCTAACAAAAACTCTAGTGTTTCTTCTTCCTCCTCTCTTAGGTGTTTCGAATGCGGCAAGAAAGGACATGTCAAAAATGAGCGTCCTAAGATAAAGAAAGGGAAGAAAGTCTCTTCCAAGAAGAAGGGAGAGAAAGCATACAAAGATGCATGGGATGAGTCAAATGATGATAGTGAAAGTGGAGAAGAAAATGTAGAGTGTCTTATGGCCAAAGAAGATGAAAATGAAGATTCAAATGAGGTAAGTCTACTTGATTTATCAAAAGAAGAATTAGTTTCTAGTATTGAAGAATTACATGACAAATATATTGATTGTAAAAGGAAACTAAAAAGAGTTACAAAAACTAATGAAGAATTGTATGCTCAGTTAAATGATCTTGCTTCTGAAAAGGAAAGTATTATTTCTAAAAATTCTACCTTGAAATCATCTTTTAATGATTGCAATACAAAGTTGCTTACTCTAGAAATAAACTATAATTTTCTTTGTCAAGAAAAGGTTGAATTGCTTGCAAAATTAAATGATCTTCAAACTCAACCTATCTTGTGTACTCATTTAGATTATGATGATATTGTCAAAGAAAGAGATGATTTATCATCTAATCTAGACCAAGCAAAGTCAAATATCAAAAAGAAAATGGATGAGATTGCTAAGTTACAAAAGGAAATTAGTATCTTGAAAAATAATGGTGTTCTTGATAAGATCCTAAAGGATTCTTCTGGTCAAATTGGAAGGAGAGGTTTAGGATATGTTCCAAAAGAAAATTCTCATCAACCTAAACCTAGGAGAACACAAGCACCAAAGACCAAGATCATATATGTACCCAAGAATAATCCAACTCAAAATCTTAGAAAGAGAAATGAAATTGATTCCATTTGTTGTCATTATTGCTTGTGTCTTGGACACTATTCTTACTCATGCCCATACAAGAAAAAGGATGTGGAATTCGTTTGGGTTCCAAGACCCCAAACTTAGCAAACTTAAATATGATTAAGCTAAGATTTAACCTAAAACTTCATTTTGAATATCATAATGTCTTATCTCAACTAAATGTACTGGTACCTTAGCATATTGCAGTGATTTGAGCTCAAATTGGAACAAATGAAATTGTTGAAAACAAATAGAAAAAATCTCGGTCGAAAAAGAGTTCGACCCAGAGACTCCTCGGTCAAGAAAATATTCGACCAAGGGAATGACTGTCTCAAACCTGCACCTGCTGTAAAAATAGTAACAATCCCGGTCGAGAAAATCTTTGATCGAGATATCGTCGGTCGAACAAATAGTCGACCACGAAAGTTATTGTTTCACGCATGTATTAACCTGTAAAACAACAAAACTCTCGGTTGACAAAATCTTTGACCGAGACACTCTTCAGTTGAGATATTTATTGACCGAATATAATTCTATTCATCTTAAAACATTAAATTATTAAATCATGTAACTATATTCAGTTTGTTATTAAATGTTTCTAACCAAAAAGGACCATCACATGGGTATCAAAATCTATCTATTTTGTAAGATTGGGTGGTTGATAGTTGATGTTCTAAGAATATGACCGGCAACAAAAAGGCCTTTCAAACATTTGAAGAAAAGAAAAATGGAACAGTCACATTTGGAGACAATGGAAAAGGAAAAATTGGTGGAATAGGTAACATTGGTACAAATCTTCAAATCAAAAATTGTTTACGTGTTGATGGCCTACATCATAATTTAATTAGTGTTAGTCAACTGTGTGATAGTGGCTATGATGTCTTATTCAATAAAACTTGTTGTAAACCATTGATTGAAAACACTAATGAAATCGTTTATAAAGGAAAAAGAATAGGAAATCTATACATAGGCCTAATTCTATGCAAGCCATTATTGGAAAATGCCTTCTTGCAAAAGATGAATCCTTACAACTATGGCATAGAAAATTAGGTCATGCAAGTTCACATGTTATCAAAAAGTTAATTAAATAGGATCTTGTATGTGAGTTACCTAAAATATCTTTTGATAAACCTAAAAATTGTGAACCTTGTACCCTAGGAAAAAAACAAAACTTCTTTCAAATAAAAAACAATGCTTAGCACTACTAGATCATTAGAGCTTATTCACATGGATTTGTTTGGTCGTATGAGAACTAAATCTATTGGTGGAAAAAATATTGCTTTGTCATTGTAAATGATTATAGTATATACACATGGGTTCATTTTCTTGCAAACAAAGATGATACAATCCAAACATTCATAAAATTTTGTTCTAAAATTGAAAATCTATTACAAAATAAAATACGTACAATTAGGAGTGATCATGGTGGGGAATTTGAAAATCATACCTTTGAAGAATTTTGTACATCTTAAGGATACACTCATAATATTTCAGCTCCACACACTCCACAACAAAATGGCATAGTGGAAAGGAAAAATAGATCCTTACAAGAAATAGCTAGAACAATATTACTTGAAATTAATACACCTAAAACTTTTTGGGATGAAGCAGTAAATACAGGATGTTATGTGTTAAATAGAGTAACAGTACATTCTCATCTAAAGAAAACTCCATATGAACTCAACTTCAACAAAAAACTAAGAGTTGATTATTTTCATACATTTGGTACAACTTGTTTTATCTTAAATACCAAAGATGATAAAGACAAATTTGATTCTAAATCACATAAAACATTCTTTTTGGGATATTCAACTTCTAGAAAAGATTTTAGAATTTATAATACTATTACTAGAAAAGTTGAAGAATCCATCCATATCACTTTTCATGAAGTAACAACTCAAAATGTTGAAAATGAATATGAGGATATAAATGACATTTCTGATCAAATTGAAGACTTAACTATAACCACAAAAGACGATCAAAATACTAAAGATAATCAACAAAATGAGACACAAAAACATATTCCTAGATTAATCAAAGATCATCTCCAAGATTTAATCATTGGAAATCCTCATGATAAAGTAAAAACTCGATCATCATTTAGAGATTTTGCAAATATGGCATTTGTATCAATCATTCAACCTAAATAGGTAAATGAAGCACTAAAAGATGAATATTGGATAATGACTATGCAAGAATAAATAAATCAATTCACAAAAAATGAGGTATGGGACTTAGTTCCTAAACCACAAGACAAAACCATCATTAGAACTAAATGGGTTTTTTCGAAATAAACTTAATGAAGTCGGTGAGGTAGTAAGAAACAAAGCTAGATTGGTGGCTCAAGGGTATAATCAACAAAAAGGAATAGATTTTGATGAAACTTATGCACTCGTGGTAAGACTTGAAGCTTTTAGAATGCTATTAGCCATAGCTACCCACAAAGACATCAAACTATTCCAAATGGATGTAAAAAGTACATTTTTAAATGGAATCATACAAGAAGAAGTCTATGTTGCCCAACCACCTGGATTCGAAATCCCTGGCAAAAGAGATCATGTATATAAACTTAGAAAGGCACTTTATGGGCTTAAGCAAGCACCTCAAAACTGGTATGAAAGACTAAAAATTATCTATTTGATAATAGTTTCTCAATTGGAAATTCGGACTCTACATTATTCTTCAAAACATATGAATCTGATTTTCTTGTTGTATAAATATATGTTGATGGTATCATTTTTGGTGTCTCTAACAATTTCTTATGCAAACAATTTAGTGATATAATGCAAAAGGAATTTGAAATGAGTCTTATGGGTGAATTAACATTCTTTCTTGGTTTTCAAATAAAACAAACGCCCGTTGGAATTTTCTTAAGCCAAGAGAAGTACACTAATGAACTATTAAAATGTTTTGGAATGGAAAATTGCAAGCATGCTACCCCACCAATGGCCACCTCTGCTAAAATTGACAAGGATGAAGATGGAGAACCCATTGATGATTCCTTATATAGGGCTATGATTACTAGCTTGTTATACTTAACTGCTTCTAGACCAGACATTATGTTTTTCGTCGGACTTTGTGCTAGATTTCAATCTAAACCAATGCAATCTCATTTTCAAGCCATTAAACGTATCTTAAGATATCTCATTGGTACTACCAACTATGGATTATGGTATCCTAAAGGTCAGTCACTAGATTTAAAAGCTTTTACCGATGACGATTATGTTGGTTATCGACTTGATCGCAAAAGCACAAGTGGTGGTTGTTTCTTATTAGGACAAGCTTTAGTATTGTGGTTTAGTAAGAAACAAAATACAGTCACCCTTTCTATCACTGAAGCCAAATATATGGTGGCTGGTTCATGTTGTGCTCAAGTTATTTACATGCAACAAGTTTTGAATGATTATGGCTTTACATTTTCATCTACACCAATTTTCTGTGATAATACAAGTGCTATAAATTTGGCACACAATCTTGTTTTACATAGTCATGCTAAACATATTAAAATCCGACATCATTTCTTAAGGGATCATATTTCTAAAAATCACATATCTCTTCATCATGTTGACACTGAAGAACGATTGGCTGATATTTTTACAAAACTACTTCCATTTGATCAATTTCAATATATTAAAAAGAAGTTACTTATTACTCCCCTAGATGATGTCTTCTTTGATATATGTGCTCCAAACTCTTAAAAATTATAAATTAATACAGTCTCATACTTGATTTTCATGAGTATTACTAAAAATAAGCTCAAACATCCTTCACAATGATCATTCACAGTAGTTCAGTCGGTCTGCAAAAACTTCGACTGAGAACTGTCTCGGTTGACAAGTTTGTCGACCGAGAATCACTCAGTTGGTCCTTTTCTTGACCAACACCCACTAGGTATATTTTTCATATTCTAATTAAAAAATGGTCTCGGTCGACAAAATGTTCGACCAAGAACATCTTAGTGGACCCCCTATTCGACTAATATAAGATGCAACTTTTGATTTTTTTTAAACCCACAACAGCCATTTTTCAAAACCCCGATCAAACTCTGCTAGTGGAGCAAGCGACCGTTGGGACTCTCGGTCGACAAATTCGTCGACCGATAAGAATTCTGTTTTTCTATAAATAGAGCCCAAAATGGGCATTCTTCTCACCAATTCACAATATCTCTTCTCTAGCTCCCCTCTAGTACTTTCTTGTGTGAATTTTCAGCCATTCTCTACCATAATCTTGCCTTCCTTCTCTTCCATCTCATACTTTCAAGATGGCTTCCTCTTCTTCACGTGGAAAGAAGCAAGTTGCGGCAAGGAAAGGAAGGACGGTCTCTCCGGCTCTGACGATCATCAATGGCATTCCCTTCAACGACGTTGTTGTCAAAGATCGCTATCTAAAGTTTTCCTCAAAGACTCATCTTCCTCGACGGTCGGTGGACGTCAACGACTTCATCGCTATCATTGATCTAGATGAGCTCTTTGAAGTGCAACATCTCTCTAAATTTCTTACTCCATTCTTCCATTCCTACTCTTCACAAGTTGTGAATGAGTTATATGCCAATCTAGCCACAAATACTAACCACTCTCACTCTTTCTCTTCTATGGTTAGTGGGTTTGGATTTTACTTTTTTGAGGAGGATGTTCTTAATATGCTAAACATTGATGTAGAAGAGTATAGGGGGTTTATTGACTTAACCACTGGAAATCCCCTTTCTAAACTATCACAAGATGGCACCACCATTAGCTTGAGTGACATTAAGAGAACCATATTTCTACCCAACACATCCTACCATGAAGAACGGGGTACCTATTATGCAATCAATCTAAAACCTGAAGCTAGGGTAGTGAACCTTATTGTTTCAACCAATATTTATACTAGAGCTAATCAATCTAAAACCTGAAGCTAGGGTAGTGAACCTTATTGTTTAAACCAATATTTATACTAGAGCTAATTTACCGGCAATCTTCCTTATGCTGACTTTGTTTGCCAGATCACTCAACATTGTCTTAAGAAAAGCCTTGAGGACCAAGGATTTAAAAGTGATAGGAAACCTCAAAAGATTACCAGAAATACAATTGAGAAAATGGAAATTGACTTTGGACATAAAAGGGATAGGACTGAAGGGGGGGCATCCACTCAAGATATTCCTCCACCTCCTACTACTCCTAGCCAACCCATTGATAACCTATCCAATAACATTACCTACCTAAGTGGGGCTACCTATCACTTAGGGAGACAAATGGACTACACTCATCATGCCATGACCTACATAAACCAAATAATGCAAGCTCTCACTCCAAATGTCCCAGACAACTATCCTTATTCACACTATCATGGTCCTCTCTACCCTTACAATCCATCTCACAACTACACTCAAGTTCACCTCCACCATCACTTGACCTCTCCAACACCCAATTCTCACCCATGCAACTTCAAGACATTGTTGCCCACTTCTGTTTTGATCACGTACCCACATTCTTGGAAGCTTAGGCCCTCACCAAGACAGGTGCACTAGACTGGCAGTCAATGGTGAAGTACTATGGTGTTGCTCCTTTCCTTGGAAAGGATCCCGAGGTTGATGTCATTCTGAGATCTTTTCAGTGAGGTGTTATCATGTAGTGAGAAGCTTGTAATCACTTTGTAGTGGACTGTCTTTCTTCTATGTACTTGAGTTTGTTGTCATTATTATCATAATAATAAAAAATGGTTACTTTGTGGCTTGTATTGGACATCTCTTACCTTTGTTTTTAAAATTTGAGTATCATATTGAAGGGGAGCATCATATTCATGGGGAATACTAATAATAATATTAATATTAATAATACTAATACTTGGTTATCTTTTTGAAATGACAAAGGGGGAGAAGTAATATAAATCAAAAACAAAATTATATAACTCAAAATTAAATGAGTTTCATAATCTCTTGGCTTCACATAAAATGTTTTTATATTCCTTAAAGAGTTGGATATTGTGTTCCACATCTCTTTGGGAATAACTAACAGACACTCCATGAATAAACAAGAGAATGTCTACATAAGGTAAATCTCAGGTATGAAACTCATGCTTTTTTAAATTCTTGATTTATATTTTAGAAATGTTTGACATCTTCAAAAAGGGGGAGATTGTTGGTTAAATTGGACATTATTAAACCCTTTGTTTTGATGATGATAAGCATTTCATTATTGTGGATCTAACTTTTTATTTGAGTGTTTCAGGGATAAAACAAATAAGGAAGTGGATAGTTGAAGATCAATACAAATTGGAAGATCAACATGCTTAGATTACTTCTATTTTTTCATGATTGTACTCAATGTAAAAACATGTACAAGTATATAATGTACAAGTACATAAATATCATGTAAATCAAGCATTAGATCTTTCCAATCCACTCACAACACTTAGATAGATTCTCCCCTAAGATAGAATCACAATTACACATTGATACACACACTTAGTAAATGATTTAACATATTGAAATAGGGACATTCTCAGTCGACAAACTTCTCGACCGAGACACCCTCGGTCGACAAACTTCTCGACCGAGAACCACCTTAGTCTAACACACGAGCACTGAATAATGACCTACACATGTAACCCTAAATCAACCCTCGGTCGAAAACTTTCTCAACCGAGAGTAGACCTTCCAGCAGGTTCTATAGATGTTAGACTGAGTTGAAAAAGTGGTTGTAGTTGGAAATGAACGTTGCAACACATTCACTCCAAACCCTCCCTTGGTCGAAGAAATGCTCGACCGAGACACACTCGGTCGACAAACTTCTCAACCAAGAAAGGTTCTGGACTGCACTTTTCAACACTAAACAACTAGCCATTGCAATGTAATTTATGGACACCTAACAGCTAGTTGAGCACTAAGAACACCCTATAAAGTGTCTAGAACGTCCCTAGACCCTTGTAAGTCATTCGTATAAATAGGACATGCCTTAGGACACCCAAATCATTTGAGAATACACATTGCAACTTGAGAATCATTCTTTGTGAGCAACAAGCAAAGTTTCACTTGTGATTCAGTTTCCTTGAGCTCTACATTAGTGTAATATAGCTTAGTATCTCCTAGCCACCACACTACCACGTTCATCTATAGTGGAGAGTAGATCAATACGCTTGATATAGGATCAAAGCATTATACTCATTGGTAACATTGTTTCTTTCTTCTAGTCTTGTTCCTTTCATTGTATTTTATTCTCCTTGACTACTCCTAGGTTGGAGGCTATTGAAAGGAGGTTTGTGGAGCTACTTCAAGGTGGTGAAGGCTGCTCTCGGTGACTTGGAGTTACTTCAAAAGGCTTCTTCAAGGATTGAAGCTACTTCAGGTGAAGGTTATTTCAAAGGTGGACTTAGAGTTACTTCAGAAGGCTGCTTCTAGGAAGATTGAGGCTACTTCAGGTGAAAGATACTTCAAGGGTGTAGGAAAGCAATTCTATTTTGGGTAACATCCTCGTGAGGTAATAAAATATGTTGCTTTCAAAATTTCGGTTGGAAGCAATCGGGTAGTGGACTAATTACCTTAGATTTCTACGGTAGGAACCACTCTACATCCTTATGTCTTCCTTGTTTCCTCCTACTTCTTGTTCAAGTGTTTAATTATTTTTAATTAACTTTAAAAACTCTAAAAAATCTCTATTCACCCCCCTCTAGATCTTTCACAGTTCAACCCTTGAACCGGTCATCTCGCCTCTTGGCCGGTCGGTTGGTACTCGTCTGGCCTCCTATCTAACCGATGTTTGGACACCTTCCAGATAGTCGGTTGGGCCCCACCAGGTGCTCGTCAGGTTCCTTCGTGTAGTCCTCCATAGTCCTCTAAACGGTCGACTCGTCGCACGAACTGGTCCTCTTGTCTGCCAATGATCATCTTCATCGTCATTGCAAGAAATGAAACTATCTTATTGCTACTTTATTACATTGTAAAGAGAAACATTGAACTACATTCGAGGGGAGCAAAGGTAGAAAGAATTAACTTTACATTGGGAATAAGGATATAGAGGTTCGGTATGTAGATCGAGAAAAATATGAATAAAAACCAAACCATCCAACCACACACAGATATTGGGTTATTAGATATAACCATGCTACACATCCACCATAAAAATCATATTAGGGTGACCCGTGTAAATTGCATATATATATCTATATATATACAAACACACACACATATATATGTGTATATATATGAGTTTGGGATTATGTGGTTTTTGATCAGATATGCATACGAGACAGTTTAAATATTCACATTGTATGCAATAAATAAATGATAAAATTAAAAATCCAATCATATCGATTATCCTAAAACATATTAAGTTGACGCGGCTTGATACCACTTTTTGGGAAATATGGGCACAGAGTAAGGCAGCGGAAATAAAATTTTATCTATCTGTATTCTCATAACAACAAGATCGCGTCAACTACTATGAAATAGGAAGGATCGTTGACGAGTTGATACCTGGTCCTAGAGCAAGTCCAATGACAACAACTCATTGCAGTTGCAACTATATTCTAGTTGCTCTTGAACAATGTCTGTGCAGCTCCTAATCTTCACCACAGACGGCAGACTTGACAGCTTCTGTAGGGACTCTTGCGGTCTCACCACGAACTGCAGATTGACATTGTCCTCCTAGCATCTTCCAAAGGACTCCTGCCTCTAGAGTAGTCTGCACAGACCAACTAGAACTCCTATCGTTCAACTAGAACATGCAGGAAGGAATTGTCCCTCCAGTTGGTGTACTAGTCACCAACTTACTCTCCCACAACAATGATCCGCAGTTGTTCTTTATTGTTGTTATCCCTCCCTAGTCGGGTAGGACTTGCTTGGGATCTCTTGGTTACCACAACCAGAGAGGACAACAACTGTCAGAGTAACTAGTTCTCAATTGTTTGTGTTGTTCTGGGAAGCCCCCAGTACCCCTATATTTATAGGCGGGGTTAGGGCCATGGTTTCCAGTCAGTTCGAGATCTATGTAGGAGTGGAAGAGACTGGAAGATCTTGAATTTTCACAACCTGTGAGACACAAGATGGTCATCTAGCCAGCAAGACGGTTGTTTTTCTCTATGAGATGGTCGTCTGGCAGTTTCCTGATCGCATCTAAATTTGACAAGATTGTATTTATTAATGTGAATATTAATTCCTTGTTCTAATCAAATTGAACCATTAAAATGAGAAATCTTTCTCACGAATTCGGGAAAGTTGCTAGAACCTTCCACCAGTACAACTGAGTCGATCAGTTCTCCAAGTGAACTGGCCGTCTCAGTCTGTTGAGTCGGTCAGTTCACCCAGTGAGTCGATCGGTTGGTGCCTTATTTGTATAGAACTTTAGCCAATTTAGTTTTTTATCAGTCTGACAACCCAAACAGCTGTCTCAACATTTGAGTCAATCATTTGGCACTCTAAACGGTCACCTCACCCTGTGAGACAATCGACTGACAGTGTCTTCAGCTGATCTTGTTGTGTGAATTTAGTACCTAAATATTTTAGTAATTAATCCAGTCATTATTTAAGATTAAATTCCTTTTCTAGATGAGTTCCTTTGTATGTGATCTTATAGGTCTCATATCACGTTGGCAGGTGAATGCCTATGACTAACTTATGACATCATAAGCAGAGAGCGGTGTCTGGTCGCACATCAGTGCTACTCAAGTGAGTGGAAAATTGGAGAACAACTTCAACCTACAATATGTGTAAGGTGTTGTAGTGATCGTATAATTCCTTTGTCTCTGATATCTAGAGTGCACTCAAGGCATGAAATCGTCATCCTCTCAACATTCAACCCATGTTCCTTGAACCAAGAGCAGACTGTCTGAGATAATGTGACATTAGTAATATATATTGATTCACATGTGCATGTGCAAGCATTTCTCAATCTCGCTTATCAAGTGGCCAGGATATCAATCTCCAATAGGAGGGACAAATCCATCTCCATCACTCACATTCTGTCCCTATGTGTCAAAGCTACCCAATCTTCACCTTTATGGCAACCCGTATTTCAGAATTACGTTTGATGATGTCAAAGTACACCCAACGACATGTGATGAGTGCAATCATTTTAGGTTCAAGAATCACAATCACCACCTTCACTAAGAGAGATGACTATGACTACTAATGATGGTTTCTATGTGTCACTCTCAAGGTGAGTCTGTCTGATATACTATTCCCTAACATGTATATGTGTGCTTGGTTTGATATTGTCATATCATGACTAATGAGATTCAGTCATCAACCAACCCACACTTCAGTCTTATGTGTTATCGGTGTCTATCTACCTTCCACAGTAACAACCAACTAGGGACATAATAAGAATGTACATACTCTTAACATTTGTATGATTTCATTCTCTAAGTCACGTACTTGAAGACATACGTCATTGAGTATTGTCATTCTTTAAACATTCATAATGTTTTGTCATTATCTCATAACTAAATGAAACAGAATGAATTGGAAGTTTGCCTTTATGAGTGCTAATCAAATCATTTTATAGTATATGTCATGTCAATCATCACATGACACGGATAGCTACCTGTTTCACATTTGTTTTTTTTAGAGTTTCTTACTTTACACATGTAGATGGTTACTTTACCTTGCAAACTGTTACTTTTCATTCATAGACAGTTACATTTGTAATAGATATAACAATTGTTACGTATTCTACCTGGTTTTACTTTTTGAGTCAAATAGTAACTTTTTTGGTCAAGATAGTTACTTTTCTATCCACGGTGTTACTTTTTTGACCAAATAGTTACTTTCGAGAAGCATGGGTAACGAATTCCAGGTTACCCACGCGGATATTAAAGATAAGCTCATATAGGGTATTTCTTCACTACCTGTGCGGGTAACTAAGATTCGCTACTCATGCATCAGTTTTGTAATAGGAAGGCATGCATTTGTAATGAGACAGTCTAAATTTGTAATGAGATGATCAAAATTGTAATACAAAGACTCATTTTGTATTACAGCACTGTTACAGTCATAAATATATACTTTACTATTTCCAAACGGAGAATACAAACATCACACTATATTTACAAAATGAGTCTGTCTATTACAATTTAGATCATCTCATTACAAATGCATGCCTTCCCATTACCAAACTGATGCACGGGTAGCGAAGATATACCATATATATATATATATATATATATATATATATATATATATATATATATATATATATATATATATATAGTATATCTTCATATATATATATATATATATGAAGATATACCATATATATATATAGAGAGAGAGAGAGAGAGAGTCAGGCTAGAATACACTCGAG
>OY856412.1:915701739-915706739 GCA_963693085.1 Alisma plantago-aquatica
CAAATAAACCATCATGCTCAAGAAATAGTAAAGTGGCAAGATAAATCATCATATAATTAAAACTTGGTGGTGGGGTTCCAAGACCCCAAGAATAATGTTCTAAAACTGATTTATGAGGCAAGTATAGCAAAAGATTCAAGAGTATATGAAATAGGGTTTAATAAAGCCTCATTATAGAAAAATAGGTTAAGGCACAATTATTCCCAACATAAGGTGTAAATGCACATACATAAATAGGGATTGCACATACATAGCACATACCTTTCATTATGATTCATATTACCCACTTTCATCACTTGATTGAGTCCATGATCAATTTTCCTATTTTTAATTCGTATACATGTATTAGAATGATATATATGCATTAAGGTAGAGAAAACCCATATTTTTACTTTTTATAGAAAAACCTTGATTTAGACTATGAAAACATCACCATAGACTTAGTTAGGTTCTTCTGATTAAGAAAACATATAATTTTGCATATTTTGGAGTTACGATGATTAGAGTGTATTTTTGGTGATTTTTAAGTGATTAAATCATTTTCTAGAAAACCACCATCGTTCAAAACTCGAAACCAATACTTGGAAATATTATTATTCAAAATAAAATGTTTTTATGAGTTTAGGACGTATTTTACTTTAGTTTTTGGACAAAGGAATCAAAAGTTATGAATTATTGAAATTCGGCCAATCAGAAACTGACACATCATCAAACCAAATGAGATAAACAAAGAGAGAGGGAGGGAGGGAAAACACCATTTGACCTAATATCATGGTTTTAGATTAATAGTTATATAAACTAGATCTTATAGAGAAGGTAAACCGATAAGAAACCAAAACCCTAGATGAACATGGTAAATAGAGATGGAAATCATCGATTTTAAACATAGATGCATGAATTTTAAGCATGCAGCAAGCAATATATGAGAAGTGGGTTATGAAACTCGCCTCTAGGGAAGATAAGAAGGTCCAAACAGCAAGGATCCGAGCTTAGAAGGTCTGGTTGCTCCAAGCCTAGCTCCTTTCTTGGACAAATTTCACCTTCTCAACTTAGAGGTGATAAACCCTAGCAAAAGAGCATAGAGATGAGGTGTTTTAGGGTTCTAGGTGGGGTTTCACCATGGAATTCCATAGTTACGACCTGTAATAGGTTGTAAGGAGTACTAACAGTATGAAAATAGGGAAGGAAGGGAGGAAACTTACTAGTTTTGGTCGAAATTACCAAGGAGGAGCTTTAGAAACCCTAATAGAGCAATTTGGAAACCCTAGGAGTCTTCTTCACCAAGGTAGGCTCCCTCTATTACCTTGGGACAGCAACTTTGTGGCCAAATACAGAAGGAACTATTATCTAAGCTAGAAGAAAGAAAAGGAGAGCAAGAGTTTTCGAATTGTGAGTTGGGAAGGGGTATACATGGCTATATATAGAAAGAGGTGAAGCATGAGGTGTCTTAAGGGACTTTCCATGTGTCTTTAGCCTAGGGGTTGATGGCCATGCAAGAGGACAGCTCATAGAGGCTTCATGCATATCAAAAGTCAGTCCTAAGATCCCATAGATCCTTCTAGGCCATCCCCACCATTTTTCAAGAAAGAAATAACCTCTTTGGTTGATAGCTTTTAAGGATAAGCATCTTTATAAAGAGGGTAATCTCTATAATGCCCTTGGAAAGAAATACCATCAAACCAAGGTTAAACTAGGTTCTCCAATGGTTTAAAATCTCGTTAATGGTAAGGGAATATCTAAAGATTAAAATTCAGTTGATAATTTGTAAAGAAAACCTCCCAATTGGGTAAATTGCATAAAAGTCCAGAATGTACCTAAAATTGTATAACTTGCACAAACAACATCCAAATCGAACCAAATTTGAAACTTATGATCATTTTATGTTTTCAAATCATATAAAAAAGTTAAATTAATGTTTAGATCACTTAATTATGGTAATTAAGCTTTCACTGAGGTATGTATGCATAAACCCTTATATTGGTACAATTAGTGAATAAATGTTCACTAAACCACTATAAATTCCACTAATTAAATAGAAAGGCCAATAAAGATAGAAATGAAAGGAAAAGATGGGAAAGAGGGCCAAAAGACAAAATTTCAAAATTCGGTATGTTACAACACTCCACCCCTTAAAGAGGATTTTGTCCCCGAAATCACAAGCAAGAAGGGAAGGGTGAGTGTGCAACATCTCATCACAAAACATCAGGTTATTTCTCCAACCTTAACTTCCACCAAACAATTCATCAACATATACTCTACAAGCATCTCAACATAGGTTAGGTCATTAGGATCACCTAGGTTCCATTATTTAGATATTCTTTTTAGGAGATTTAACATTATTTACATTTTTGGCTCATTAAGATTATATTTATTATGATATCACATTATCATTATTATTATTTTAATTGTGTCATGTCATATTCACTTTGTTTCCAAAAGAGTTATATTTCATTATTATCCATGAAACATCGTATATATATACATATATATTTCTCATTTATCTTACTAAGAATTTTAGCAAAATTATGGGTTACTCAATTCCCTCAATATACTTGATCATTATCCTTAATATTTTGAACTTCAACTTCATTGTCCTTATACTATCACCAGATTAAGTTATAAAAAAATTATTTTGCATGAAATATTCAATTTGTCTTTAAGTCTTTATTCAACACAAATTATGTCACATCAATTACATATATTTATATTAAACGTTATCTCATTACCACATTATGTTTATTTCTCACATTAATGTCATCATTAATCATTTTCTCATATTTATTTATATTATTGATTTGCACATTTATGTGAATCGAATCACTTCATATTCATATTGAAGCCATTCCATGTATGTTAATGATCAAGGTGAGGCATATTACAAATTGCTTTTCATTAAGTGACTAATCATGTGTATATTAGATAACAAGGTAACATACCATGTATTTCATCTTGATAACTTGATTAATATGTTATTAGATGATTGTATATATCATTTATGTGTATCAAAGTATGTTAACTGATTATGGCACCTAATGTCATTAATGTGTCATGAAAGGCATTAAGGATGTATATGTTAAGGTTAGATGATTACAACTTAGGGTTTAGGTTAATATGATCACTATATTTTACTTAGCATGTATTAAGTCCAAGATTAGGTTACAATTATCTTCCTTGTCATTTCATTAGGGTTTATTGGTTTATGACACGGGCAACACCATGCATATCTGTTAGAATTAATATGGGAGTTACTCATATTATGTGCATTCGATATTCATTAGGGTTTGAACATATAAATCATTCCTCAGATGATCCTTATATGTTCATTAATATATAAAGAAGCATGTTAGGTTATAACTATAACTTGTTTGGACCCCACTAAGGTGTCAAGCACAACAACCTCCTAAGTATGGGGTTAGGGTTTCTAAAGATAGTGTAGATAGATTTCAAGATGTCATAGGGCTCCATCCCCCTAAAGAGTATTTTTTCCTTGAAATCTAACCACCCAACATCATCAAACTAACTATACTCCACCCCTTAAAGAGTTCGACCTATCAAGCCAAAATACACTAGGGGTTAAAGGATGAGTCTAAATAAACCATGTACAAGATCCATCACACTTCCATTGTGCACTCTAGTAGCTCACTCAACCCCAAACTTTATAGTCTAGGTTCTAGGGATAAACTATCCAAACATGTGACCCCAAGGGACATAAGGAGACTATCTTGGTATCCATCCTCAAACAAGTCATCATACACCTAAAACTTTGAGTTCCCAAAGATATACAACATAGATGCCTAAGGTCACAATTGCCTAAAAGCAAACCATTTCAGACAATCTATTTCATCTTAGGCCAGGCCGGTATCATATGGATCTGGGAGTCCTCGTAAACCAAGCAAGTGGCGTGGAGGAAAATATTGCCAGCCCCCAGAACCTGATCCTTTCTAGACACCTTTGCTTCAACTTCATGCCCTAATAGTTTCCTAAAGGCAAACCTAAACAACATTAAGTTATGCATATTTTAGTTATGAGTATTTTAAAGTTTTATTCATCATGATACTAATGTGGAACTATAGGTTCCTAAATCAACCTTTCATCATTTATAAATCAACTATAGGGCAACCATGTCACCTAAAGGAACTATGTAAGGCAGGGATTCTAATTAGGGAAACAAAACTAAAATAGTCAGATTCCGACTACCATGGGCTCTGATACCATGTTGTAAGTGAGTGAAATCACCCCTTTACTAAAATTTTGAAGAATTGACATCCATTCCAAACACTCTCAGAGGTATGATGGAATGGGCATAAATTTTCCAAACTTATTAAACATTGGTATACAAAAGACCATTAGAAAGTAGTGGAATAAAAAAATAACTGACTATATTCAATTTCATAAAAGGTTTACAAAATACATCAAATTCTCCTATGAGGGTTTACATCAAGACACACAATTAGGATCTAGATAGGGGGAAGTCTAGACTACTACAATCTTGTCTCCAAGCAACATCTCCATCAACTGAGTCCAAGCCAAAAGCTATATACTCCTTGTCTTGTTCATCACCTTGCTCATCACCTGGGTGGTTGGGAAAGTACCCAGCAAAAGGGAGAGGAAAACAAGGTATGCGTCAAATATTGAATAAGTAAAAGAGAAAAGGAAATCATATGAAACATAAATATATTGAATCATCATAAGATGAGAGGGCCAAGAGAATGAGGCACATAACAAAATAGATTCTTACCACTACAAAACATATAAGAAGTAGCATGCATGATATTAATTAGACTACATTAACTAAGTAGGGTTGAGGCACCTACCGGACCTCAACCTATAGGTGAGGGGAGAATTCATACATTCTCAGTCACCTATCAAATTTTATAGAGGAGGAATAACACATTCCCCAAGGGGAGAATAAGACGTTCCCCAGGGTGATTATTTACATGTCCAATGTGGGTGGTTGTACATAAGTACCACTACTATAGTTAAATAGCCAAATAAACCAT